>JARHVA010008318.1:0-507500 GCA_037957365.1 Torreya grandis
ATTTATCATTAATAAGAGGTTCAATTGGAAGTGCATGACTATTTTTTTCATTTGGTGCAATTGAAAGTGCATGACTAATTTTTTCATTTGGTGCATTGTGCATAGGAGAAAGAGGTGAAAAGTATCTTTCCCATTTATCAAAATTATTTTCTTTAGAAGAGGGAATAAAAGAGATAGGTTTGAGAGAAGAATATGCCTCTACTTTTTCTTCACTATCACTTACACGTGTATTATCATATTCATCATTACAAAAAAAGTAATTATCTTCATTGTAAATGAAATCATTTTCCACATTTTTACCTATTTTGAAATTTTGAAATTTGTCTATTCATTATCATAATTATGAAAAAAATATTAGAAATTGATCTATGGGATGAGAGGGAAGAAGTGCCTTAGTGGCCATTTTATTTATTTCAACAAAGAGAATGTGAAAAAGTATTATTAAGAAAATGAATGTAATAATAACTACTAACATACAGATTTTGTAAAAACTTTTAGCACTCTAAACAATTTGCAAAAAATTCCAAAATATTTTTTGAAAAATTATAAGGAAGGCTTGGGGTTTGAGGACCTAGTTTAGAAATATAGGGTTTTGGATTGGGGTTTTAGAATTTTTGAAAATTATTGTAATAATTTCAAATTCTAAAATAATATTTGAATATAATTAATGCATAAAAAATTTATACAAAAATAAAAAATTTGAAATTAAATTTTTGCACATAATAACTACTAATATTGAGATTTTGAAAATATTTTTGACACTCCAAACAATTTTCAAAAATTCCAATATATTTTTCTAAAAATTATAAGGGAGGGAGGCTTAGGGTTTTAGGACATAGTTTGGAAATCTAGGGTTTTGGATTAGGGTTTTATAATTTTTGAAAATTATTGCAATAATTTAAATTCTAAAACAATATTTGAATTGAATTAATGCACAAAAATTTATACAAAAATTAGAATTTTGAAATTAAATTTTTGCATAAAAATATGAAGGAAAAACCCTAAGGCTACCTAGGGTTTTAGAGTTGTTAGAAGTAAGTCAGGTTCACTAAATATTTTATTTATTTTTCAAAAACTAGTGTTCATTTCTTAAATAATAAATGGTCTAAAGTTAGAGAAAAATTCAATCAAATATAATAAAATACAGGGTTTGGTCAATTTAATCAATTAATTGCATATGGAAAGAAATAAACTTATCTAAAAAATAGGCTAAAATATATGATTCAAGGGTTAAAAAATGTTGCATAGGACTATGAAAATGTTAATAATATGGATCTATATTTCATTCAGTGAAAGGATAGGAGCACCAAAAATAGGACACCTTAGGGTCTGATGCTATAGTCCAAGTCCTACCGCTATTGTCCAAATTGGTCACAAAGGTCCAAGTTTTCTAGGTTTTTCTTTTTATCCTTATATTAGTCTACCTATAAAATTTTGGATCTTGACTATCAACAGAGATCCTTGTAGAGTTATTTTAATATTCAAAACCCTGGGTTCATCTACACATAAAATAATAAATACATCAAAAGTAAAATGAAGAAAAACTAGGTTAGGGGAAGTATGATCACATGATCTAGAATCCATGCTATCCTTATCAATACCTATATTAACCCTCAATCTAAGGTCTCAGATTAAATGTAGTTCTCCCTTAGGGAACGTGCATAATTAATGTGCATGGTAGATACAAGAATGAATTTCGCCTAGGCCCTTCTTTGATCAAGCTTGAAAGTTTATGTGTGATGCAGAATGCTAAGCTATACTATTGACTAATTTTTAATTATATATTGTGTTAAAGTAGCAAGTGATAGATATAAAATACCTTGTGTAGTCATTTATATAGGAGACTCTTTATTAATAATTTGGATCTTTATTTGCTTTTGGACAACATTAAGAAAAATTAAGGATGAAGCTAAGGGGGGTTAAGACTCATTAAACGAGGCAAACTGACCATTGGGACTCAAAATATAGTTGGACAAGAACACTAGATATTGGACACCATAGGGTCCAATGCTATATTCTAACCCCAACACTCTTGTCCTACAGGCTTGGGACATAGGGGATGAAATAAGCATGGGAAATGGGGTCTAGATGAGCTAGAATTAGGTCTCAGAAGTCTACAGATGCCTAGGAATCAATAAAAAAGTGACTCAAGCAGGAAACAAGACCATGATAAGTAAAACAAAACACATGGCTAAATGTGAAAAAGGCTCATATTCTCCAGTCGGAGTCTCCTATGAAAGGACTGTGAAAAAACATGATATGTGTGGTTGCTTGACCAATTTAGGGTGTCTACAATGAGCTTGCATATTTCTAATATCTTGTTGGTTATAATTTACATAATTAATTGTTGTATCTTATGCACTAATATTATTTTATGATCCTACTGTTATGCAAAGTCAAAAATGAAATGTTTTTTGGAATGGTACTTTCTTGGGATTGGCCTTGTATGACTACCTCATTTTGTTATCTTACTTTTGTTTGAAACTCTTTACTAGTTTAAAGTGGTTGAACACCATAGGGGTCAAATGGGTGGCATATTTTAAGCATTAGTCATTCAAATATTTGATGTATTAATTAAAGGCATATTTGTGTGAGGAAGTCTATGGGCTAATTTAAAGACCCATGTTTGATTTAATAGGGGTTATATTTATGAATATATGACATTATGGTTTTATTAAAAATCAAATACTAATCTTTATCTAGAATGTTGAGTTGATTATGAGATAAATCATATTCAATGGAATCTAGGGAATCAAATAAAATTGGATACATGGAACTTTCATAGCAATGATTTTTGTAATTAAGTGGAGAATTTATGAGAACTACATGTTTCACTATCATTACATTTGTTTGTTGAAAAACTTGATTGGTAGTGAGGTTATGGCTAGCTGTCATGCCAAAAACATAGAAAATTATTATAGAATTGGAGATTAATTTATGGGAGACCTAGTTTTGTGGGGATTGTTCATTTATTTGGCATGCATAACTTGAGCTAAAGCAAATACATGGAGGAGAGATGGTTTTAAGAATCAGATGGTGGATGAGGAGAGAGTTTGGAGAAAGAATTTTGGATCTTAGACAAACCTGGACTTATTTTCTCAGGTAGGGTTTGTTGATTTAATATTCATGGTTATGAAATAATTTACAAATTGTTTCTAGTATGTGTTGTTAAATTTATTGAATTGGGTGTTTGTATTTTTTATTATATTTCAAAAAAATACAGAGGGTTATATGTAATTGACTTTGGGGATGGGTTCAACCCATCCATAGGGTTAAATACATATAAATCCTAACCCTTTTTAAATGGTTATATTTTTGTGTATCTTTTGATAGATAGATAGATAAAATTAGGGTTTCATTTGGGATTATTTACAAAAGAAATTTGAAACCTATTTATGACAAGCTATAGGTTTTATCAATGACTAAGTTTTATTTGGAACCATTTGATTATACTTCTCATTTGTTTTGTGTGTGTGTGTGTGTGTGTGTGTGTGTGTGTGTGTGTGTGTGTGTGTGTGTGTGTGTGTGTGTGTGTGTGTGTGTGTGTGTGTGTGTGTGTGTGTGTGTGTGTGTGTGTGTGTGTGTGTGTGTGTGTGTGTGTGTGTGTGTGTGTGATTTTGGAATGAGGTCAACTCTATTTTTACTTAAATAAACCTTTGTGCATGAATGTATATTAATTATACTCTTTTTGGGTTTAAAATGATGGTTTCAAGTATCTTTAGGTATTCTTGTGCTTGTTTTATGAATATGTCTCAATCTTTGAATGACTTCTTGAATTATTTATAAAAATAATTGTAACAAAAATATATGTAAATGACCATGGGGATGGTTAAGGCCCATCCATAGGGTCGTGTAAATATAAATATAAGCCTTGTGTATGTGGTTGTGCATTGAGTAGCCATGATAATAAATATGATGAAAGGTTTTCTTTTGTTTGCTTGTGTGAGTCGACATAGAGGAAAATTATAAAGAATGGAAATGGATATGTTATTATTGTTAAACCTTTATTCATACTAGGTAAATTTTGGACTGTGTGTTATTTTAATTTAAAGCCTAGTATGGCAAGTTGCAGGTGTTTGTTAACATTTTTATATTATTGAACCACTCAGATATACTTATGTATTTTTTATTATAAATGTGATATGGAAATAGGCTGAGTCTTTATAGTTTAACATATACCCCTGTACATAAATGAAATTTGGTGGTTATGAGATTTTGAACTTAGGAATGTATTTCTCTTTTAGGCAAAATTTGGGTGTCTAATTATAATAGTGGTTTATAAATGAACCTGTATGTTATTCTTTGAGAAAATTAAGACTCTTGTTAAAAAAATTTACCTTGGGTTAGTTAATTAAAATGATATTTATAATCATGTGTGTGTGTGTTGTGTGTGTAGGTATGTATATACATACATAGATACATACATGTATGTATGCATATATAAACATGGGTCAGTGGACAAACTGCATAAGACCCTGTATATATATCTATATATATACATACACATGTCTTATGGAGTTTGTCCACTGACCCCTATATATATATATATATATATATATATATATATATATATATATATATATATATATATATATAGGGTCTATGGACAAACTCCATAAGATATGTGTACACACACACACACACATATGGGTCTTATGGAGTTTGTCCACTAACCCCATTGACCCTTGTTTATTCTAAATTTGCATATATATATATATATATATATATATATATATATATATATATATATATATATATATATATATTCTTGTACCTAAATATGTTGAACTATTTGAATATTTTAAACTAAAGCCTATAAAATGTTAATTATAGAGGAACATTCACTTTTAAGATGCTTTACTTATATAGACTGTATGTTTATAAAAGTGAATTTTAGATGTGTTAGTATGACTGAATACATACATTTGTGTAATGGAGAAATATCTAATGATATATTTCTAGTTATGATACACTGTGTAATTTTATTTATATGTGCATCAGTGTATTTACATGGTACTATTATTATATGTGTATGGAACTTAAAAGGAAATTGGTCACTAATGAGTTGTATGAGGAAACATGTAGATGTGAATTAATATCATGATAAAAAAAAAATTAGACTATTTTAGTTGTTCTTATATTATGAATAAATTAGCTTATTTAATTAAAAGGCTATGATTATGATCAATTAATTGATTTGTACTATTTAGATGCACATGATGGAATATATGGGATTATATGATTTCCTTGTATTCATATGTGTTATAGCATTTTTTTATTGAAATCTATTAATTGAATATTTTGATTTAGTATTAATTATATTTGAATTAATATGATATTAATGATAGTAAATAAGTGGGTGAGATGGACTTCACATACTTACTTAATGTCACTAATAGACAAATTTGAGGTAATCCAATTGACTTTTATGTTTGAATTTGATTGATCTTAGGGATCTATAAACTATATTAAAACTTTGGACAAAGTAATGCTTATGGTTAAAACATTCTCAATTCATTTGTTTGATTTAGTTTACATGTTTTTCATGATATCATGTTAGAACATGTTTCTTTATTACATGATGTATGTAATAGTTATCTTACAACACACATGTTCTAATTAATATTCTTGATTCTCGCACTATCATTATCTACCCATCTATGAAGGGAGGGTCTTTCTCTAGTTGGGAGATTGTGCATGAGATCTATGGTCCATGGTTGTTGTGAAAAATCACTTGAATGATACTCTCCCTCCCCTCCAATAGTCAAATAATAGAGGCTATACTCATAAATACTTTTGGATAATAGCGAGTTTATTAAGACTCATATGTTCTATGGAAAATTGTATAATTTGTAATCTGATATTTAGATATGTCATAATGTATACTTGTATTATTTGATAAAAAATTTAAAGTTACATCTGTTGGTTGTTTATTCATGTATTAGTTGTGATATTTACTTCAGCAGTGGTTGATTGTTAAATAGTGTATTTATCATACTATTATGTGATTTACTTGTAAAATCAAATATGTATTCATTATAGTGATCATTAACTAAATGAATCTTATGATTAACCTAATGTTTAATGAATAGTTCATTTATTGATGCATTTAGTTAAAGATCCTTTGTTCTTAGAATTAGTAAAGGAATTTTGTTATTGAGTTAATGATTTAAAAAAATTTATTTGACCTAACTCTAGTTTAGCCCAAAGGGGTTGTTACAATAACTGAGAAGGTAGTAACCACATGTGTAGGACCCACTTGTAAATACAAGTCAATCTCACCAAGAACTTGTAGTGAGGTCCCATCAAATGCTCTAACTAATCTGGTTGAAGGATGTAAATCATGATTTATATAACCCAAATGCATAAGTAATGTCATGGTATAAATGTTCTTTTTTTTACCAATATAAATCATAACATTGTGTATAGGCTAGTGATCAAGGTATGATCGAATTAATAAGGAATGAATATCTTACTCATCATCCCTAATCTTTCTATCATAGAAAGTAAAGAGGGTCTCTGAACCATAGGAGGTGTATTATGCATATAAGTACCAATAATCCCATCTAATGGGTGCTCATAATGAGATGGAGGAGGGTACAAATTATATTCCATTTGCACTTATGTATCCTTATTTGAATGATATTGTCGATGATTATTAAATATTTTCTACTTCTATTGGTCCCCAAGTTATGAACCTGATTCTTTTGGAGGATCATTAAATGTCATCTTTTAGTCATCAATGAGGTCTTGGATCTTATGCTCCAAGGTAAAAAATATATTTATAGAATGCCCAAGGCCATTGTGATAGTCATAATAATCATTAACATCATACCCTTTGGGTAGAGGTTTACTCATACCAACCTATATAGGACAAGGGAGAGATATAATATAACACTCTATAAGTCATGGGGGTAATGAAGTGGGAGACTCAGGTAAGCATGTAATTTTTTTTGTGGTGTATTGGATAAGACAATCCGATTAGGTTGTTGTGACACCTTATTAACCATTGTCATTGTTTATTTTTTAGGCTTGGGGGGTTTGACCTTATAACTTGGTTTGATAAATAACTTGGTATTGGATGTAAATGTAGTTGGTGTATTTGCCACATATTTAAGTTTGTTTATTGAAATAAGTTTCATTTCATGATCATGAACAATATGTCATAAATCATCAAAACATTTGAAATTTTTGAATACAATGGACTCATGTAAAAGACCAAACAAACTTTGCTTGAAAATATCTTGAAGCTCTTTATCTGCCATAGGATTGGTTATTTTAGCCAACATTGTCTTGTATCTTAAGACATAATCATTAATAGGTTCATTAGTTCATTTTTTATCTTTATAAATTGGGCATAAGAAACCTTTTTAGTAATGTTAATAGAGAAGTGTGCCAAAAACTAATCCATAAGGAGTTTGAAGGCATTTATTGATTGAGTTGGTAAATCATAGAACCATTGTAAAGCATAATATTTTAACATCCTTGGAAATAATTTGGTCAAAATTTTATCATTGAAGGCATAATCAAGGCATGCCACATAAAAATATCAAGGATGTTGTTCAAGATCACTCTTTCCATCATAAAATGTGAATTTAGGTGTAACAAAACTAGTTGGCAAAGGGTGCAAAGATCTTTGGGTTAATAGGATTATGCAACACCTCTTGTGAATCAATAGCATAAGATGATTTCATAATTATTTTTTCAATATTTGTAACCTTAGTTTGAAATTTTTTAATATTTTGGACAAGATCTTGCACCTCTTGATCTTTTAGGTTGGACACTTGAGAAGTCACCAAAGGAGGTGTACCCATAGGTTGGGAAGATATAGGCATTGAAACCAATATTTGAGTTGAAGTGTTTTGATGTCCCATATAATATGTGACAATAATAGTTTGATATAATAAAGGTTGAAATACATATCATGTGCCCCCATTAGATGTAGGTAGTTTGATTGGTATGGAATTAGTTGTAGTACCTTCTAAGGAGTCACTATCACTAGGTGAGGAAGCCTTAGCCTTATCATGCTTACTAATTTCATCTCTTGTAACATAAAAAAATGCATTAATTAAGCCCTTATTATTGAGATGAGTGAACATTGATTTTTTATCTTCCATTTGAAATCAATTTTTTTATTACAATTTTCCATTGCTTAGAAATGAAAAATTATAGAATTTGAACAATAAAATGTAGCCGTAGTTGATTAAAACCCCTAGGAATAAAAAAAGAATGCATTCACATGAATTGGGTTCTCCAAATGTGTAACCCTAAAATATAGACTAAGGGGAATATAGGGTTAAAGGGGTAAGAGACAACCTAGGGAACAAGGATGGTAGACTATCTCTAGAGAAGGCAATTATTTATGAAACTTAGATAGAATATGTACTGAATTTATTATGCTAAGATGTTAAAAATAGAAAAGTACATCTATGCTAGATATTGAAATAATATTTAAAAAAGATACTTAGTTGGTTCTGATGTTAATATAGACTAAATCTGAAAAAGGCAAAAATTTAATTGGATTTGGATTCTAGAATAGTCGCCTAATTTTATAAATTTGACCTTTGTAGTTGCAGACACTTACGTCAACCTCAAACAATTGTGTTGACACTATTGTCTAACTCAGACACACTTGTTTAGTATAGAATACCTTTTAAAACTAGATGTGACCACCTGGATACTTCTAAGTTGTGTCACATTCACTATGGTGTATTCAAATCTTGGTCATGAACTGTCACTCCTTGTTAGATAGTAAAATCCTAGTTCTTCATCTTCATATTGGCCATGGAAAAAATAGTTCTTCATGCTGAGCTACCCCAAAGACCCATTTATCAATGAGTGCAACCTATACAAAAAATACTTTGAAGAGGGCCTTAGACTTATGTAGTTCTCCCTTAAATGTTAAATTGTGTGTGAATCATGCAATGTGTGATAAGCAAGTACAATAGTGACCTTGTTTGTAACTTATCAAATATAGATCTTGGACTACTCCTTTAGTACTTCAGACCTGTACATGTGATGTCCCTATGCTTGATATGGAAATAGGAGAAAATATGGAAGCTTTGCTCACTTGAGTTCTTGATAGAATGCTTTTGGTAAGTTTTTTTCATCTCTTTAGGTCGTTTCTAAGTTTTCCCAAGTGATGAATGAATGAGGGTTGATATTTTATTTATACCAATCCCTTTGGATAATATCTCACATTAAAACACTTATGCCAATGATAGGAATATGCTTCATTTGAAAATTAGATGACTTTAGGGCACTAGAAATTTACATTGGGATAGGACACTTACGTTGACGCAGGTCTCTGATTAGGATTCAAGTATCTAGATAGTTAAAAAATAGGTACAACTCTATAACTTATAGAGATGGAAGATAAGTATTTTATTACATTTTGGATAAGATAAAAGGTCTGCGTCATCAAAATAACATTGGTCAAACTAAGAGATAATAAATGAGGCACATAGAGGTAGTGTATGTGAGCCTTTTGGCAACAGGAAAGGTCTAGAAGTTGAAGGTACATCCATGATATATATTTTCCAAGTGTAAAAGACTAAGATGCTAGATAATTCATAAATAGTGTCTACATTTTCTCAATTTTTGTAGGTTCTTAATCCTCACAAGCACACCTAGGGTTTCAAGGTGAAGGAGACTTATTTCTAATGCTGAGTGCATCATTAGGGTTTGGTATTGCACATACACAACTTTTAGAGACATGTGAAGGTGATCATACAATTAAAGATCTCTTTTTTAGCATAAGTCTTTGACGACCACTACAGGTCACTATTGACAGTTGATATCGACGCAAATCCAATGGAATAGACCCTGTATAGATAAAAACATAGTTCTAGACCCTAACAAACCACATGCTTGCTTTAGTTTATTTTCTACTATTAGGATACAATCACAATCAAAAATCTAAGTGTACTTATTCTTTTTTTGTACTTACTATATTTAGCATTTGCGACTTATCAAATCATTCCAATCAATTTCAATATTTTACATTTAGATGTATGTTTAGATGCCATATCTATCTCTCTAAATTCATGTACTAGTTTATATCTTATTAGTGCTTCTAAAACCAAAGTAGGGTAAAATTCATATAAGGAGTCATGAGGTTGCTATTTATCATAATTTCAAGTGTGGTCAATAGCCTCATCAATAGAAATTGTACACTAACATGAAGTTGTAAAATTCTTTTCACACTTTTTCTCTCAACTTGCCACAATGAAGACCATTGCCCCTCAAATAGGTGTAATTGATGGCAATTGATCCAAAAGGATCCAATATTTTTATTATCTCGTAGTATCACGACATTACACCAAATAGAGTGTTACCTTCACCACTAGCTTCATCATCTCAAACATATATGATTAAAACTACTAAACCTAATCTATAATATATAATATTGCATAATAACTTAACAATATCAACTTTATTCAACACACTTGATCATTGGTATATATATTTAAAAACAAGTGGAAAAATGAACAATTATTTTTCATATACTAACTAAAACCATTCTTTCATCTTCTTCATTTATATTTTAATATTAATTAATTATCTATTAAACATCTTTTTCATTTATATTTTAATATTTACTAATTATCTATTAAATATACTTTTACCGATTCCATTTTAAATGATACAATGCAACTTTTTCAATCATTATATAAAAATATAACCTCTCATCGTTCTCACATAGTATTTCATGGTCCTTTCATTATCTTTATGATAACACACTAATTGTTTGTATTATTTTGGTTTTCAAATTGTTTTCTCATAAACCAGTAGAACCTCGTTAGAATATTAGTTTTTAAAAGATGACTTTTATCATATGGGAATCACCTTGGCTTCGATCGACATTAAAGACTTGTTAAATGTTGCATTGTGAAAAGTCCACGATCGCCGATTATGACAACTACCTTCTAAGAATTGGTACGGGTTGAAAATTTGATGGCTGTATGATCGTATTTACATTTTTTAATAAAATATAATTATTTTTTTACTAAATTAAATATAATTAATTTAAAAAAAATAAATAATAAACATATAAATTATATTAATTGACGGGCAAGGTCGACCGTCAAATTCAATCCATGGCTGACAATCTCGATTGCTTCGCCTATTGTGATATGAATGCATACGTGTTGATGTTAATATTGTTGAGAAGCAGATGAAGTGTTGAAGAAGAAAGGAAGGATGAATTTTGAGAAATGGCTTCGACTTCTGCTGGAGCAAACCTTGCCAGAATGGAGAGCTCATTATATCTCCTACAAGCTTCTCAAGAAACAGATAAAACTCATTGCAGCAGCTGCTGCTGCTGCTGATAATAATAATAATATTATTATTATAGAATACAACGATGAAGATCGTTGGAATGAAGGGGATCAGATTAATGCAGATGGGATTTCTTTGGAGGGTTTGAATGGATATGAAGAGAGGTTTATCCGTTTGCTCAACGCAGAACTACTCAAGCTTAATAAATTCATGGAGGAAAAGGTTAAAGACTTCCATATTCGTTTGCAGGTATTGTTATTACATCCGCCCTCCCTTTTTTTAATAAATTTACAGCTACAAATCCTGATATTTCTGAATTTTTTAACATCAATCGGTATTCAGTGCACATGAATAATGGGCCGGCCTCATCCTTTTTTTAAATGTCTCCTCAGATTTGACTACAACCCTTGGGATAATATGTAAGTTTTGAATGAAAACAGTAATTTGACATATCAAGTTATCCTGCATACAGGTATTCAAAGATAAGATTGAAGAGATGAAGAGTGCAAGAGAAGACGAGGAGGAAGTGATTTCTCTTGGCAAAGCTCTGGTGAACTTCCATGGGGAGTTGGTCCTTCTCGAAAACTACAGTGTATGGAATTATACAGGTATTTCAGCTTCTTTGCGCGGTCTTTTGTTTTTTAACAAACTAATTTGGTATCGGCCGCTCTTAATCCCTTCTGCAAACCCTCAATCACACTTTTCCCCCTTTTTAAGCATTCTCCATCAATCAGACCTTCCCTTGTGTTAAAAGAGATTTGAAAAAAAAGAAAAAAAAGTGTAGTAGTTTTTAGTTGAAAATTGTTTTTGTGTAGGGCTAAGAAAGATCGTGAAGAAGTATGATAGACAAATACGTGTTGTTGTGGGAGAGCGATATATTGATTGGGTGAAGCGTCGGCGTCAACCATGGTTTGGTACAGAATCCCTGTCAAAGCTCATAAGTGAATGCCAAACCATTTTCTACTCTTGTCTCTTATTTGTAGAGAAAGACATGAATGCAGAGCTTAACGTTTTTGAAAGTGAGGAGGGGAATGTGTACAAAAGCTCAATTGCTGCCCTGGAGATCCTAAATGAGATGATGACAATTGCTGCTTCTGCCTACCACGATGACGATGACGATGACGATTAACTTTTAACTTCATGCTTTATAGGTCCATCCAATTAAACAGGCTATGTATTGGTTTTGCCCCTCCTTCCTTCAGTTGGAGGAAGGAAACAAAATAAAAAATAGAGCAGGGCGAAGTTTTCCATTTAGAAACATAAAATTATATTTATTTACTAAAAGTATGTGCCACTGGTGGACTTTTATGCTTGTTCGATTTGAATGCGACATTAATAAAAGACACTTGCCAATTGAAAACTACTTACTCTGCTCTCAAACCACCTCGTGTTTGCATGGCACTAAACTTACGATATGTTCAGGGATTATAAAGGGCATATTCGGTTTGACGCTCCGTATTTTAACATGTATCTCTGTATAAAAATGTTTAAAATACAAACAATTTAATCCTCAGTTCACGGAACATTGAATTGAACATACCCACGTTTTAGTGGAATTTTTTCTTTATTTCACAATATTTTGTACATGTTATGTATATATATATAGTTGTTTCAAAAGTACAAGTTATGTCAGCAGCATTTTGTAAATAGAAAGAGTGTAAATAAATAGTCACATCTCATTTGAATCTAATAATCATTGATTTCATTTCACATTGTTTGCTCTAAATATTAAGCAAGTACAAAGAAGGTTGTAAATGACATGGTATGTTTCTTCATACACCATGGCAATGCTTAATGGAGGGAAAAGGAAGTTCATATAACCAAGTTCATGAAACATAATTGTTTGTTTGAAGAAATTAAACTTCAAGAGTTTATAAGAGAAAGCAAAAGTGGGCTATAATGATAATTTAAAAATAATATAAATATAAAATATTATCATTATATTATAAAATAAATTATTTTTATAAATATTACATTATTATATATTATATATTTATATATAATAATTAGATTAATAATATTATATATAATAATAATTATATATATAATCATTATATTAATTGTGTGTTTGATGATGATGTGTCTTCTATTTCCATCTACACTTGTCCATGTCTCGGGCCTCAAAGTTTAAACTTATACTTTTTTATTTTAGCCAATATAAAATAATAACAAATATGACTAATAGCACCAAGAATACATTTTAGTGGGGATAAAACTCTATACACCACTTACAAGCTCCTTTAAGTTCTACATATCTCCTGCATGGTCCACATGTGCATGCCTAATGTCTCTCTCAATTATTTATTGAGTGTTCTCTCCGATTAGATATTGTCAATCTCTAATGTTTTTTAATCTTAATGGATTTGCAGAGTCGTGTCTTTTGTAGAGACACATCAATTTGATGCCCAATAATGAAAAATAGATGCATCACTTTTCTATGGCCATAATATCAACATCCTACACTGAATGCAACTTTGCATTGATAATAATTACACCTCCAGAGATGATTTTTTGATTCAACCTTATATCTTTCATTGCACTTTTTCTAGTTCATACTCGTGTGAAACAAAAGTCTCTTTGAACATATCTTTCTTTGTTTGTCTCCTAATTGTGTCCTTCGCATAGATTCTTATCTTGCCCATTTGAATCGCCTCCTTTGATATAGTTGTTATTAAAGCCACCTTCTCCTCTCAACTAGTAATTGTAAACTTATAGTTTAAGTGAACGTTGAATAACTTCATTGTAATGAAATTACTTAGATGTTCGCATAGAATAATTATGTATCGCATAAAATAAGCAAAGATGATAGATCACACAACAATAATTAATAACAGAGCAAAATAATGGATAATATAACAGAGCCACTTCGAGGGGGCAACCTCCATAATAATGTAATAAGAGTAGAATAATTGATATTATGATCAAAGACTAACTACTACCTCCTATATATAGTCTACTTAGCCATGGTTATTTCATAGGCCGACTTAACTAAGAACATAGAGAAATATAACAAGAATATAAAAGAGGTATGTAAGCCACAAATCAACCACACATATCTCTAGACATGCCAAATGTTAAGGGCATAGGATGCCCTTCCCCTTCAAAATAATGTTGTCCTTAACATTGAATCAACTTTGAATGTTTCCACACAAAAGATTCATCCTCCCAGGTGGCATCTTCACATGGCAGATTCTTCCATTTGATTAGGGACTGCTTAATCGCTCTATATCGCAACTACTTAGTGCGCATTTAAAATATCACCTCAGGATCAAGAATGTTGAGCATGGTCATTGATGTTAGGTTGTCATTGATGTCAAAGAGAGCATGAGATAATGATGCATTAATGACAAAGTGATCAGATTGATGGTTTGGAGAGATATGGCACATTTGTAGGTCTATAAGGACAACGAAAAAGTTGTGAGGCATCCATAGATGTCTTGGTGAAATTATGGTATGTCATTTGACCATTTAGAATGAGAAACGTGCATCGTCTAGTTTAAGAGAAGCCAGACGGTCACTGCACATCATGCAGATATGAATGGACCAACAAGTTTATGAATTTATTTCAGGTACTCAAAAAGTCAATCAAGGTAAAAGGTTTTCATGGAGATGTTATCTATAGTGTCAAGAAGGTACCCTAAAAATTTGGACTCTTGAAGTGTTTTCAAGCTCAAGTTATAAGCCTTCAAATTTGCTCTTGTAGACTGTGATGGTCCACAGACCATCAAGTTTAACTATGTTGAAGTCTTAGGTCACTAGTCAGTTAATCTAATGGTGAGCATTCATCATTCAGATCTTGATCCAACGGTGTGTATTTAGTCAATATATCAAAGAGTCTAAGATTACACATGATGGTGATAAGTGTCACAATTTCTTAATGGTTCACAAGTGTTTTTACAGATAGAGATCGATTGTGTGGGTCAAGTCAAAGAGTTAAATGTGTAGAAAACACAAAGAGCTGCCAAGTGGCATAATCATGGGAGCTTTGATGTAAGATCAAAAATGAATGTTGTAAGATAAATATTAGGATACTTTAAGGAGATCAATAGTGCATATTCATCCATAGTTGCGAAGGAGCATGAGATGAGGTTAAGGTGCTTGATGTTTAGTGTCTAAACAGTAATCGTTGGAATTCAAATATTCAAATTAATGAGGAAAAACTATTGCTTAGTTTTTGAGCTATATCTTTTGATCCAGGTCAAATTTCTTGATGTAGTAAAAATCAAAGTTGTAGAGGACTTCAAGGCACATCCAGAGAATCTAGTTATAAGGTTCGAATGTTTGTGTAGTCAAATTTATCTAAATTCAAAGCTAATTATTTGTTCATTCATAGTGTTAATTGAAAGCGATCATGTATTCTTATTTTTGCTCGATGAAGTGCTAAATGGGTAAATAGGTCTCCATAAGACCTATAAGGGGCTACTTAGGCCTAATTGAAAGGTGTAGATACTTAAACATGACCCTTATATGCCATGGCTGACCCGTGAAAAAATATTTGAGCTATGATTAGCATGATAGATGTCTTAAGGGTTAAGGCAAGTATTATAGTTGACTTAGAAGTTGTTATTCATGAAGACTCTATAAATAGTGAAGACTAAGGCAATGGTTTCTAGACTTGAATGGGCATGTGTTGAGAGAGCAGAAGATAGAGATGAAGGAAAGAAATCAGAGGGAGTGTGCACAGTGGATGGACTGAAGTATAGAGTAAATTGAGGTTGAGCAAAGAAGACTAGACAGATCCAAAAGAGGTGTTTGGATGCATTGCTTGTATGAACAAGTTTGAGTGTGTATGATGAGTTAAAAGAGAGCTATTAAAAATTATTTATCCAATCAGATTGATTTGCAATCATAGTTCTAGAGCTGTTGATTTCATAGGTGTTTTGTGGGTGATCACCATCTAGAACAATTAGGTTCTTGTTCATACTTAGGGTTGGGTGATCCTTGTGAAGTGGGTGCTTCACTAAAAGGTCTCATATTTTTTTATCATCTTATAAGACAAGTAGTCCATGTGTTTACATGCTTGAGAGTGGGTTTTATTCCCTGGGATGGTTTTCCACATAGATATTGTGTTATGTGTGTGATCTTGCATCATCTTTCTTATTCATTGTTATGAAGATCTTGTATGCTTTATGATTGCTTGTGATCATTGATTAAGAGTTTGAAAGGATTGCAGTTGAAGTTTAAAATACCTTGCATCATTGATTCACCCCCTCAGTGATTATACCTCTAATAATTGGTATTAGAGCTAGACTTTCATTACAAGTTTAACCACTTGAAGGTGATCTAAGGTATAATATGGTGAGTCAATAGATGAAAGATTTTGTTACTAAGCAAGCATTATATTTTAATGGGTTAAATTATGCTTTATAGAGTACAAGGATGATGACATACATCATGTCTCTAGGGTTTGATATTTTTCAATCTATCATGGATGGTTATACTACACCAACTACTCCTCCAACTAATGTTGTTGACAAGAAGTCGAGTGAAAATAATTCAAAAGATATGAATGCTATCATTTGTGGTCTATCTGAGGCTGAGTTCACCAAAGTGATCCATTGTAAGTCTACCAAGGAAATTTGGGTTAAATTACATATTATCTATGAAGGAGAATCTAAGGTAAAATTGGCCAAGTTATAAACCTATCGAAGTCAATTTGAAGGTCTCAAAATGAAGGAATAATATGCTATGTCATCCTATCTTCTAAGGGTTAACGAGGTAATAAACATGATCAGAGGTCTTGGAGAGGTGATTGACGACGCTACTATAGTATAGTATAGAAGGTATTGAGGACTCTTACACTCAAGTTTCATTCAAAGGTTTTTGTTGTAGAATAAATTCATGATCTCACTCAGATGAAGATGGATGAAATACATGGCATTCTTACTACCTATGAGATGAGAGTTGATGAGGATATACCTCCTAAGAAGAAGTAACCTTCAAGGTGATCAAGGAGACAAAATCCAAGAAGAACAAGTTAAGTATTGAATACTTTGATTGTAATGAAGATTAACATGAAGCCATGATTGCAAGAAAATTGAATGTAGGATCAGGTAAGTATGAAGGAAAAATTCTTTTCAAATGTTTTTCATGTGGTAAAGTTGGTCATTTTACAGCTATATGTCTAGGTAAAGACAAGTTTGAACTCAAAGAAGCTCATAAGGAATCTCATGAGGATGAACATAAGAAAACTAAGCATCCTAACAAATACAAAAAGTTCTTCAATAAGAAAAATGGAAATAAGGAATCATATAAGGACAATAAGAGCCTTTACCATGAATAAGACAATAACTCATCTGCAAAAGAAGAAGTAAACATATCTGACAGTGATGATTCTTTTCATAATGAGGACATGGAGACATTGTTCATGGCTCTTAATGATGAAGGTGAATGTTCTTTAAGCAGAGATTTATTTGGTGGATATATCTTAGAGGAAGAAGATGAGAAAGTCACTCTTGAAGATAAATATCTATATGCTATGGAAGAAATGAAGATACTACCAAAAAACAACAAAAACAAGATTCCTTGATCAAATTCTATGAAGAGAAAATTGGAATTTTTGAAGGAAGGTTGAGTAATGAAGTCAAGGATCATGATGAGATCACAAAATAACTTGAAACTCAAGTTTATACTCTTAATTAAGAAGTAAAGATTAAGGATGACTCATGTATCAATTAGAGATAGAGTCTTTGCAAATGACACTAAATCAAGATATGATCAAATTTACAGTTGATGATTTAGATGATAAGAATTAATTGATGAATGCTCTTGAAGATCTAAAAATTGAGAAGAAAAAAATAAAGAGATGATGTCATAAATTAAGGACTATGAAGAATACTTTAGTGTGTTTGAAGTAAGATTAAATGATGACACCAGGGAACATGAAGATACTGTCAAGCATCTCAACAGTCAATTAGAAACTATGTCTACAAGACTAACAACCAAAAAATATGAGAGATTAAGGTATGTGATTGAAATTTAGTCATTAAAAGCTGAGTTAGACAAGGCATATTATAAGGTGAAGTCATTTACGAAGTTTGAAAAGAGTTCAAATGATCTTGATAATATTTTGAGGAGTCAACAACATGTAAGTGATAGGACTGGTCTTGGATACAAAGAATAACTAAAACATGTAACTCAAGACAAGATAAAGGCTAATGTGAATAAGTACAATTAGGTTTTGAATATCAATCATCAGTCAATAAATGAAGGTGTTAAAAAAATGAAGACAAATTAGATCAGAAAACTAAATGTTATGAGGTATGTAAATTTCAATGGTCATTGTTACTCTTGCAATCAATTTGGTCATAGGTCAAAATATTGTAAAATATCCTCAAGGAATTAATTTTCATGGAATTATGAGATAGACTATGGAAATAATGAAGAACATCATCACTCAAGATAATCAATAGGTTCACAAGGAAAAAATGACATCTTTTACTACAAGTGTCAAGGATTTGGTCTTATTACAAAGTTTTGTAATATCTTCATCAGGAGACCAAATGATTAGGTAGATGAACAAATTCATGAAAATTCAAGGAATCATCATATATCTCAATCAAAAGGTATGTACAATCTAAGAAACCTAATTTTTTTCAAATGTCATGAGAGAAGTCACTTAGTAAGGTTCTACAAGAATGATCAGTATTCCACTTCAAAATTTGTCAATCCTGACATGAAGAGGAGTCTTAGTGAATGGAGGCCTAAGAAGGTAAATAAAAAATAGGCTCAAAATGGATTATTTGCCATGATAGAATAGGGAAAAAGTTTAAGTATCAAGGAACAAGCCTTATCTGCCCAAATGGATAAGAAAATCAAGCATGATCTTGAGATAAAAGAAAAGACTAAGGTTGAGAACTCATTCAAAGTTAATCTGAAGATGAGTAAGGAATGCAAGTCAAGTAAGAGCATGGAGGTATGGGAGTTTCCTAAGTTTTGGGATATTTAGTCCCTCTATGACAAGTGGGTGTATCTACCTATGCTTCTTAGGAGACATCTTTCTTGTGTGGAAGCAAGTATGTGTGCTCTAAGTAATGATCAAAGTGTCAATCAGTACAAAGATTGAAGGCAAAAGGTAAGCAAGAGATTGTGAAAGATAAGATTGTAGATGTGCTTTGATAAGGTTAAATCAACTTGGATGCTAGTTTAAGAGGTTGATCAGTCAAGACAAGGATAAGTATTTGCAAGACAAGAATATCATTTAAAGATATGTTTGGCTAAGGGGGAGCTAACTCAATTAACTTATGTGGCTTGAAAAAGATGTGCATAATGTCAGAGGGAGCATATGTGAAGATGTTTCAGTTATGATATAAGTGTGAAGATGTCTACTACAATTATGAATTCAATAAGATTGACATGATGACTTGATCAAACCAAGTCATGTATTTTTATAAGGTATTGAATCTTCATGCATGAGCAAAGAAGAGCTTGTGAGTTCTATAGGTAGATAGGTCCAAGAATCAGAAAATATCAAGTTAAAACTGGTGTATGTCAAAGAATAGATGACATGAGATGGAGCTTGATGTTAGGGGGAGCTTTCTAAGATCTGTGAGCAGTTTGTCAGGTTTAAGGATCAAAGAAGTTCAAGTTTAGATTAGTGCATGTCAAAGGGGAGCAAGTGATTCATATGCTTGAAAGTATGTAAGTATCTTGAGAATTTTAATAGTAATTAAATGCATACATATTGTTGAGGAATGATTTTTGGCATGTTGAGGAAGAAACCTTTTGTCATTAATGTCACAGAAGGAGAAAGATTAGAGTGAAGGAGCTCAATTCAAATATGTAAGAAGTAATTTTGAGGGTGTTTTTCCATAAATGACAAAGGAGATTTTTTTTGAGCATGGTCATTTATGTTAGGTTGTCATTGATGTCAAAGAGAGCATGATATACTAACGCATTAATGACAAAGTGATCAGATTAATGGTTTGGAGATATATGACACATTTTCAGGTATTTAAGGATAAAGAATAAGTTGTGAGGCATCTATAGATGTCTTGGTGAAGTTTTGGTATGTCATTTGATCATTTGGAATGAGAAACATGCATCTTCTAGATTAAGAGAAGCTAGACCATCACTGCACATCATGCATATATGAATAAACTAATAAGTTTATGCATTTATTTTAGGTACTCCAAAAGTCAACCAAGGTCAAAGGTTTTCATGGAGATGTTATCTATAGTGTCAAGAAGGTACCCTAAAAATTTGGACTCTTGAAGTGTTTTCTAGATCAAGTTATAAACCTTCAAAGTTGCTATTGTAGACTATGATGGGATAGAGACCATCAAGTTTAACTACATTAAAGTCTGAGGTCACTAGTTAGTTGATCTAACGATGAGCATTCATCATCTAGATATTGATCCAATGGTGCATATTTAGTCAATATGACAAGGAGTCTAAGATTGCATGCACTGGTGAAAAGTTTCACATTCTTGTTGAGTTGACATAATATTAATGGTTTATGGGTGTTTGTACAAATAAAAATCAATGGTGCAGGTCAAGTCAAAGAGTCAAATGTGTAGAAGGTACATAAAGATTCCAAGTGGCACAATCATGGGAGCTTTGATCCAAAATTAATGGTGAGCATTGCAAGATAAAAATTAGGCTACTCTAAGGAGATCGACAGTGCATATTTTTCCATAGTTTCTAAGAAGCATGAGATGAGGTTAAGGTGCTCGATGTTTAGTGTCTGAACAATGACTGTTGGAATTCAAATTAATGAGGGAAAACCAGTGCTTAGTTTTTGAGCTATATATTTTGATCCAAGGCAAATTTATTGATGTAGTAAAAATCAAAGTTATAGAAGACTTCAAGGCACATCCATAGAATCTAGTTAAAAGGTCTGGATGTTTATACAGTCAAAGTTATGGAGATTCAAATTTGACTATTTGTTTATTTATGTTGTTACTGTGTACAAAATTTTGTTTGAGCAAATTGTGTTTTAGTAGAAGAGTGTTTTGGCAGATGTATTCACATGAAGATGTCATAAGGATCATATAGAGTGGACCCATGTAATTGAAAGTGATCTTGCATTCTTGTTTTTATTCGATGAAGTGCTAAATGGGTAAATAGGTCTCTATGAGACTTATAAGGGCTACTTAGGCCTAATTGAAAGGCATAACTACTTAAGTGTGACCAATAGATGTTATGGCCAACCTGTGATAATGTATTTGAGATATGATTAGCATGATAGATGTCTTAAGGGTTAAGGCAAGTATTATGGCTGACCTAGAAGTTGTTATTCATAAAGACTCTATAAATAGTGGAGACCAAGGTAATGGTTTTTAAACTTGAATGGGCATGTGTTGAGAGAGTAGAAGATAGATATGAAGGAAAGAGATAAGAGGGAGTGTACTCTATGGATGGATTCAAGTATAAAGTAGATTGAGGATGAGCGAAGAATATTAGAGAGATCCAAAAGAGGTGTTTGGATGCATTGCTTGTATGAGCAAGTTTGAGTGTGTGTGATGAGTTGAAAGAGAGGTTAAATATTGTTTCTCCAATCAGATTAATCTACAATCAAAGTTATGGAGATGTTTATTTCATAAGTGTTGTGTGGGTGATCAACATATATAACAAGTGGGTGATTATTCATACTTAGGGATGGGTGCTCCTTGTGAAGTGGGTGCTTCACTAAAAGGTCTCATGTTTATGATCATCTTATAGGACAAGTAGTCCATGTGTTTATAGGATTGAGAGTGAGTTTTTTTGCCAACAAGGTTTTCCATGTAGATCTTGTGTTATGTGTGTGATCTTGCATCATATTTATTATTCATTATTATAAACATCTTATATACTTTATGAATGCTTGTGATAATTGATTAAGCATTTGAAAGGATTGTAATTGAAGTTTGAAATATCTTTCATCACTGATTCACCCCATCTCGTAGTGATTGTACTTCCAACAAAGAATACCTCTACCTTCTTCATCCAATTTTGGTAACTTAGTTTGAGTAAAAACTCTGTGTCAAATGAATTTCTTTAGGCATGATACATGAAATACTAAATGTATGCACGTGGATGAAGGAAAATATAACTTGTAGGCCACACTACCAATTTTTTGCAAGATATGATAAGGCCCATAATACTTATATGGATGTAAGTGAACAAAGACCCAGTCACCAATGTTAAAATGCCTCTCACTCCTATGTTGATCTACCTACTACTTGATGTGATTTTGGGTAATGGCTAAATTTTCACATAAACTTACAGGGACCTCCTATTGATGGTGAATATGTTCCTCAGTTGCATAAACCTTAGGATGGACATTCAAGGTGGAAGTGCTGGATAGAGGGTGGTATCCATACAAGGCCAAAAAGGGAGACATTTTGAAATAATTATGAACAAAAGTATTATACCACCATTCAACAAGTGGCAACCAATAAACCCATCTATCCTATTTATAAAAAATAGAATAATGGAGATATCCTTCCAAACATTTGTTGACTACCTCAATTTTTTCATCTAATTAAGGATGATAGGATGAGCTATGAGCCAAATTGGTGCCCAAATATGCAAATAATTCAGTCAAAAAATATTAGTGAAAATGAGATCTCTATCACTGACAATGATCTTAGGAGTACCATGTAGTTTTTAAACTATATTGAGAAAAGTAGAAGTTATTATACTAGCAACGAAGGGCTGTGATAAAGAACAAAAATGAACATACTTATTGAGATGATCCAACACAACCATGATAACATTTTGAACATCAAATTTTGGTAACTTGATAATGAAATCCATTGACACCTCTTCCCAATGCTAGCTAAGGATGGATAAAGGTTGCAAAAGACCTAGGGTTTTGATGGTTTCACTTTTATTTTATTGATAGATCATATAATCAATGACATATTTTTGGACATCCACCTTGAGTCCTTCCAAAAAAAACCTACTTGATTCTATGATAGGTTTTCAAAAATCTTGAATGACCCCCAAGTGGAGTAGCATGAAGTTCTTGAAAGATTTTTTATTTGAGAAGAGAATTCTTACATAGGTATAATCTATCTTTATAACATAATGCATTACCCTTCCATGTGAATTTTTCAAATCCACCCAAACCTTGCTAAAGATTCTAAATAAAATCATGGGTAGCATTATCATTTTCTCATTTTGATCTTACTTTCTCTAACCAATCTACCTACTAAATTGTCATGACACATAACAATGCCTCAACTAATTCATCCCTCCTCGATAGTACATCTGCCACCACATTTTCCTTGCCTTTCTTATAGACTATTTCAAAATTATGGCCTAACATCTTAGTTACCCATTTATATTATTCTTATGATGACAACCATTATTCCAAAAAATATTTGAGACTATCATGATCAGTATTTTACCTAAAAATGATGACCCATCAAATAAGGTTTCCATTATACGATTGCATGAAAAAGAGCCATCTTTTCCTTCTCATAAATGGGATTGAGCTTATTTTTATCCTTCAATTGATGAATTTAAAATGCAAGTGGTTTGCCTTCTTGCATGATCATAACACCCATATCATATCTATATACATCACATTTAACCACAAAAGTCTTAGAAAAATCAAGAGTGGCCAACACTGAAGTGGTGCACATAGCTAATTTCAATTGTTCATATACCCTAATAGTTGTATCAATCCACTAGGAGTCTTTCTTAAAAAAAAAGTTGAGTGGGGCTGCAATGCTAACATAGTTTTTAACAAACCTATGATAGTAACTAGTTAACCCCCAAAATCCCCTTAGTTACTTGAGTGCCTTAGGAACTAACTAGTCCACCATTGCTTAGATTTTTTTAGGATCCACTTTCACTCCTTCATGTGAAAATATATGACCTAAATACTCAACCTCACGAGATCTAAAAGTACATATGGAAATTTTAGCATACAACTGATGTTGTTTCAGAATTGAGAGTACCTGTTTCGCATGATACAAATGGTCTTCCCAATTTTTACTTTAAATGAGGATATCATAAAAAATTCCATTTTTTTCTCAAAAATGGCCTAAAAATAGTATTCATCAAACTCTAAAAGGTGTATGGTGCATTTGTTAGACCAAAAGTCATAGACATAAACTCATAGTGGCCCTCATGAGTTTTAAAAGCTATTTTGAGTATGTCTTTGTTGATACAAGTTTCATGCACACCATAGATAATGAAGTAGACTCTAACATTTTAAGATCTCAATGGAGAAGAACTCCAATCCAAGGCACATGTTATAGGTATGTAGTCTGAGCAACCTATTAATGGAATAGTTGGTATGAAATGTAGGTTGTTGAAAAGGTTTTTTTATGGAGGTATGGTCTATAAAGGATAGTGAATTCTTACATGCATTGGATGGATTATTGGTTTATAATCTAAAGTGGGTATGTCTCAAAACAAACTCAAAAAAAAAGGAGGGAAGGGTATGGTAGAAAAGGAGACTTTATGGTTTTCAAGAATCACTTCCCTAGTTTGTTTCTAAATGGACAAGTGCTTTCAAAACCTATGCTTATTTTTAGCAGTAATCACACACACACACAATTAGACATGAAAGAGACATCTACAGAGATATCGATGTAGGAAACTCACAGGCCTAAGTCAAAGATTGATCATTTTTAGGGTAGCTGTTTCACAATCTTACTTAGGAGATTATGACTCAAGATAATGAGGTATCTGAGGTAGCTTTGCAAACACACAAAAAACTACATCAAATAAATCACTCATACACATTTATAATTATGAATCAATCAACTTAAGTGTCTTAATCAATGTAATTTACCAATCTTTTAATAGTTGTTACACATCTAGAATTAGTACATCAATCAAGATAATTATGAACCCATTCATAGATTTTGAAAACTAAGGATTATTGACACATACAACTAAAATAATATAAGCGTATTTACACAAAAATTGGAGAGAGAATACACAAACACATTCACTGACAATCAAAATTGATGTTGCTCCTGTATATTGAATTTTTTTGACCCATCCATAAGAATTATTATAATAATTTAAATAGACTTGGGGAGGGAGGTGCCTCATCCTTAAAGTTCATGCAAATTAATTTACATGTGATAGTTAGAACATAAGTTCCAACTGCGATCAAAATTGTATAAGAGTAAACTCATAATTATCAATTAGCCATAAGATGACCTTTACAAAACCATGCAACATGTGCATGTATATAAAAGACAAAATGCAAAATTTTACAATGATAGCTCAAAATAAAAGGAAATTATAAATATATACACTATTACAAAATTATACATGCACAAAATTATGCATGCACTTTGGTTGGTGTAGTGGCTACGATAGTAGAGTTAGAACTAAAGATGTCAACATGGTACTTGAATTAGTAATTTGAGATTGATTATTCTTTGCCTTGTTTTCATTATAACACTTGTCTTTTGTATCATGCTACTATTATATGATGTTCAAGTTAATTAAAAGTGATCGGTGGATCCTATTGACTTGGCCAAGGAGTTTAACATGTTCAGCCTTAGTCATTTGGAAATTATTCTTGAAAATTTCCACCTCTATGACCTTATTTATAGTTTCACTTAACTCATCTTCTATTCCTTCCAATGTCAAACCTTGTAGAGTCTACTTGAAGTTATCTATTGCCTCTTGTATGAGCTTGTCAAAATTGATCCTGCTGATCAATTAACCTATAATATCTTTCACCTTTGATAACATCAAATCTTCAAAATCTAGAGAATTTAAGCCTCATATTTCTAATATTTAGGGATTAAAGCCCCAAATGATTTTAACCACTCCCAAGCTTCTTCCTGCCTTATGAAAATTATATTGAGAGCATTAGATGCCTCAAGTGGTGTCATAAGGTCTAGGTGACTATATATTTTATTTCCTATGTAGGAAACTAGTATATTCAGCTTACCACTATCATCTCTCAAAGAACTAAAAAATTGATTAGATTTATTGATATGAGGGGTCAATTTAGCCTTCATGAAATCCAATACTTCCAATAAGTTATAAAATTTGGAGGCTGCTTGCTGAACCTCTACCTCTGTGCCTATAGGGATGTGCACAGTCTTCACTTGTTCTTTCAATTATTCTACCTCAGCTTTTAGCTCTTGCTGAGCCATCTCAATGCCTTCATGGATGGTGACCATATCATCCTTGTGTGCTTGAGCTAGGTCTACAAAATTATCAACATATGGGGATTGTCCTGGTTACCTATTCTACCTCTTAGTGAGGGAGAATACTTACTATCTTTCCTCAAAGATTATCTTCCTACCTTTGTCATCTTCTAACTTCCTTTTCTTCAATATTTGTATGATACCAGATGGTGGGTCAAATAAAGTGGTGATATAAGGGAGTTTAGTGATCTTGAATCTAGGAAACTAGGAGGACTTGCTCCTCAAATCCATAGCCCAAGGAGGAATGCCCAATTGTGATGCATTTGAGGTTGTAACTAAAACATCTTGAGTCTCCTCAACTGATAGGTTTTTCTTATTTATTCTGAAAAGGATGTTGAGTAGAAGGCTAAGTGATCTTAGACCAGTCCACTCCTTCAAACTGAGGGAGTGGATGGATTATGACCAACTGAGGCTTGGCCTTCTTTCTCTGCTAGATCTTTCCATAATAGTTTCTTCTATGGAGGTGGTGGAAGGTATGGGAAGGGTGATTTGAGTGGATTGGATATGGAACTATGGAGTGGCCATGGAAATCTACACTTTTCTAGATATCTTCTTCTTATTTAAGGATCTAATGGTGGTAGTGCCAAAAGAGATAGAGGGGGTAGGCATGGTGAATGGAATGGAAATAGATTATGGGGAAATGGTAGTGGTGGTAATATCCTTCTCAACTTTAGGGGTGAGAAGGGGGGACTGAGTGAATGTGGTTGGGGCAAAGGGGTCAATGGAGGTGGAAGTAGGCATTTCCACCTTTGGAAACCTCAACATAGAAGAAATAGGAACACAACCAAATATTGGAATAATAGGTAAAGGAATAGTCATAAAAGATTGGGTGCATGGGAGACTTTGTGATGCTAGTTCTACTTTAAGGCTTAAAGCCTTAGCCATTTCTATCTATATGTCCTCAGAATCATCTTCATCTCTAACATCCTAAATTTCAATAGCCTCTCCCTCTACATGTTTTGAGTGTTGTGGTTCATGAGGCAAGCCTTGAGATAAAATTACTATGGGACTCCCTATAAGGGTCTTAGTATTCCTTGTATATACAAGAGGAGTCTTCAGCTATGTAGGGGAGCCTTGTTGGGTTGATGCATCTACTTATTATGTTTGTTCCTCCTCATCAGAGACTAAACTTATGGGATATTCTATCTATGCTCCCTTGAGGTTAGGTTCAACTACCTCAGATTCCTTCTTCATAGCTTTGAACTTCAATTTTAAAGGGAGCCCTAGAGATGAGAAACTATCCTACTCATATTTTTCCTTGGATTACCCTCTCCAAAAGTTTGAATGCTCACATCCTTTATAAAGGGACCTTTTGCTATCTAATTCCTTTGCAGAGATTAAAGGGTCATCGTGGATCATTCTTAAATGATATTATTTTAATCTTACAATCTTGGCTCTTTCCAACACTTCATCATCATATTTGGCATTCAAAAATAAAAATTCATATGCATAAGGGACATGGTTGTAGGGGATATTAAGTAATTGTAGGTGATTGTAAATAAAACCATGTGGATCCCAGTCCCTATGTGAAAGCATGGGGAAATGATATCTCCTCTACTTACCACCCACTTCTCCAAAATGCTTCTTCATGGTGTATACCATTCTGCCAGTGACTACATGGTGACTAAAGTATGAACTTTTCTTCACTTTTTTGGATAAATCTTCTTCAATACTTCACCATAGTTGAAAGGTGATCTCTTGTTATGCTAGCTTGTCTAGAAAATATCTTGGGAGACATAATGGGTCTAATTTATTTCCACAGATTATTATAACTATGAAATTTAGATATAATAAGTAATCCCCTCTTTTACCAAGTGTCTTCATAATGTTTTATCCAATTCAGGGCATGGGCATACCATGGATGGATTGCCAAACCTGAGGATATACATCCTATACAATATTTACCATGTTCTTTATGTAGGAATACACATACATAAAATGGAAGTGGTTATAAAATTTTTTCTTGATACAATCTATGGCTGGATTCCATAATTCATCAAGGACTTTGTAGTAGGTTCCCATGACAATGTCTAATAAGTAAGACATCATATAAAAATGGCCTACAGGCCTTGGGTACTTGTCCTTATGGATTATTTTTTCCCTCAAGTGAAAATTGATAATTTCTCCCAGTACAAATTGAGCATCACTGGTTAGCAACATGTGCAGCAATGGTACCTGGTCTAGATTAACAAAATGAATACTCGACATACCATAATGTCTATTTAATAGGCCCATGCTAATGCATATTCCCATTCTAAATTTGTCTATGGGAATATTCCCCTTTGGATTCCTTCCTTTAAAATGTATGGTCTATTTGGGGAGCAACCATAAAGACAACACCTTCTTAATTTTGTTTTCTTCATTCCATGATACCAACCTATGCTTGTCGAAGTATGCATCAAGTGTGTTCAGGGATAAGTATCTTTGGAAGTTAGATCCTAAAATTCATGTGATGACTATTTTATTAATATAATTATGAAGGAATGCATCTTATGTTATCTTACTTGAGAATACCATATCTTGTAGGAGGTCGATGCATGGCCTCACATCTAGCTTAGTAGCCTTAACGTACAATATTTATCTTTTCAAGGCAAGTAAATCCTTGATAAACACTCACTTAGAGAGCATGATATTGTATACATCTAGTGAGAATATATCTACATAATTGATAACATCCCATACCTCTGAATAATTTATGTACTAATTATCAAAAATGGTAGTGTCAAAAATTATATTAGTAAACTTTGTGGAATCCTTGATTAAGGGGATGGTGGATTTACTCCTTGAAATTTCTTGGATGAAGATGCCATCATTACTACTTGCAATATCCTTCTTCATGCTATGTTTTTTATGAATAATTTCATGCTCCTAATTTAGTTTCTAATTCTTTGCACATTGCTCTCAAGATAGTAGCTAGGGCTCTTTTGTGATGTAGAAGAGCAGTAGACTTTGAGTGCAAGTTTCATTTGATAGTAATGAAAGCTTCAATGGTTGTACATTGTGTATATTGCTTGTTGCATTAAATACTAGCTTACATTATATTAAACTCCCAATGTTCACTTCCTTTAGTTCACTATATAATTCAAATTTTGTTAGTTTACATTGGCAGGGGACTTTTGCATATACTATTAGGAAACATTTTAACTTTATTTGGCTAAGTATAACAAGTCCTTATATTGTTCTTGGTAGTTGGATATTCAAATTTTATGTTGGGGACCTAACTTTAAAAAAAAGACCCACAATAAAATCTTGAAGACCTATGTCCATCGAATAAAATGTCCATGGCACCAGTTTCGAAGTGCTATTTTCATTGGATAAAATGTCTATAATAAAAACTCTGATAAGAATGAATTATTTTGGGGAAATTATTTTAGTCAAAATATCTGATGCAAATTCTCTGAGAGCCAAATTCATGCGAAATAAAAATTTTGAAGACCAAAGTTTGAATGAAGAGAAGTGTTAAAAAATTAAACCTTGAAAAGTTAAGGGATAAAATACGAAAACATATAACCCAAAAGCCAAACCTATTGGACAAAAAGTTCCAATAGAATGCTCAAACAAAAATTTTGATGAGTGAAATCTTTGAATAAATTCCTCTGAATTGCCTAAGTCCTAAAAATATGCATATTCAAAACTCTTAAAAGACATTAGTGAAATTATTTCACAAAATAATATATGAATACGATGTCCATTTCTAAAAGTATGAGGATTAATTAATCAATCATTCCCAAAATTTGCACAATCATATAATAGAGAGGCTCAAAAATCAAGCCCTAAATCTTGAAAAAAGTGTGTTCCCATTTCTCCTTAGAGAGAAAGGGTGTGGGTGTTGGATACAAAAAATGGTGACTCACATGGGGAATACTCTTGAGTATTCAAGATTCTAAGACTTTGGTTAGTAATACTTAAATCAGTCATGAAATGTGCCATAAAAAAATACTAAAATCAGAAACATGAAAGGGACTCGTAAGTTAATTCATACAACATACTTGTCTTCTACATCCTTAGATCCATGTGTGTCAAATGTGTGCTTCATTTAACCCTTAATTTAATGTAATCTTCTAAGTCTTGATGAAGCTGTAGGTTTCATTCCAGTGTCTATTAAAGCTTGAAAAAATGGGAACTTAGGGATTGATCTACTACCATCCAGGCATCTATAGCCCTGATAGAGATACCTTAGGCTCCTTTTCTTCTCTTTCCATTATTATTTTTTAACCATGATGCATGGTACATTGACCTTATTTCATCATGTGAGCCTTTTGATTTGATTTTATATTTTTTTTCTCTTTTGAACCCATCAATTCTTTTTTTTTTCTTGTTCTTGAATGAAAAGAGAAGAGATGGAACCCCAATGAGTTGGTAGAATTATAAAACAAATCATTACCGAAACATCCCTGCTAGCTACACCTATACCCATAATTGTCATTTCCAACAGGTATTTAATATGATAAGTGCATTTGATGCAATAAAACAAGAAAACTTTTTAAATTTGTATGAAGTAATTTAAGAGAAACTTCCACATGCCTAGTAAAATTATTCAATTGTGACAATATTTAGAATAGTTCATGATTACATACCTTTATCCTGAAGACTCAAAACACAGAGATATGCCCAATCTATAACTAGTCCTAAATTTCCATATTTTTAATTTTACCCTTTTAATCAAGTCATAAACTCAGTTGGTTTGGATATTTAGCTTGGTTATAGTAAGATCAAACACAATTCAAATTACCATAAAAAATAACTAATCTAAGAAAGCAAAAAACTAATCTAAGAAAATAGGAAGCTAATCTAAGAAAGCTAAAAACTAATCTAATAAAGCAGGAAACTAATCTAATCCTATAACTACATTCATTTTCCCTTTATCAATCAGTAACATCTACAAATAACACAACCCTAAAGTAGTGCTTCAATAACTATCCATTGACTGGATATGTGAGATCATTGCCTTATAGGTCCTTTAGATGAAATGCATTATTGCCCATGATCTATGAAATCTAGTATGGTCTGATCCATAGTGGGGCAAACTTACCATGATGTCCTTTCTTCTCATGGACTTTATCCCAAAGTAGCATTAGATTTGAAATCTTGAATACTTTGACCTTTGATTTCTTATCAAACCACCTTTTGATCACATCTTGGGGTTTATTGAATGTCTATAGGGTTTCATTACTTGAATATTCCATTTCTATTATGTCTAGTAATCAATACCCTATTTGGTCATTTAGTTCCATGTAATCTTAAATGAACTAATAAGTAGGTATCTTCAACATAATTGGGAATATATGCCTACATCCATATACCAATAGATAGAGTGAAGCTTTAAGGGCATATTTGTAGCTTGTTCAGTCTACTTAGAGGGCATAATTTAATAGATTGTGATAATCCCTAGGCTTGTCCCCTACTAATTTATTAATTGCATCTAGAAAATTCATATTCTTTGATTATACCAGTCCATTTCCCTAGGGGTAATGGTTAGAGGCTGACCTGATAATAATCTAGTTGTTATGTACCCACTCAATAAATTTTGTTGATATGAAAGCCAGTCCATTGTCACAAACCAAATACATAGGTGTGCCAAATCTAGTTGTTATGTGTTCTTCTAAGAAGTGGATCACATCTTTTGCTTTGCAATTCTTTGTGGTTATAGCTTTGGTCCATATAATATAGTACTCTATAGCAGTAATCACAAACTTGTGGCCTACAAAGGAATTTGGGTTGATGACACTAACGAAATCTAAATCCCATTGGGAAAATGGCCTTCCTTCAATAACTAGTTATAAGGGCATTGCTACGTGTACTTATCTTTTGGATAAATATTGTCATTCATGGCATGTTCTAACATGAGCATGATCATATTTGAAAAATATTGGCCAATAATAGCCTATTCTTAAGATCTTATGGGATATGGCATTCCTAGAAGGATGACCACTACTTATTTTTTGATACAAGTTTTCTAAAATTTCTTTAGCTTCCTCTATAGATACACACCTAAGATAAATGCCTTCATAGTTCCTTTTGTAGAGGATCCCCTTCTTGATCATGAAATGGATAACTCTGAGCCTTAAATCTCTTTTTTGCACTTTGTTGAGCTCTAAGGGATAAGTTCATGTAAGCAAGTACTGTATGATATCAATATACCATTCCTATTTTGATATTTGAGATTCACATACTTATTCAATGATGACATGTGGATCTAGTTTAGTCATGAGTTGAACAATGCCTTGACCTCAAATGATTTTTATAGGATTAATTTATATATCAAATTCTTGTAATTTTTCTATCCATTTGCCTCGATGTTCACCTAATTCATTTTGTGATAGTGTGAGATTGACGATGAGATTAGGCACAATGACAATGATTTTATTCATCAATATGTAATACCAAAATTTATTCACTACTTTGATAAGGGTCAAAATCTATTTATCTATCATAGAGTATATATGTTCTACATCTTTTAGATTTTTTCTCATGAACATCATTAGATGCACAGTTTCATCCCTTTTTTGCATTATGATAGTAGTGATTGCATGTTATAAAGTGAATGAATACAGGTATAATTATTTCATGAAATTTGGATAGATTAATACTGGGTCTTGTGATACTACATCTTTAATGTCCTAGAAGGACTTTCAGGCTTTGGCCATCGATTCTATTTTAGCTTCATATTTGAGCATGGCGTTTAAGGGCCTAATAATCTTTATAAATCTTAAGATAAATTTTTTTATGAAGTTAATATTTCCAAAGAATGATTTGAGCTTTTCCTTTTTATTCAATGGTGTAATCTTTAAAATTCCTTGAATTTTGTCTGGATCAATAGTGATCCCATATTTGGTGATGATGTGCCCTAAGAGCTTGCCTTTAGTGACTTCAAATATACTCTCTTTTAGGTTTAATTAAACACCAAACCTTATACATCTCTCAAATATGGACTATAGGTGACTTATGTGATCATTCTTATGCTTTGAAAATACCATAAGATCATCCATGTAGATGATTATGCATTTTTATGTCAATCCTATGAAAGCATGATCCATAACATGCTGAAAGGTTGCTATTGCATTTATTAGGCCAAATGGCATCCTATTATATGCATAAGTTCCCCATTTCATGGTAAACATTGTCTTCATTCTATCCTTAAATTTCACCAGTACTTGATTATAGCCTAAAAATCCATCTAAGAAGGACATCATTTTAGAACCACTTACTATCTGTATCACCTCATCCAAAGAAGGGAGGGGATAATTATCCTTTTCAGAAGCTTTATTCAGCTTCCTAAAATCTACACATAGTTTGATCTCACCATTCTTCTTTATTAATAGGACCAAATTGGCCACCTAGATAGAATGTCTTATTGGAAAGATGATTTTTGCATTTAATAGCTTCTGCAATTCTCTCTGGATGAGAGGATCTAGAATGGGATTGACTAGTCTCTATCTCTATCTAAATGTCTTGTGATTGGGCTTCAAGGGAATCATAGGAGTAATGACCTATGGGTCATATACTTTCAAATCTTCATATGTCTAGGCAATGATGTGCATATAGTGAACAATTAAATGCTTTACTAATTGTCTTTCCTCTGGGGTGCAACTAAGACCATTGTTAACATATAACGTGCTATGTTCATCTCCCAAATTTTCCTTCCTAAAGTCATATTCATTGACCTTGGGCTGCCTGAGCCATTGAGCTTGAGGGTCTATGTCAAATGGCCTTTCTAAAGAGACCAATCCAGCTGGGATACAATTTTCTTTGAGTTAGAGAATACCTTCCCCTTTTGATTCCTCTTGAAAGAGGTGGTTAGTGTAATTATCATCAATGATTTGGGACTCAAATTCTCTTGAATTGGTTAGAAACTAAATAATTTTTTTGTCATCATCAAAAAATTGGAAATTTTCTACATTATTAGGTATAAAGGGACAAGGCACCAATTCAATGGAGAACCTTTTTACCTTAGATTCTTAAAGGGGCTCCAGATCAATAGTGAAAATAGTTAGCAAATCAATCACTTGATTTTTCTCTCTACGAAGGGATACTATGTTGAAAGCTTCAAAGATTTCAATCAGGTCCCATGATCTATGTTTATACCTTTCAAATGAGACAACTTAGACTGATATTTGTTTTTGACTTGATTGACCACCAACTCTGAGTCACCAAATACTAGTATTCACTTTACACGATTCTTGATTTCAAATTCTAATCCCAGAATCAAATCCTCATACTCGTCAGTACATAGAATTTGAAATCTGTATGCTACTAGGAATTTCTTACCCTGTGGATCAATCATCTTGATCCCTATGCTTGACCCTTGATTAGATCTAGCACCATCGAAGTGAAAAGTCCATAAATGATTAGAACATTCATACTCTAGAATTTTTACTTTATTATACATAGAAAAGGTGTAAATACTGAGACTGGGGGATTCATACTTCACCTCTTCATTCTTAACATTATATTTCATTATGGGATACTTCAATCTTGACTCTATCAATTTTTATTTGATTTGCAACTCCTCTCCATGGTAGCTAGATATGAGAGAAGTCTATAAAAATATACCCATTGAGTGTTTTGGACCAGTCTCTACTAAAAAATAATACATAGCCTTCATGTATGTCTATCACTAGGATATCAATGGTCATCTGAATGCATAGTTCAAGGCTACTTGGATATGCACATCCCTTAGTTTACCAACTACATGCACTACTATCTTATCCAATTGTGAAATTTTCCTCTTTGAAGGGCTTGGTGTTAAACCAAGCTTTTGACATATAGAAGTAGGCATGACAGTTGTAAAATCTCCAAAATTAACTAAACAATTATGAAAATTCTTACTAAATACCCTGATAGTCAACAAAAATGGTGGAACTTTTAGCTTTCTCTTGTAGATAACATTAGTGTTAGATTCTTTTAATTTATCCATGGATGCTTTCATTTTCTCCATAGGTGTCTTCCTAGTAATAGAATTATAGAGTAGTTTCTTTTGTTTGGTAATCTGAGCCAACTCATGAAGAGTTATATTTACTTTGATCTTCTTCATGTATTCAACAATGTTATATCATCTTTTACTAGGTTCCTCCTTGGTCTAAGGTTGATCACTCCCTTTTGGGGAGGTAGATTATTGTCAACTTTAGGATTAGGCAAACTTGTAGTAGTATTTGGAGGAGTTGATGTTGTGAGTGGTTGTTTCTTCCTCAAATTATAGCCACCTTTTTGGAATTATTGGAAAGCATAAACTTCATCTGTGTTATCCTTTGGCTCATTGTCATCTTCTCTTGGAAAGGGAAACTCATGATTTTCAAAGAACATGATAGTACTAGAAGGGCTAGGATTTGGATGATGTTTAGGTAGATTATGCATCTGGCCTTGCCTAACCACCTATCTTTGAAAGATTTCAAATGCTACACATAATTCAACATATTCAAGCTCACTATGCTCAAAAGTATTATAAATTTTTCACCAATTGGGAAGAGCTATTTCTACCATGTTGATATCTAGAAGATTTTTGGGTTACTCTATATTGTTTCTAGGCCTATTAAATAGTTTATTATATCTCTAGAATCCAAATTTCTAATTACCATTTGGGCCAATAGTTTTTCCCATCCTCCTTTGCATATTTAAGAAGTTATTTCTTAACTTTTAAACCATCTTCTAAATAGAATCTAGTTTTATTTTTGTAGAGTCACTACCTTATAAAACTATCTTGGGATGTGCATCTAGTCATTGATTCTGGTGGTAAACATTGCCTAATGCATGATTATTTAAGAAGATGTAGTTCAACTGTGTTGTCTATGCTAATATAGGTAGTATGTATATCTAGTTCTAATTAAATACTAGGACCTTCTACTTTATAGTTGATATCAAGTTCAATATTTGGAAGCCATTGTTGACATTAGGTATGTCAAGCATTTGGGGATTGAGTTGTCTATCTATGTTGATTTCTTCCTAATATACTAATACCAAATTATTAGCATCAACAACGCTTCTCAAAAACAAAACAATGATTGGGTTTAGAGCATTCTTGTACATTTTTAATGCTAATATAGCCTCTAGTTTATACCTTGGGGTTAAACAGTTATACATATTTTGAAACCACATGTTGAAAGCTCAAATAGGCTCATTAGGCTCTCAATTCATGCTGCTAAGGTGATGGTATACCAAACCAGGGTTGGTGACCTATCCAAATTATGTAAGAAAATTGGTTTGACATCCATCCCAAGAAGTGATGGAGTTCTCTGTTAGATTTAAATACAAATCATAGGCAACATCCATTAATGTAAAATGGAATAATTTACATAAAACATATTCATCTATAACATTCATTAATATCAAAGTGACCTTGAAATATTTGATATGTTCTTCTACTGTCCTTGCTCCTAAAGGAGAAAAGGATGATAGATAATTCTCCAAGGTGGTTGAGCCATTGGTTGATTAATAGGTAAAGGGTTACTTATGGGTAAAGGGTTCCTAGTTGGAGGAGGTGGATTTTTATGAACTATGGCTATTGGCACAGTTCTAGGTATCCTTTGATTTGACAAGGGTGAGACTAGAAAAATAGCTTGGGAATTATATTTGGTCACTCTCTTGGGTGATTCTAACATAACTCTATGAAAATAATAACTACCATTATTGAAGGTTAGGTCCATCCTTCTATCACCAGTGAAATATTGATGTGGATTTCATACACACCATATATAATGAGGTAACCTCTAAAATTTTAGGATCTCAATAGAGAAGAAATCCAATCTAGGCATGAGTTACAAGTATGCAATCTAAAAAACCTATTGATGGAATAGATGGTAGGGTATGTAGGTTATTGACAAGGTTTTTTGGATGAAGGTATGGTCACTAAAGGATAGTGAATTACTATGTGTGTTGGATGGATGATTAGTTACCAATCTAATGTGGGTAGCTCTCAAAAAAAAAGGAGGGAAGGGTAAGGTATAAAAGGAGACTTTATGGTTTTCAAGAATCACTTTCCTAGCTTGTTTTTAAATAGATAAGTGCTTTCAAAACCTATGCCTATTTTTATTAGAAATCGTACACACATAATGAGACATGGATGAGATGTCTATGGAGGTGTTGGTGTAGGAAACTCATAGGCCTCAATCAAAGGTTTCTGCTTTTAGGGAAGTTGTTGCACACTCTTAGGAGATTATGACTCAGTCTAATGAGATATTTTATAAACACATATAAAACTACATCAAAGAAATCACTCATACATATTTAGAATTATGAATCAATCAACTTAATTTTCATAATCAATGTAATATACCAATCTTTCAAAAGTTGTGGCACATCTATAATTAGTACATCAATCAAGATAATTAAGAACCAATTCATAATTTTTGCACACTAAGGATTATTAACACATAAAACTAAAAGAAGAACCTAATTACATATAAATTGGAGAGAGAATAGACCAACACATTCATTAATAATCAAATTGATGTTGCTCCTGAATATTGAAATTTTTTTGACCCATCCATAGGGTAGATTATAATTATTTAAATATACTTAGGGAAGGGGGTGCCTCAACCTCCAAGTTCATGCAAAGTAATTTACATGTGATAGTTAGAACATAAGTTCCAACTACGGTAAAAAATGTATAAGAGTAAACTCATAATTAACAATTAGCCATAAGTTGACCTTTTCAAAACCATGAAATGTGTGTATGTATACAAAATACAAAAGGAAACATTTTAAAATGATAGATCAAACTACAAGGAAATCATAAATATATACACTGTTATAAAATTATATATTCATAAAAACTTGGCCTTGTTGAGGTTGCATCATTTGAATGGATGCATGCACTTTAGTTGGTGTAGTGGTTGTGGTGATAGAAGTTAGAATTATAGATGTTAATTCAATACTTGAAGTAGTAATTTGAGACTACTTATTTACCTCATTTTCCTTATAACCCTTGTCTTCTATGTCATGATGTTGTTGTATGATGTTCAAAGTAAGCAAAGGTGGTTGATGGATCCTATTGACTTATCCAAGGAGTTTAACATGTTCAACCTTAGTTGTTTAAAAAATTATTATTGAAAATTTCCACCTCTGTGACCTTATTTATAGATGCACTTAACTCAACTTCTATTTCTTCCAATTTCAAACCTTGTAGAGTCTATTTAAAGTTATCCATTGCCTCATATATCAGCTTGTCAAAATTGATCCTACTGATTAATTTACCGATAGTGTCTTTCACCTTTGATAACTTTAAATATTTCAAAATCTAGAGAATTTGGGCCTCATGTGCCTAATATTTGGGGATTAAAGCCCCAACTAATTGTAACCACTCTCAAGCTTCTTCCTACCTTATGACAAATAGATCGAGAGAATTAGATGCCTCAAGTGGTATCATAAGGTCTAGGTGACAATATATTTTGTTTCCTGTGTAGGTAACTAGCATCTTTAGCTTACGATTGTCATCTCTCAAATAATCTAATAATTGACTAGTTTTATTGATACGAGGAGCCAATTCAACCTTCATAAAATCCAATGCTTCCAATGAGTTGTAACATCTAGAGGATATTTCCTAAACCTTTGCCTCTATGCCTATAGGGATGTTCATAGTCTTCACTTATTACCTCAATTGTTCTACCTTGACTTATATCTCTTGTCACGCCATCTCAGCACCTTCATAGATGGAAACCATAACATCCTTGTGTGCTTGATCCAGGTCTACAAAATTCTCAACATATGGGGACTATTTTGGCTACCTATTCTACCTCTCAGTGAGGGAGAATGCTTCTTATCTTTCCTCAAAGACTATCTATCTTCCTACCTTTATCATCTTCCAACTTCATTTTTTTCAATCTATGTATGCTACCAGATGGTGGGTCAAATAAAGTGGTTATAGAAGGGAGTTTAGTGATCTTGAAGTTGGGCAATTGGGATGCCTTACTCTTAAAATCCATATCCTAGGGATGAATGTCCAAATGTGATGCATCTGATGTTATAACTATAACCTATTTCTAAGTCTCCTCAATTGTTGGTTGTTTTTTTTGTACCCTAACAAGGATGTTGGGTAGGGAAGGCCAAATGATCTCAGACTAGTCCACTCTTCCAAACTAAGGGAGTGGATGGACTGTGACCAATTAAGGCTTAGCCTTCCTTCCTCTACTAGAGCTTTCCATAATAATTTCTTCTATGGAGGTGGTAGAAGGCATGGGAAGAGTGATCTGAGTGGATTAGATATGGAACTATGGAGTGGCCATGGTAGTCTACACTTTTCTAGAAACATTCTTCTTCTTTAAGGCTCTAATTATGGTAGTGATAGAAGGGATAGAGGAGGTAGGCATGGTGAATGGAATGGAAATAGATTATGGGGCAATGGTAGTGGTGGAAACATATTTCTCAACCTTAGGGGTGAGAAGGAGGGACTAAGTGAATGTGGTTAGGGCAAAGGGGTAAATGGAGGTGGAAGTAGGCATTTACATCTTTGAAGACCTCAACATATAATAAATAGGAACAATACTAAATATTAAAACAATAGGTAAAGGAATAGTCATAAAAGATTAGGTACCTAAGAGACTTTGTGATGTTGGTTCCACTTCAAGACTTAAGGCCTTAGCCATTTCCATCTCTATGTCCTCCTCAGAATCATCTTATTCTCCAACATCCTTAATTTAAATAACCTCTCCCTTTACATGTTATGAGTGTTATGATGTAGGAGGCAAGCCTTGAGATAACTTTTGGGACTCCCTATAAGGGTCCTAAGATTCCTTGTATACATAAGAGGAATCTTTAGCTATGTAAGGGAGCCTTGTTAGGTTGATACAGCTAATTCTTGTGTTTTTTCCTCCTCTTCAGAGTCTAAACTTATGGGATCTCTTGCTTGTGCTCCCCTAAGGTTGGGTTTAGCTACCTCAGGTTCCTTCTTCATAGATTTGAGCTTCAATTTTAAAGGGAGTCCCAAAGATGAGGAACTAACCTATTCCTTGGATTGCTCCTCGAACTACCCTCTCTAAAATTATAAATGCTCCCATCCTTTTTAAAGGGCCCTTTTTATATTTAATTAATTTGTAGATATTGTAGGGTCATCCTAGATCATTCTCAAATGCTCTTCTTTTAATCTTACAATCCTGGCCCTTTACAACACTTCATCATCATCTTTGGCATTCAAAAACAAAAAAACATATGCATAGGGGACATGGATGTAGGGGGTATTAAGTCCCTATATGTGCTTATTAATAAAACCATATGGATCCCAGTCCCTATGTGAAAGCATGGGGAAATGATAACTCCTCTGCTTACCACCCACTTCTCCAAAATGCTTCCTCATAAGTGTATACCATTTTTACAATGACCACATGGTGATCAAAGTATGAAATTTTCTTCACTTTTTTAGACAAATATTATTCAATACTCCACCATAGTTGAAAGGTGATCTCTTGTTCTGCAAGTTTATTTGGAATATATCTTGGGAGATACAAGGGGTCTACATTGTTTCCCCACATCATATAATTATGAAACTTGGATATAAAAAGTAATCCCCTCTTATAACAAGTATCTTCACAAGGTTTTCTCTAATTCGAGACATGAGCATACCATGGATGGATTTCCAAACCTAAGGATATACATCCTCTACAATCTTTACAATGTTATTTGTGTAGGCATACACATGCATAAATTGGAAGTGGTCACAAGTTCTGTTCTTGATGCAATACGTAGTTGGAATCCATAATTCCTTGAGGAATTTGTAACATGTTCCCATGATAGCATATAATAAGTAAGACATCATATAAAAATGGACTGTAGATGTGGGGAACTTGTCCTTATTTATTATTTGTTCCCTCAAGTGGAAACTAATTATTTCTACTAGTGTGAACTGAGCGTCACTGGTTAACATGTGCAACAAAGGTACCTAGTCTAGATTGACAAAATAAATGCTCGACATACCATAAAGTTTTTTTAATAGGGTCATGTGAATGTATAATACCATTATAAGTTTTTATATGGGAATATTACTCTGTCTTCTTTCCTTTGAAAGGGATGGTCTATTTAGGGAGCAACCATGAAGACAATACCTTCTTAATTATGTTTTCTTCATTTCATGGTGCCAACTTGTGCTTATCAAAGTATGCATCAAGTGTGTTCATGGTTAAGTATCTTTCAAAGTCAGATCCCAAAATTCATGTAATGGCTATTTTATTTCTAGAATGATGAAGGCATCCTATGTTATCTTACCTGAGAAGAATATATCTTATAGGAGGTCGATGCATGGCATCACCTCCAGCTTGTAGTCATAAAGTATAATATTTGTGTTTTTAGGGTAAATAAGTATTTGATAAAAAATCACTCAAAGAGCATGCTATTGTCTATGTCTAGTGATAATATATCTATAGAATTGATAACATCCCATACATCTGAATAATTTGCATATCGATTATCAAAAATGGTAGTGTCAAAGATTTTATCAGTGAACTCTATGAAATCCTTGATCAAGTAGGGGGATGGTATATTTGCTCCTCAAATGTCCTGGATGATTATTCCATCACTAATGCTTACAATATCCTTATTTGTGTTATGTGCTATATGACCAATTCATGCTCCCAATCTAGTTGCTGATTCTTTGCATAGTGCTCTTGAGATAATAGATAGGGCTCTTTTATGATGTAGAAGAGAAGTAGACTTTGAGTGTAAGTTTCATTCAATAATAATGAAATCTTCAATGGTTGCATATCATTATATGTGTTTTAAAATTAAATACTAGATTTCATGATATTAAATTCCCAACATTCAATTTTTTTAGTTCACTGTATAATTTAAATTTCATTAGTTTACATTGGTGGGGGACTTTTGCATATACTATTAAAAAACATTTGAACTTTATTTGGCTAAGTGTAACAAGTCCTTGTATTATTCTTGGTAGTTGGATATTTTAGATTTATATTGGGGAATGGTATTTAAAAAAAAGACCTACAACAAAGCTTGGAGACCTATTTTCATTAGATAAAATGTCCATGACACCAATTCCAAAGAGTATTTTCATCAAACAAAATGTCTATGACAAAAACTCTTATAAGAATAAATTATTTTAGGGAAATTATTTCAGACAAAATATCTGACACAAATTCTCTAAGGTCCAAATTCATTTGAAACAAAAGTTTTAAAGACCAAATTTTGAATGAAGAGAAGTGTCGAAAATGTAAACCCTAAAAATTTATGGGATAAAATACTAAAACATATAACCTAAAAACCAAACCTATCAAATAAAATGTCTGAATGAAATGGTTGAATAAAAAGTTAGATGAGTGAAATCTCTGAATAAACTCCTTTGAATTGCCTGAGTTCCAAAAATATGCATATTCAAAACTCCCAAAAGGCATTAGTGAAGTTAGTTTGAAAAATAATATATGAATACCATGTTTATTTATCAAAGTATAAGGATTAATTAATCAATCATCCCAAAATTTGCATAATAATATAGAAGAGAGGCTCAACAATCAAGGCCTAAATCTTGAAAAGAGTGGGTTACCAATTCTCCTTTGAGATAAATGTGGGGGTGTTGGATACAATAGTCTTCATCATGGATCCATATTTGATGATACCCAAAATGTAGATCTAACTTGGTAAAATAAAAAACACCATTTAATTCATCTATTAAATCATCAATGGCAAGAATAGAAAACTTATATTTGATAGTGTACTGGTTGAGCTCTCTATAGTCAGGGCACATCCTCCAAGTGTCATCTTTCTTTCTCACCATGACAATTTCTGAAAAATATTCACTTTCACTGTGGTGAATGATTCTTGTATCTAACATATTCTGTACCATCTTTTTAATTTTACTTTTCTAGGCATATGGATACTTGTATAGCCTAATGTTAGGTGGTTTACTACCAAGAATAAGTTTTATGGCATGATCATGCAGTGGCTGGGTGGAAGTCTTTTCATCATGTCACCAAAAATAATAGAATGGGTATCAATCACTTGTAGATTAGGAGGTGTAGATGGCTGAGTTGGCTAGACTTCAATAGAAAAAAAGTGAGCCATAAATCCTTTAGCACCCTTTCAAAGAATCTTAGTCATTTTATGGGAGCTAAAAATTTGTGGAGATTTATCTCGTAATCCCCTTATCTCAAATGTCCTTCCTTTAGAATGAAAGCTTATGAATAATTCCTAGAAGTTCATCTCAATAGTGCCCAAAGTGGTGAGATACTGTACCCCCAGAACAATGTCAACTCCACCCATGGGAATAAAAAACATAGGAGAATATAACAGGTAGTCTCCCATAGCCAACTTAATACTATGGAATTTTATTGAATAGCTAACAATACCACCATTTGTAATCATGCCTTGGAATTTTGAGTGGGATAAATGAAACAATTTAAACAAGCAACCAACTTACTGTTGATGAAGTTGTGTGTGATCCCATAATCAATCAATACAGTGACCTTCTATTTCTTAAGGAAACCCATCATCATAAAATTTTGGGGAGTACTAATACTTGAAAGGGCATAACATGAAATAATAGGTTGAGAGTCTTTAGATTCCTCCGTAGGTCCTTCTGCATCCTCATCAGTTACCTCATCATCATCTGCATCCTCATTGGCACCATCAATGTTAAACAACTTTTTTTTAGCATAGTGATGACCTTTGATCCATTTTATATTTCACCCATAACACAACCTTTTGGATCACATCTCAATTTGCTGAGGTGTCAATCTGGTGGGTTTAGGAAATGATGGTGCTAGAAAAGTATGATCATGACCAGTAGTAAATTTTTTCTATTTGACCATTTCTTTTTATTCTACCATATATGCCCTTGGGATAGCTTATGATATATATGATGGATTAAACATACTAACCTCCAATTATATTCTATATTTGAGTCCATCCATAAAAATATTAATCTAATTTTCCTTAGTGATGTCTTCCATCTATAAGAAGAGATTCTAAAATTGATGAATATAATCTTGCACAGTTCTTGTTTGATGCAGTTTGGATAACTGGCTAAAGTAGTTCTTAGAGACATTATTCTGATAATGAGCCAATGACTCATTAGTTAAAACAAACCATGTAACAAAATCACCATTATTTTTATTTTGAGTACACAGCCAGTAATACGAAATGAACTTCTCAAGTTCTAAATATAGAGACACCACTATCACCTTCTACGAACTAGGAGTTTGGTACATATCATATAAATTCTCAATTTGGGTAATCCAAGTGAGAGGATCCTTACCATAAAACTTATACATGTCCACTTTTATCAACATTAGTTTCACATCAATATTAGAACTATTAATGTTGAGAGGAGGACCTGAATGATGAAGTAGAGGGTTATTTGATTGTAACTGAGATGAAATGGTAGCCAATTGCACAATGATCTGATGTAATTGAGTGTGCACCCCATTAATCTCTTTGTGCATCTTTGAAACATTAGTTTGAACTACAACAAAGTCATTCTACCATAACAAGCCCTTTAAGTCAGCTTGAAGTTGAGAAATCATTAGATCTGAAGTTCTAGATTCCATGTCATCCCTAGAAGGAGTCTTAAGAGTTTCTTACCAACATTTTTTCCTTGATTAGTAGGAACTACCATGCACAAATCCTAGGAGGGTTTTTGACCCAAAAAAAGTGTACCAAGAGATGGTGCCATTGCAATTGCCTCACCAAGATGAATCTAACGACTACTTTTGTGCACTAAGGTGAAAATTTTTGGCACCAAAAAAGTGTAATGATAGAATACACCATTGTGATCATCTCGTCGAGATGAATACGATGACTATAAATGTGCAAAGGGAATTTTTTTTGTAGATTTTTTTAAAATTAAATATTTTTTTCAAAAAATCATTTCAAACAATACTGTGTTGATAGAAGAAACTAATTCTTCCTAGATTACAAGTTATGTTTTTTCAGTCCTTCTGCTCATAGAAGTCACACCTCACCAGATATGAAAGAAAACACTATAGAAAACTTTCCCAAATTGAATATGTGATAACACTTGTAATCAGATTACTTGGATGTTCACATAAAATAATTATACATCACATAAAATAAACAAAAATGAGTGATCACATAATAATAATTGATAACAGAGTAGAATACTGGATAATATAATAGAGTCACTTTGAGGGGGCAACCTCCACAACAGTGCAATAAGAGTAGAATACTTGATATGATGATCAAAGACTAATCAATACCTATTATATATAGTCTACTTAGCCATGGTTATTCTATAGGATGACCTAACTAAAAAGATAGAGAAATGTAACAAGAATATAAAAGAGGTATGCAAGTCACAAGTTGATCAAATATATCCTTAGACATGCCAAAGGTTAAGGGCATAACATTCATTCTTCTGAGTTGCAATAAATAAATCAATATGCTCACTAGGTATAATCAATATCAGGTCTAGGATAATTGTAAAAAAACCTCTAAGGAATACGAGAAAGAGTGTAAACTGATATTTTTGTCTTATGCAAAACCCATGACTACTAACCCCTTTTTTCCTTTTGCACACACAATGTTAAGTAATAATAATTTGATACTTTTGGGGAAGTGGTAAAGGAAAATGAGGTGGGTTGGTCCTTCATATGGTGTGGGAATGAGTAATGAGATTGAATAATGGTGAAGTGGTAGGGAAGGGCAATGCCATACATAACATGAAAGTGTTGAAATATTTCAAGGTGAGGTGGGTGGTGATGGTGAGGGGTGATGACAGAGTATTTCAAGTGATGGACTCAAATAAGTTTGAATAAACACACATGCAAAGTTTAGTGACATGTCACATATGTTAATGTAATATGTAACTTCCACCAAACTATTTTAGTTACTCAATACATGATTGAAATAAACATCATCTCAGTGAACACAAATGTCTCTTTGCGGTATTTTGTTAGCTATTAATTGTCATGATGGCCATATGTTTGAGAGTGTTTTGTTAAGTCAAAGATTTTGAGAAAGCCCCTTCAAAATCATTTTTTTAGATTGTGCATGATTATGTTGTTAGAGATGTGGCTTTATGTTTTTGTAAAATGACATTTTAAAATGCAAATGCGTGTAAAGTGGTGTACTACAATGAATGAACGAGAAAAATATTTGTGAGTAATATTCATAATTATTATTATTAATTTGAGTGGCTTTAATTTTCTTAGACTCTGTGTAAACATAGTTATTCTAGATAGAATATACAATATATACATTTCTAAATTTACTCTAACTGTCCTAATTTTCATTTCTCATCGAACCAACATACATTCGTATAAATGAAAATAATTATATAATATTAAATTATATATGTAACAATTATAATATAATATACTGTAATATTAATAATATATAATATTAATATATTATATGTATATAGTAATATATATAGGTTGCATACTATATATGCATAATATTTTTAAATTTTATCAGTTACTAATACTTTCTCTCTTGTAGGAAGCTATCGAGTCTCAATCTCTCTAAGTGGACACCTTAGAGGGTGTATCTAGAAAGGAGTTGGCATAATTTTGGTGATTTGTAGGATTATTAGACCCTATACCATTACAAGCTACCTTAAGCAATAAAAACATGCTTATATACTCCCCTAAAAAATTCACCATATAAAATATCCCCTACCTAAGAAAACATGCCTTTTACTTATTTATCCTACTACGCTGACCCGATCAACCTTGTTAGGATTCTAGTGCACATTAAAAAACTTTTTTAGCCCAAATTGACCTAGTTCAAGGCTTGATAGATCTATTTCCAACCAAATAAGGTCAACCCAACCGACATTGTTGGCTAAATTCTTATGAGGATTTAAGGTCAATCCTTGGCTATAAATACCCACTTTACTTATTTTATAAATAGAGAATCATTTAATTACACATCATTACAACTTGTATATTTTCTTATACTACCATTTGAAGGTTTCATTACATAGGGTTTTGCCTTGGAGTATCAACACTTGTCTTATGGAGGTCTTGGATGCATAGGAGAAATATTTTAGGCTAGAGATAATTTATCTTTGTGATCCTTATAATCCAAAACAACCCGCCATAAAGCACCATTGGCTAAGGGAGAGATTAAGGCATGATAGGTTCACTTTAATAAGATAATTATACTTTTAGACATTCATATTTTGATAAGTAGATGTTGTATAACTAACTAATTAAATTGTATCTCTCCTTGCTTCGATTACTTCTATATTATATTGAATAGAATTGTCTTTGCTCATTTATTATCTTCTCCATTTATGCCACAAGATTAAGTGAGCACTAAGATTATGTGTTTATTTACTATATTAATTTGTATGTTTGCTTATTATATTAGCTAATTTACATTTTATCACATGATAAGACATAGTTATGACTATTTCATGATGATATTTAACTAGAGGCCTTGGAAAACATTACTTTTCCATTGTGTAGTAAGAGATCCCTTAGTTAGGTTTAGCAGATCAATAATTGGTCATGACCTTGATATAAAAAAATATTGCTAAGTGGATTGTTAGTTGATTACCTTCTCTGATCTTGGATATTACTGAGTAGGATAAGTTGTAGATATATATTATTTCACTTTCATACATTTTGGTGAACCCAATGTGAATATACCCCTTATAAATTTTTAATTTTCATTTATATTCAATGAGATCGACATTGTTGACCCAGTTTAAAACTTTATACACAGGGTTTTCAACTTTATCAAGCCTATTAACCTAGTTCGGATCTCTATGTGCAAGTTTTTCAATTTTGTCAAGTATGTCAACTTAGTTTTGATCTCTGTGTGCAAGTTTTTTAACTTCATCGAACCTATCAACCTTGTTTGACTCTCTATGTGTATTGTTTTCAACTTTAATGAAATTGCCAACCTAGTTCTCATTTGTGTGTGTAGGTTTTTCAACTTCATCGAGCCTATCAACCTAGTTCTATCTTATGCATGTAAGATTTTTAGTCTCAACTAACTAGATCAAACCAATGGATCTAGTTTCCTTGTCTTATTTTTGTACCTAACTAAATCAACTAACTTGATTCCATTATTTTTGAATTTTTTATTTAGCTAACTATATCGATCTGATTGATTGACATAGTTTTATTTTATGTTATTTACTAGTTTTATTTACACTTGATCGACTGTCTTAATTTTTCTTAATAATTATATTTTCTAAGACTTAAAGATCAAACACTCACCTAGATGACCTAGTTAAAATAAAAAATTTAACATCTTCAAAAAAAACTATTACATTGACCTAGTCAACTTTGTCTTATCTACCTAGTTCACTCTAAATAGATTAATAATTTTACTTTGTCAAATTTTAAGCAAATTTAACTTTCCCACCTTTTAATTACAAATTTAAATTTAGTACTATTTTTACTATTTTTTTTATTTTTTTAAAATTGTATTTACATAGTCAACTAGATTGACTGGCTTCATATAGTTCTGTGTCTATCTTCTACCTAGAAAACTAAATTAACCTACTTGACTATGTTATTTATGGCATATTTTTACAACAAACTGAGCTGATCAGATCAAATTTGATCTATTCTAATTTTCAACTTGATCGAAATGCTCAATCTTATTCTTTTTATTTCACTTTCTAATTCAAGTAAATAAAATTAACCTATATTTGATAGTAATTAAAATCACTTTACTTTGTAGTTGACTGCATGTTTATTTTAGTTTAAAAAACTATAACTTAACTTTTGACATATTAATTTTCACTTTTATTTTTCACTTTGTTTGTCTTTCCCTAGAAATTGTGTATTGATAGTTTAAAACTACTTAGCTACTATTATGAAGGGTTATGTGATTCTATATTTATGATCATTGGCTATCATTTACAAATATAGTGGTGTGAGGGGCTTGTTCCAATACTCATAGCCATAGTATAAATCTAAATATGGTCTTTAGTTTCCACATACCTCACAATATTTTAGAAATGCCTAGGATTTTATTTAACCCTAAATTCTAGATTGGTATTATCTAGGGTTAAAGTAGATAGAGATACCCTAAATTAAAAGGGTGATAAACTATCTCTATAGTAGGCCAATCAAATGATAAAATTACATATAACGTATGTTGAATTTATTAAACTAAGATAGGATAAAAATAGTAAGTATGACTATATTAGATATGGAAATGAAAAATAAATAATGTACTTAGTTGGTTTTGATGATGATATAGTTTTATATATGGAACATGTAGGAAGTAGATTGGAAGATGATTATGGAATAGTCACCAAATTATTGATTGAGTGCCCTAGAGCTACAGATACTAGCTCAACCTTGGACATTAATAACAACACTACTATCTAAACCTGATGCAGGTGTCTTGTATTTAATACCTATTATAAAATGATGGGACCACTTGGATGCTTCTAGGTTTATCTTCACATTTGCTATTGTGAATTCAGATCTAGGTTATGGACTATTGCTTATCATGAAATTGTGAAACCCTTATTTTTTGTCTTCATAGTGACTTTGGGGGAAAATGGTTAGTGGTCACATGATTTCAAGATAACCCTAAATACCCATTCATCAATGAATGATTCTTACATAGTCAATACTCTGAAGAGGGCCTCAAACTTATGTAATTCTCCCCTATGCATTAGCTTGTGTGTGAAAAATGAAATATGTGTAAAGAAAGTATAATAATGACCTATCTTGTAACTTGAAAAATTAGGCTCTTAGGATGCTCTTTCAATACTTCAAACTATTTATGTGTTGTCTCTTTGACTGATATGTAAATAAGACAAAATAGGGAAGCTTTGCTCACTTGAGTGCTTGATTGAATTCCTTTTGTAAGTTTCCTAGTGGGTAGGTAAGAATTTTCTAGGTGGGGAATTAATGAGGGTTGATTTTGTATTTATATCAATCCCTTTGGAGAATTAACTTGCATTAAATCACTTAGGTTTACCATTATGATACATTTCATTTATAAATTAGATGACTTTAGGTCACTTGACACTTGCATCAAAGTAGGACACATGTGTTGACAAGATGTTTATCTGGGATGATAGTGTCCAGGGAATATGAAAGTAGGTATAGACTCAAAACTTGAAAAGGTGGAAGATAAGTAGGTTTTAAGCATTATAAGAAAGGTATGAGGTCTAAGTCATCAACATAATATTAGTTAGACTAAGAGATAGGCCAAGGGGCACAAGATAAATTAGATGCAAGACATACAAAAGTGATAAAGGTACATAAATGAGAGGAACAACTAAGTTTCATTTTGAATTTTGTACAAGATTGAGGTTTTATATAATCCATAAATATTATCTACATTTTCTCTCTCTTTAATCTAGTAACAAAATTGATAGTTTAAATAAGAATAAATGTGTACCTAGATGTGTATAACACACCTTGCCTTTGCATAAGTCCAACTTGAGAGATTTATTTGTGATTGGCCTACAACCAAGAGCATGTTATGAATAATATTCAATGCATATAGTTTGGAATTAAAAGTATAAAAAAGAATAAAATTGAAACAATAAGTTTTAGGATTACACCTTTGCATTGACGTAACAACCTTGCCTATTGGTAAGTTGATTTTAAAATATATATCATTGTAAGGATATGAAACTAAGATTAGGATATATATATATATATATATATATATATATATATATATATATATATATATATATATATACATACATATACATATATATATATATATATACATATATATATATATACATATATATATATATATATATATACATATATATATATATATATATATATACATATATATATACATACACACACACACACACACACACACACACACACACACACACACACACACACACATATATAATATGTAAAGTACATATATCTAAGAAGATATAGAGAAAGAGAGATTAGAAGGCACATAAGGTTATAGGAATGTGCCTTCTAATCTCTCTTTCTCTATATCTTCTTAGATATATGTACTTTACATATTATATATATATATATATATATATATATATATATATATAATATAATATGTAAAGTACATATATCTAAGAGGATATAGAGAAAGAGAGATTAGAAGGCACATTCCTATAACCTTAGAAAAAAGGTGAATTTTCACCTAGTAGTTGAGATTAACTTAGCTATGTAAACCAATCATACTTATAACTTACTGAACATGTGATCCATCAATAGTTATTACATAGTATAATAATATCCTCACTTATCTTCACATAGATCACACTACTCAACATAAATATTTTTTAAACACTTGTCCATAAGGCATGCATGTGTTCATAGATTTTTCACCTATGTCACACCTGATCATAGTTAACATACTTCATTATGCGCTACTCATATTATATCCCTACACACCTCATTGGTAATAACTCATAGATTCATGTTCCCACATTTATGTTCACTCTATCACATCCACATGTGAGTCTACTTTGAATACATGGCTTATCATGTGGCACTTTCCAGTTTGGAATCTTGTTAGTTGAACCGTTAGTCACCACTAACTTGGAAGCTCAGTCACCATCTAGTAAGGAAGATGAAATGACTCAACCATTTTCTTTGTAACTGATAGTAATTGTAACTAATTTTGTATAATTATATAACATATGCATTTGGTGAAGGGTAGATGTGATACATAATCATAACGTATATCACATACTCTACGTATCTACTTTATAATTCATGCACTATAATATATTGTACCATTTTCCCTAATCTTTTATATTACATAGAAGTTGTATTTCATGAAAGTAAAGACTTCCACTCTATCAAATGTGTTTAGTTTTATTTTATCTAAATTAACTCTATGTATTCACTCTGTACAACCAAACTTGGTTATCCTATGCACACTTGATCCTATGCTCCTTGATGCATATCACTGGTATCAAAACATAAAATATCTTTCCTTTCTATGCCTATAAACACACGAGTATAAATTGATAAAAAAAAGTCTATCAACTATTTCTATTTCCTAATATCTAGAAGAACAATGAAGAAAAATTAAGATGGTTGATGCCCAAAAGTAACCTAAGGTATCCATAGAGGCTCAAAGGCTCATGTTAGATGCATTGGAGGAAAAATACACCAAAATTTTTAGTCACTTCCATGAGTTGATTATACAACTCAACACAACACCTTCTATTACACTTCCATAGTATGATCAATAGTAGTTTAAATAATAAACTCATTTCAAAGCACAAGTCAATCTTGACATCCCTTTATTTAAAGGAAAGATCAACATCAAAACATTAGATGCCTAGATTTAAAAACTTGAAGCATATTTATTAGTCAATTAATTTATTAAGGTTGAGAAGAACAACTTTGAAGTATTGAGGATGTCTATTTCTATTGTTGAATATTAGGAAAATTTTAATATGTAACATGTAAAAGAGTGTGTTCCAATCGAATCATGGAATAATTTTGTCAATGTGATGAAGGAGGAATACTACAATCTCCAACACTTTGAAGATTAATACATCAAGTTATAACAATTGCATCAATGCAAGGATCAGTTAGTGGAGGAATACACCAAATTTTTTTATGACTACTCTATGTATTTTCAAGAGAACTTGAGTGAACAACATAAGGTGTTGAAGTATATCAGTATAATCTCACCTTATATCCATGAAAATATGGAGTTAATAACTTATGCCACATTGGGGCAAGCATATCACAACACCACCAAGATCTAATCCAAGGTAAATATGAAGCAATGTTACACCTCTTCATCTAATGTAGTGTGCAATGTCTATCCCTCATACAACTCCACATCAAGACCTTTTGAATAAAATCAAAACACTTCTCTCAAAGGTGAGCAACCTCAGAAGACTAAAAAGAACTCAAAAACTCTTATACCTTTTACTCAAAAAAAGGAAATAAGAATTCTAATGATAAGTGGTGCCACTACCATCACTCATCCAATCATGATGATTTTAAATATTGTACACAATAATCCTTACTTGCACAATTTGCATCAAGACCCACACTAGTGGACAATAATGATATATATGCCTATTATCTAAGCACCATCACCACTATGATTGACATATTTTAGAAGCATGAATATCTCTTCCACACCAAGTTTGGGTGAAGGGTCAACCTCTTTATATCATGATATGTAGTGGATATCAGAAGAAAATCATTGTACAATCCATAACATAGTGCCTTGGTATTTCCATTATTGTACATCCAAATACATATTCTTTGGGGTGGTTATAGTAGAGGAAAAATATAAAAGTCCAATGATAATACACTTTTTAGTAAAAATTCAAGCCTATGGAGGATAACATCACTTGTGACATCGTACCTTTAGATGTATACAACATCTTATTGGGAAGGTTGTATCTATTAGATCATGAAGATACATTAAATCTAAGCCATAATTTTAGACTATTCACATGCATGATCACTTATATAACCTCTTTGAGTTAGCACCCACAACCAAAGTAACCTTGGTTTTTGTCAAGTAATGTTGTAAACTTATCTCACATGAACAAAAGTTCATGTTTTTCATGGTTCACCCTAACACACCTATGTTGTTGATGATAAAGCACACACTAGTAGTGAATAACACTTTACACAAATTCACAAACTAGGTATCCCTCTACTTAGCTAATGAGGAATTATCAACAACTTACACCATCCTAGCATAAGATAAAGAAGTTCAGGGGTTCTACTTATTTGACCTACTTCTCTACAAGATCTAACATATTTATGTTCCTCATGGCACATCTCAATAGGGAAAATTGTAGAGGATATTTATAGCCAAAAGGCTATAAGTAGGTTTTAATTTTTTTTTAAAATGTCTATTTATATGAAAATATACATAGGTCAAATAGCCTCAATTTTATATAATTTATTTTATAGGGGTTTTGAATTTCCTTATAAATTATACTCGTATCTATTTTAGGACATAAATTTGCCATAGTTACTATGCATGTATGGTTTTGATTCACTAGGAAATTATATAAGACATGTATGGGTTAAACTATAATCACCAGGTATATATGTATATGTGTGTGTGTGTGTGTGTGTGTGTGTGTGTGTGTGTGTGTGTGTGTTTGTGTGTGTGTGTGTGTGTGTATAACCACCTAGGACACTATAATATTAGAGTAATAATTATATTTTTGGTTGGCATGGTTTGTTAATTAAAATAAAAAAATATTTGAAAGGCTAATCATGGATATGGTTATGACATTTTGGCAGACCTTATTATATAGTTTATAATTTTAAACTATGAAATTTTTTTGAATATTTTTTGGCACCATTTATAAAATTGAGTAAAACAAACATGATCTTCCTTGTATATGGTTTTAATAACTAAAAGACTTAATAATAAATAATTATCAAATATACTATTTAATTTATTTCTACAATTGAATGTGGTTTAGGTGGAATTATATATATGAGGATTGAGGTTGAGATCTTTCCCCATTTTTTAGTGAATTGGTGCCAACATATTGAGGGACTCCAAGGTAACATTTAATATAGGTCCAACACATCACCCGTGGGATTAATGTAAGTTTCTTGAATACAAATGTGATGGTCTCTCAATTTTTTTAGTCATTTATGCAAGCTATTAGTGGAAGTGAAGCTCTGGTAGTCGAGAGATTAGGGAAAGAGGTTGGAAATAAAGGCAAAAGTAATTTCTAACCTAGCTTCCTTATGATTAGAAGGTATGGATTTGTGTTTCTTTTATTTTGAGATAAATTGTTTACATGCACAATCATTTGTCTTGAAATGAATAAATATAATAATAGGTTCTATGAAAATCATTCATTTAAATATATTTGCTTAAAACACTATGCATGTTGGTTTTATTGGAAATTCCATGTATTCAGGTCAATACATTTAAGTCAATATAGGTAAAATCTGGAATATTATCAGTGATAATAGATGATGAAAATAGATGGTGCCTCAAACTTATTCTTATGATTTTCATTATATCTATCTCAAATTATTTAATATAGTTAGAAGATGCTTATTCAATATTCCCCAAATATTTCAACTATGTTCTTATTTATTTTAAAACATTCTATATCTTATTCATAATTTTTCAGTTTCAAATTTTAGATATAGATTTTTAGTAACAATAGACTTTATAAATATTTATCGATTATTATCTGATTAAAAATATAAAATTATAAATAAATACAATAATAAAATCATATATAAACCATTTTTTCAATGATGCATGATAGTATGACATCACATATAATATAGGAGGTATTTTTATGAAGATGCAAGTTCATATGCACATAAAAATTGAAATTGTTCATGCAAAAGAGAGGATTTCAAAACTAGGATATGATCAAGAGCTTGGGTCTCTTGAAATTTACCTCATTTCAAATCAAATTTGTAGTTTAGTTATGCATCCTCCCACACATCCTCATTAATTACATTTAGTCCAATGTTGTTGTCCTTCTCTGCAAGGGGCCTAGATGCACAAGATAAGATCAAGATGTGACCTAAGGGATATTTCATCATTTATTTGGAGCCTTGCGCATGGAGTCAACAAAATATTATCAAAATCCTAGAGAGGATTCATCTTATGAGGATTATTAATTTACGCTATTTTTTTAGTTAAATTATGTTTTGCTAATTGTTGAAGTTAAATAGTTCAAGTCTTCAAAACATGCTTGAGATACATAATTATTATGTAAAAAGTAAATTTAAAAAGGTTGAGTATGACTATTATTTTTGTGTGATCTATAAGTGAATTAAATAAAAAATTGATTTGTGATGAATAGTAAGCAATTGCTAAAGTAGTGCTTTTTATAAGCTATTTTCTTTAATGTAAAGTACTTGTATTGTATTCAAAATCAAATGAAAATAGTAAATCACTATGATTTAGAACTATAAGATGTTCAAATATAAATCTATTAGTGGGAATTATAATAACTTCCCATTAGTTATATCCTAAAGATGTTGAATATACTAATTAAATTATGATGCATAAAAAAATCATTGGTTACTAGGCCCAAGGTAATTTTGTCTATATCATCATCTTATGTTGATTAATTGATATCTATAATCATTTATCTACCAGATATCATATTAGAAATTCCATCTGTATTCAAGTTAAGAGCTTAAGACTAGCACATTAGTAAGCATTGCACTCAAATGCACTCTAATTTTTTTTCATAATTTTTACTATACTTATTTTATTATATTATCTAGTTGGTCTTTACCACATACTTCTTTCAAAAAAATAAGAAACTAATTTCCTCTGAGAAATAATGAGATGAAAGATACAAATTATATAAAAAATGAAATGAATAAATGCAACAAAGCATCAAGATCATTTCAACCATTTTTCTGAGTAACTTTAAAATACCCATTTCATATATTTTGAGAACATATCAACCTTATATCACATGTGTGAATGGAATAATAGTGTGCAGTCAAATGAGTATAGACTTTTAGTTATTTATAATTAATATTTTTAGTCATTAAAACCATATAGAAGGAAGAACATGTTTATTTTACTCTATTTTATAAATGTGTTAAGGACCACTTAGGACACAATAAACTTAAGATAATAATTATATTTTGTTTGGAATGGTTTGTTAATTGAAATAAAATAAATATTTGAAAGGCTAATATGGATATGATTAATACATTTTGGTATACCTTAATATATAGTTTATAATTTTTAAATTATGAAAATGTTTTGAATATTTTTTCAGTTATGTCATCCTCACTTTTCATAGTTGTTTTGCCCTATGTCCCCATAGTCGGTTTATACTCTATACTCTACTTTTTTGTCAATTTTTTTCTACGCATAATTTATTATATTATCTATTTGGTATTTTGAGAGACTTATATAGGCATGTACTCAATTTATACTAAGTACTACACATGATTTTACCATATGTACTACACAAAAAGACTCCTAAAGAACCATATTTTTTAGACATGAAGGATAAAAAAAATAAACATTATTGATTTCAGTCTCTCCCTCAGGCTCATCTTGAATCTTGATCATGTTACATACATTTATTTATTTATTTTGGCAAGGCTAAAGCATGATCCACTAGATGGAAGACTTGTTTACTTGCTCTGGTAGCCTTCACATATGTTGTATACAAGCCTAATAAAGAAGATACAAATGAATCGACTATGAGGCTCACATTTTGAAAACACAACCATCCATAGAAACTATAGAGAGATTTTCACACTGTACGTTGTTTTTAAATGAAGGTAATAATTATATTTTGGTTGGCATGGTTTATTAATTGAAATAAAAAATATTTGAAAGGCCATTATTGATTATGTATATGGTTAATACATTTTTGCAGATCTTATTATATAGTTTATAATTTTAAAACTATGAAAATGTTTTCAATATTTTTTTCAAGTTATGTCATCATCACTTTTCATAGTTGTCTTGCCATATGGCCCCATAGTTAGTTTATACTCTATACACTAATTTTTTGTCACAATTTTTTCTATACTTAGTTTATTATATTAAATGGTAGGTATTTTGAGAGACTTATAAAGGTAGTACTAAATTTATAATAAGTCATATGGCCATAAAATTTAATACTTAAAAGGGAAAAATTTAATATCTTTACTTTAGACTTCTCATCCTCTAACCTCTTTCTCCATTAGTTTTTTAATTAACACAAATTACCTCTTATAAAATAAATATACATAAGTGCTTAAAATTGCTCAAAACCCTAGAAGCATGAAACCCTAAAACCTAAATTCATATAATTTCATTTCTATTAAATTTTTATTCTTTTATGGTCATGGGAATCATGAAGCAAGAGAAAGTTGCAAGAAGAGGCCAAGGAGAAGTCTAAGAAACCAATAATGAAGTATAATATAAGTAAGAAATACAAGACTTACATGTTGTGAGAATTGTGAAGTGAGTGAAAATTGTAAGAGGAGGCTAAGGAGGAGTCTAAGTAACCAAAAATGAAGTAAAATCCAAGCCAAAAATACAAGCCCTACATGTCATGGAAATCGTGAAGTGAGAAAAAATTGTAAGAGGAGGATAATGAGGAGTCTAAGTAGACAACAATGAAGTAAAATCTAAGTAAGAAATACAAGCCCTAAATATCTATGAATTTTTTCACACTTTTAATGAATTATACATATATTTTAAGGGATTTAAACTGGTACCATGTTATTTTTTATTATATCTTTGCTTGTAGTGTGAAAACAATTTTTTATCTTATATAAAAACCCTTAATTTTAGAATTTTTTTATCACATGGGATTGTTTATTTAGTATTGAGATAAACAAGATATTTGCATTTATTTGGGATATTTTATTTAGTAATGAGATCAACAAGACCTCAAAAATATTATGAATGTGTCTCTAGGCATTAATGTGGTGATTAATTTTTTAAGAGTTTCACACACCTTCTTAGGGTTTAATTTTGGGATGGGATTGTAGTAGTTATTATTCATGTTGTATCTCATGTCCTCCTTTCTTGGATTTATTCATTTGGTCAAGTGTTTGAAATGGATGGACTACCCCCAATTTCATAGGGTAAATCAAAATAGTTGTTCTAAAAAGTTTGGGGTATCCATTGATCATAATCATTATTCCACCTCAAGCATATTTTCCCTATGAATGTGTTTGGGGAAAGGGTTTAACTATGGGTTTTTTCCATTATTTATTGATTTGAATATGATGTTTAATTGTACAGATATTTATAAGTTTATTAAAAGAGATAATGAAAATTGCCAATTAATTTATACCTACATGGTGATTTTAATAAAGATTCATTAGTGTAATTATACTTAAACTCTAGGATTCACTAGGATTTTATAGTAAGTTTTAAGGGCCCATTCTTAAAAGTATCCCTGCACATCACTAATGACTCATCTAGGAGGTGCACTATGCCAAGACCTTGGGAAAGTTTAACATGACAAAGACTCTAGATGTATTGTAGTTTCACTTATATTAGCCCCAAATGCACATAGACATGGAATGCCACATCGAGTCTTGTATTCCTTGTTTCATCGCCAAGCCCATGAAAAAGAAGATAGGAATTTACATACCTCTACTAGTTCCATCCAGACCATAGGAATCTATCAACATGGATTTCATGACTGGGTTGCCTATGACAAGATGCTAACATGATGTTGTGTTCATTGTAGTGGATATATTTTATAATATGTCTATCATGGTCCCTTGAAAGAAAGACATTAACTAACACTACACATGCCTTATTCAACCATGTTAGGATACATTTTTGGCTTTCAACATCCATCATATCCAATTAATTTTTATGATTTGTAGTCAATTTTGTTAAGCATTATAGGAATTTATGGGCATGCAAGCTAGATCATTCAATGTATTTTCATCCACAAACATATGGGTAAACCAAAGTGGTTAATCACACACTTATTCATATTCTATGAATGTACAACCATGCACATGTTCACATTCAGGATGACAATCTCTTGTATATTTAACATGCATATAATAGAGCCCTCAACAAATCTATGGATCATAATAAATTATAGACATGTCTTGAGTTTTAACCTTTAGAACTCTAGACATTTACTAACATGCACCAATAAGCCTTGATTCATGCACAAATGAATAGGAAGTAGATAATGTCAAGAAGTTTTTAAGTCACATTTAGTTGACTCATTAATAAGTTCACCAAATTATCTCTCTCACACACACAAAGTACAAGGAACACCATGATACACATCACAAACCTCATGCATTCTGAGTTGGTGATAGTTTTTGGTTGCACATTTAGAAGGAATGCTTCAAAGTTACACACCAAAATATTAATGCTATATGCTATGGTCCTTACACCATTCTATACATAGCTAGTAACAATGCCTTTGTTTTTAATCTCCCTCCATACTTGGGCTTGAACCCAATATTCAATGTGTAAATTCTAAATCCCTACACTTTACCACTTCTTGATCCATCATTGACACAACATCCTTCTATATTGGATCCTAAATAATTACACTTTGTAGACCAAGACTAGATCATCTAAGTGATAGACACACACACCCACCATGACACACATCAAATTTTATAAGTGACCAAGGTTGGATAATATAATTATCATGACAAGCGATATACTTCTTAGTAACTTCAAGTTTAATTTACTTAGTTATTCACTAATGCAATGGAGACCATTGCTCTTCATAAAGGGGAAAATGATATGTGCACATCTCATACATGGTATAACAGTATCCTCACTTATTTATATACACATGAATCACACTCCTCAGCATGAAGCTTGACTATACACTTATACATAAGTCTTTGACATGTTCATAAACTTTCACACTTAGATCACACTTGATCGTAACAAATGCACTTCACTAGCACTGCTTATATTGTAGTCCTATGTACCTCACTAATACTCACTTATAGACTTACATGCCCACATTTTTATTCACTCTAGCACATCAATTTGTTAGCTTAATTTGACCATGTGTATTATCAAGTGTCACTTTCTCATCAAGAATCTTGTCATTTGAACTGTTAGTCACCATCAACATGGAAGTTCAACCATCATCCAATAAAGAATATGAAATGAATAAAATATGTTCTTTGTAACTAATAGTAGTTGTAACTAATTTTGTATTCTCTTTTTATAATTATGTAACATATGAATCTGGCCAAGGGTTGGTACGGTACACATCCATAACAAAGATAACATGCTCCATGTATCTATTTTGTAATTCATGTAATATAATACATTGTACCATTTTAGCTATTATTTTTTATTAAATATAAGTTGTATTTCATACAAGTAAATACTTTCACTCCATGGAATGTGTTTAATTTTTTTCTATCTAAATTAACTCTGTGCATTCACTATGCATAACTAAACTCAGTGTTGCTCTACACACTTGATCTTAGGCCCCATAATACAAATCAATATGAGTGAACAAAGTCAAATCATACTATCAAATTGTTAAGGCTAGATGATACAATCAAGTCCTAATTGAAAATTTGGCAATAGTGAGAAATTCAATCACCTCAATTATACCAAAAGTGAACCAACTACTATAATAGATTAGCTCAATACAATCCATAAAATTTTGTCTTGGTGGGTGATGACAATCCCTAAGAGTATTTTGGAATCTAAAACTGATTTGGATTTTGAAATATTAGGTGTATATTTTATAACATATGCACCTTAGATATGTCTCATGATGAAACTATGTATAATAGTGGCACTAATGTATATAATTCTACCATAACTATGAATCTAAATTATGTAACTATGTGTTTTGTATAATTCATAAAATATTTAAGTGTGGATAACATGCTTCTAAAGCATGTCCCCACTATATATGGAGAAGTCTAAAAATTGAAATAAGTTCTAATGTGGACATGTTTCCGAAAAATTCCCCCATTGAATCTGGTGTGCTAAATACTAAATAAGTGTGGAGAACATGCTTCCAAGGCATGCCCCCACTGAATATAAAAACTATGAATGTGTGGAATCCATTCTTATATGACATGAGCCCATTGAATTTGAAAACTATGAATGTGTGGAAGACATGCTTATATGACATGCCCCAACTAAATCTAATTTTTTTTCCAAATGAGGAGAACATTCCTCTATGACATGCCCCCACTAATATGACCCACTTGACATGATGCAAGAATATAAATTAGTAGTTACTTCACCTCAAAGGGATAAGACAAATAATAAGCTTTGAATGTAACTATGTAGTATATAGAAGAACATGTTGATGTAAATGTAGCATTGAAGCACATAGAACAATGTGATCACATGAAGGTCTAAGATGCATGATAAAGATCATGGAAACATCTAGATAGTAACAATACAGGATCAAAAAGTAAACAAACACACACACAAGATCACTCAAAATCAAGTCAACATACAATGGTCCTAGGAAACTAAAAATAAGGGGCATGTTCAAATATTGCACAATTGAAGGGTCATGACTCATTCAAATGTCCATAAAAGTAAATACGACATATTCAAATGTATATATAATAAATAATGACATGTTAAAATTTTAAATAAATTACACATAGGTACTGAGGATGTAAAAAAAATAACATATTTAAATGCTCTAACAATCAAGACAATAATAAGGTAAGACACTCAAGGAAGTGCATAAAATAAATTATAAATAGCTAGCATAAAAATATCATAATCACCCATAGATCAAATATTTTAGCAAAAAACATCAGGTGCACAACATATCAAGTACCATGTGAAATATATAATCAAGGATAAAAGCATTTGTAATTACATATATGGGCTAAAAACATGATAATGAAAAGTGACCATAGAATGATATAACTTGGAAGTATCATGATCATATAGGTGGATGCCCCCACTATCAATATGACATGAGTAAAGGGAAGGCCTAATATCTGAAAAAGGAATATATCATGTATATGAGTAAACTTGTATCACACTCAAGTATAATCATGACACACATGTGTATGTAGGAGTAAATAATATGTCATACATCAAGATTGAACTAAAACATAGATGCCAAGTAGCCAATAAAGTATGTTTTATGATGAAAATGTTTTTGAAGTTTTGAATGTTTTTTGTTTTTTTGGTATGTTTGAAATATTTGGATATGTCTAATCAAGGAAGTCCTCATCATCAAAAGGTGTAGGACCACCTAGAAAATTTCTCAAGATTTCTTTATATCGATGTAATGCACCTATTCAATGTTTTTATCTAATGGTTTACTTGAAACCAATGATGCAGGCAAATAATCATACCCATCATGTTATATACAAATATTTGTATCCATGTCAAAAAAAATGACACACATGTTTGTAGTATCTAGCTTATCATTCCACTCGACTAGCCAATTTCATTTAAAATTTAATTTCAAATGTGTTTCATGGTCTAATATCCATATGGTGGAATATTCCACACGTGGGCCACATGCTATAGGTAACTGAATGTCTCCTCAATATTTTGGCATTAATGGAGAGTATATTAGTTCATCTATAGTATGTCCCAATTTTGTGATAAATATGGTGTCATAAGTTGTATCCCACTTTTTAATATCAAACTAGATATGGTGGCAATATACTCCCATTAATATTTTTAGTAATAGTTAAATCTTCATAATTTGATTGTTTTGACAGAGAATTCACTTCTAAAAGATATGAAGTGTTTTGAATTTTTCTCACATCAAACACAATGTGTATGTATCCTTCATTCTTATATTTATGAATTGGTTTCTTCAATGCCTCACATTGATTGATATTATGGCTAGTGATCTACATGATCTATGTTTAGTAGAAGGTAAAGAAATCATTCTATGTTCAAGTAACATAGATAACATGGTATTTGGAGTACCTTTCCTTGTTATGATATGTAAACTTTATTGTGAATCATTTTGAGAAGACTCCACCTTGTTTACATGATGAATTTGCTTTTGACCCTTGTAAGGTTGAATCAATTTTTTCAACCAAGAGGGATGTATGGAATTACAAGAATTTACATGTTCATCTGCTATTTGTATTCAATTTTGTATATTCTAAAAGTGAATTTATCTTATATGTATAGAGATATATAGGTTCGAATAGGTTCTGAAAAACATGATCAAGTGGATCAAATTTTAGTTTTCAAATTTTATCATCTGTCATATTATAATCAATATCATCATCACTATCATATTAATCTAAAACATGACCATATTTATTCTCAGTATTGAATAATAAAGGAAGCTCAAATTTTGGGGGTTATTGTGGTTCTATTGGCTCCTTTAGCAATGGTTCTTGCACTTGATGTGAATCTATGTTAACCTTAGTACTTATTACTGTATTTACATCTATAGAAAAAGGATCCATTTTACTTGACTCACCTATTTCATACATGTGCATGTGCTAAATTAGAATGCATTATTTAGGTGGTACCAATGTAAGAATGCCTTCATTTTTAGAATGTATCACTTTACAAAATTTTAAAGGTTTATCATCAGTAGGCATGGATAATAAGATCCCATCATGTATGAATTTTACACATTAGTGAAGTGTAGATGGGACAAATTTTATTGAATGTATCTAAGGTCTACCCAAAATTAAATTATAATGTAATGATTGAGACATTACCTAAAAAGTAGTTGAAATTGATTTTGGTCCTAATTTTACATCCAGTGTGATTTGACCAACTAGAGGGCTATGTGAATTGTCAAATCCTTTTATGTGCATAACCTTTTTGAAGAATACTGGTGCTAATACCCATGCCATTTAAGAATTTTATGCTACAAATGTTTAGGCATGATTCATTATCAATGAACACCTTTTTGATGCCTTTATTTTGCATGATCACTTGTATAAACAAAGGTAAATTTTGGTCAATAATATATTTAGATGGTAAATATGTTGGATCAAAGGTAATGATCTTGGCATTTTTATTTAAATATTTCATGATATCCACACAATAAGTAGGCTCAATATCACTTGGAACTTCTGTCTCATGTAATGCCTCATATAGGATATCTTTATAAACATTAGATTGATTTAGGATCTCAAGGATTACAATTTTAATTTGTATATTACTCAATTGGTCAATAATGTCATATACCTTATATTTTATTACAAGCATAGGTTTAAGAGGCACCTATTATATATTAACAGGTGATAGAATGGTTTGAATAGATTTACCTCTTTGAGTAATAATAGCATGGATTGATGAATCCAATATAAGCCATGGGTAAATATTGGGTGAGGGATGGTAGATGTCATTTAAATAATATTTAGGTATAACAAATGGTTGAGAGCATGTATGTTGGCATCTAAACACTATATTTATAACACTAAAAAATGATTTTTTAAGAAAGATTAAGTGTTTTTTAGATTTAAAACCCTGTCATTATTGGAATGAATTTTCTTAATATATTTTACAAGGTAAAATATATAGAAAACCATAGCAAATATGAAAAATTGGAACCCAAAATAGGTGATAGATGCATCCATGATGCACATATTATATACCAATCGGGTATCAATAATATAAAAAATAAGAAAACCCTAATTAACCCAGGGTTTAGAGTTCACATATAGTTCACCAAATATTTAACCCTAAAAATTATAGATTGGGATTATCTAAGGTTAAAGGAGATAGAGATAGCCTAAAGTACAAGGGTGATAAAATATGTCTATAATAGGTTAATTAGATGTTAAACATAGATATAACATATGCTAAATTCATTAAACTAAGATAGGATAAAAATAGTAAGTACAACTATGATAGATATGGAAATCACAAAGAAGTAATGTACTTTTCTAGTTTTGATGTTTATACAATTATGGATCTAGAACAAGCAGGAAGTAGACTGAAGATGATTCTATAATAGTCAAAAAATTCTAGATTGAGTGCCTTTAAAGTTGTGAACACTAACATCATCCTTGGATGGTTGCATTGATAATACTATTTAAACCTAACATAGGTGTCTTATATAGAATACATGCTGAAAAAAGATGTGACCACCTAGATGTTTCTTGATTTATCTTTGCCTTTGTTCTAGTGCATTCAAATCTAGGTCATGGACTGTCACTCCTCATGAAATTATAAAACCTTAGTTCTTAATCTTCATAGTGACCTTGGGTAAAAATGAGTTAGTGGGCATATGGTGTTTATATGACCCAAAAAACCCTTCTATTAATTAGCTTTTTCTACATATACAATACTCTGAAGAGGGCCTTAGATTGATATAAGTCTCTCGTAGGTGCTGGATTATGTTTTAATCATGTAATATGTGAAAAATAAGTACAATAATGAACTAGCTTGTAACTTGGGAAATTAAGCTCTTGGGATGATCCTTTGGTACTTCAAACCTATGTATGTGTTATTCCTATGATTGATATGGAAATAGGAGAAAATAGGGAAGCTTTGCTCACTTGAGTGCTTGATTGAATGCCCTTTATAAGTTTCCTAGTAAGTAGGTAATAATTTTCTAGGTGGGGAATTAATGAGGGTTTATATTTTATTTATATCAATCACTTGAGAATTAACTTGCATTAAATCACTCAGGCTGACCATTATGATACATTTCATTTGTAAATTATATGACATTAGAGAACTAGAAACTTACATCAGAGTAGGACACTTGTGTCGATGTAGGTGTCTATCTGGGATGTTAGTGTCCAAGGAACAAGAAAGTAGGTATAGACTCAAAACTTGTAGAGGTGGAAGATAAGTATGTTTTAATCATTTTTGGAAAGATAAAAGGTCTATGTCATCAACATAGGGCCGGTCAGACCAAGAGATAGTCCAAGGGGCATAAGATAGAGTAGATGTAAGATTTATGAAAGCATGAAAGGTATATCACTGAGAGGAATAACCAAGGTTTGAGTTTTCAAAGTGTATAAGATTGAGGTGATATATAATCCATAAATATCATCTTCATATTTCCCTTTATATTGAACCTTAGGAATTCAATCATATATTTGATTGTCTGGTGAATTGATTAGTGGTTATCACTAAGAAGTTACTTCCACCTTACCCTTAAATTTTAGTTTATTGGGATATAGGAATGGTAGTTCCTCCATAGTTAGTGCTATAAAACATTGGGCCAACACTATCTAATAGACAAATAAGTATCTTTAGAAGCCTACACTTTCAATCACAACCTTTACTACAATTTCTTGATCTTATTTTTGAATAATTACTTAGCATCTAAACTAAAATATTGTTGCTTATTGTTTGCTATTCTAGATTATATTAGATAGTATACTATCCAATGTTAATACAAGTTTTATGATATGTGTTTCAGCTAGATTGATCAACTTGACCTAGTTATCTATGTACTTAAACTTTATTTTCTATATTTAGAACTAAATAATCTAAAATTAGACCATTAATTTTTTTTTACCAAACTATAGAGCTTTGTCAACCAGCTTTATCCAACCTATTTTTTAGATTATTCTATTTTTCTTATTTTCACAACTACATCGACCAACTCAACCTAGTCTATTTTTAGATTTTTCTATTATCCTATTTTTATAACTAAATTGACTAGATCGACCTAGTTAGTTTACAAACATATTGATTTTCCTATTTTTATGATTAGATCAACCCACTTGATCTAGGATAAGTACATATTTTTATATCATCCTATCTATCTAAGTAGATCGACTATCTCAATCTTGTTCATTTTTAAATTTTAGATCCCCATTACCCTAGTAAGTGTGTGAATCAGTTTTTTAGCATGTAACATTTATTTGAGAAGATACATATAAAAATAAAACTAACATGATGATATTTAATAGTCTTAATGAAGTCCCTAAAACACATTTTCCATATCATGTGGTAGATAGTACAAACCTTAGTAATATAATGTTACTATTAGAAGCACCAATTATGGGACTCCTCCCTATTCCACTGCACTTAATCATTTATTTTTACAAACAATAGATGATGAAAGTGACCTTGAATATTTATATATATTAGGATAATTTCATATATATATATATATATATATATGAAATTATCCTATTCATTAATGAAAACTGCTAACATTGGGGTAAGGATCTTACAATCATTTAAAACCTTATGATGGGACCTTATACTGGAGAACCTCTTTCACCTTCACCTACCTTTTCTACAGGATTTGGGTAAAGTCATCCTATGACTTCTATCAACCCATTTAACTCTCTCATACATCCATATATTATAATGGAATCATATTCTATTCCTTCTTCATCCTCTTGTTTAACCCTAAAAAACTAGATTAGGGAATCTAGGGTTAAGGGGGTAGAGATAGCTTAACATACAAGAGTGCTAAACTATATTTATAATAGGACAATATATGCTAAACTTAGATATAACATATGATGAATTCATTAAAATAATATAGGATAAACATAATAAGTAAAGATATGCTAGATATGAAAATGACAAAAAAGAAATGTACTTAACTAGTTTTGATGCTGACATAATTCTAGATCTAGAACATGTAGAAAGAAGACTGAAAGAGGGTTCCAAAACAATCACCAAATTATAGATTAAATGACTCTTGAGCATGGACAATAGTGCCAACCTTGTATGGCTATGTCGATGCTACTATATGAACCTAATGTAGGTATCTTATATAAAATAACTAGTGGAAAAGGATGTGACCACTTGGATTCTTATGGGTTTATCTTTGCCTTCACTCTGATGCATCTAGGTCTACATCATGGACTATTACTCATGAAATTGAAAAAACTTAGTTAGTCATCTTTGTATTGACCCTGGAAAAAAATGGGTTAGTGAGAATACAATATCAAGCTGAACTCAAAGACTGGTCTATCAATTCAAGTTGCCTATATATCTAATACTCTGGATAAGGCTTTAAATTGATGTAGTTCTCCCTTACATGTTGTCTTATGTGTGAATCATGTAATACATGGAAAGAAAGTAAAATAGTGACATAAATTATAACTTAGAAAATTGGGCTCTTAGGCTAATCATTTATGACTTAAAAAATGTGTATGTGTTTTTACTATGATTGATATGAAAATAAGATGAGATAAGGAGCCTTTACTTTATTTAGCGTTTGATTGAATGCTTTGATAAGTTTTCTTATGTATTTGTAGGTTTATGTTAGGTGAGGAATGAATGAGGGTTTATTTTGTATTTATATCAATCCCTTTGGAGAAATAACTCATAGTAAACCACTTAGGCTAACCATTAAGATATGTTTCATGTGTAAATTAGATGACTTTAGGGCACTAGACACTTATTTCATAGTTTCAATCCTTGATGCTAGTGTTCAGGGAACATAAAAGTAGGTAAAGTCTCAAAATTTTTATATGTGGTAGATAAGTAGGTTTTAAACGTTATTGGCAAGATGAAAGGTTTGGATCATCAACATAAGACTAGTCAAACCAAGAGATAGGCCAAGGGGCATAAGAGATTAGATGCAAGATTTACGAAAGTGAGAAAGGTTTATAATTAAGAGGAAAAATCAAGGTCTAAGTTTTTCAAGTGTATAAGATTGAGCTATTATATAATCTATAAATATTTTTTATATCCCCCCTTTAATCTAGTACTAAAATTGTTGGTTTGAAGGATAATAAATGCATACTTGGGTGTGTATAAAACACCTTATATTTTTTTGAGTCTAACTTGAGTGATTTTTTGGTGACTAACATTCAACCAAGATCACATTACAATACATATAATTTGAAATTGAAAAAAAAATGATTAAAATTGAAAGAGCAAGGTTTAAAAGTACACTTGTGTATCAATGTAACCTCATTACCTATTGGAAAGTTGATTTGAAAGATTTATCATTATAAAGCTGTAAAACTAGGATTAGGACACATATATAAGTCTTTAAAGTACATATATCTAGGGAGATAGAGAGAAAGAGATATTGGAAGGAACATGCCCCCAACCTAAGAGAAAAAGGTGAGTTTTCACTTGATAGTTGAGATTAGCTCAACCGTGTAACCCAATAATATTTATAACCTAGTGAGTGTGAGTGAACCAAGTCAAATCACACTATCAAAATGGCTAGGTTGGATGATACAATAAATTCCAACCTAAAAACTCAGAAAGATTGAGTGATTTAATCATCTCAACTATACCAAAAGAAAAACAACTATTGTAGTATATTAGATCAATATAGTCCTTAAAATTCTATCTTGGTGGGTGATGACAATCCCTAAGAGTGTTTTGAAATCTAAAACTAATTTAGATTTTTAAATATTAAGTGCACATTGTATAGGATATGCACCTTATATATGTCTCATGTTGAAACTATATATAACAATGGTACCGTTGTATAGAATTATTCCATAATTGTGAATGTGAATTATATAATTATGTGCTTTGGAAAATTTATAAATTGTGTAAGTGTGGAGAACATGCTTCCAAATCATGCCTCCACTATATATAGAGAAATATAGAAACTAAAATAAGTGCCAATATGGATAACATGTTTCCAAAACGTACTTCCACTATAATTTAGAGATGTTAAATATTGAATAAGTATGGAGAATATGCTTCTAAAGCATGCCCCTACTAAATTTGGGTATTTAAAATACTAAATAAGTGTAGATAACATTATTCCAAATCATGACCTCATTGAATTTACAAAATATGCCAAATATGAAGTGTGGAGAACATGCTTCCAAAGCATGCCCTTGTTGAATCTAGAAACTTGTGCCATATTTGGAGAACATGCCTCTATGACATGCCCCCACTGATATGTCCCTCATTTAAGGTGAGGGAATAATATAAATTGGTAGTTTCCTCACCTTAAAATGATAAGACAACTATATAACATTTGAATTAAACCATGTAACATATAAAAAACATGTCTAGGTAAATGTAGCATTGAAGTGCATAGAACTATGTGATCACATGAAGGCCTAAAATGCATGATAAATATCATCAAAAAACCTAGATAGTAACATTAAAATTTAAACAAGTAAACAAGCACACACACAAGATAACTCATATTAAAGTCAACATACAATGGTCCTAGAAGATATCAAATAAGGGGCATGTTTAGATGTCACACAATCAAAGGGGCATGACTTAGTAAAATATATGCTAAATCAAGGATGACATATTTAATGTCCATATATCTAAAAATGACATGTTCAAATGTCAAAGTTATCACACATAAACACAAGGACTATAAACAAAGATAAATATTCAAATGATCAAATAGGCAAATAATAGAAAGGCAAGACGCTCAAAGTGTAGACATCCAATTACTAACACTATTTGTGTTTAAATTGTTAATCTTACTCAAATTGCACTCAAATACCTAATTTAGGCCAAAATCACTTAAATGCATTAAATGATCTAAATTTTTCATATACAAATGTTGATTTAGGCCAATGTATCTCTAAATGGGGAAATGCATTTTATGTGATATTTAACTTTGATTATATCATTTCGAGTCAAAATGATGATTTCATACTAGGGTGCTCTGGATTTCTCTTTTCTACCAATTTTCTTGCGTGAGGCACATGCATTTGTTATTGTGTTGGAAACATCCTAAACAGAATAATGGTCCCAACACATCTAACATTACCTTCCAATTCTTCTTGAGTCAAATTACAACCTAGTAATATGACTTTTTGACCATTTTGATTAATTGAGGGCCAATTTCCAAAGAATTACACAAATATTGATTAATATTGTTTAATGCTAATTAATTCAAATCAAGAGCTTAAGTGGATTTTCCATGGAGGTTATTGATTATTTCAATATTGGAAATTGATTCCCAATATTTTCATCACCTAGTGACATCATCTATGGGGTGGCATCCACAAGCTATAAATGTATAAAATATTTGATTAAGCCCTCCCATGAATCTTTAATGCCCCTTTCCCACAAAAAATTATGACAGCATTTATTGATTTGAGCCTCCAAAATTGAATGGATTATTGGACACACATTTTGATCTTAAGATGGATGGTCACAATTCATTCTGATCAATTTAAAAAATCTATAAACAAAAGGCCTTTCACTCACATTTCTTAAGCTTAAATTGTGTAGAATTATAATTCTAAAATCTCTTCATAAGTCATTTGTGATTTGATTATTGTGTTATTTGCATTTGAATTAGCTTCAATTGATAGGAAAAATAGATAGTTTATATCATGAGCCTAGGTTTTGGATAGAGTTCTTGAGGAAATGGAGGAGCAAAGACACCATTGTTGATAAAGACTAGAGCTCTAAATCAAGGGGAGAACATGATTAGAGCCACTCTTGGGTGGTGGAATTGATTTGGGAAGGTAACTAGTCTTGCTTTATTTCAATTTCTTTTTGTTATCATTAGTAAACCTTCCATGAATATGTTGGCTTTGTTTGTTTAGTTATTTATGAATTTTCATGGATTTATTGACTAATTCTTGACTAAAAACCTTTGTATTCCATCCTGTATTTTGGCATGCCCAATGAGATTGCACCCCACAAATTTTCTTAAATAGATCCTAAAATCATACTACTAACTATTTTCATGCAAAATCTTGGAGTTTGAGGCCAAAGAGAGTGACAAATTTGATTAAAAATACATTTTATGGAAGTCATGATTTTATCACTATGGACTTGTGATATTATCCTCTAGACCATAAACTCGTAACTAACACAGTCACAACTTTATCTTATAGTAGTGATATTGAATTTATATTAGGTTTTTAGACTAACATTGCTCTATTTGTAGGTCAAGTTATGATATTACAATATTGTGACTTGATAGTCATGATATTGTAATACCATGATTTTTTAAGCTATGATATTATTGGTTATAGTCGTGATATTGTAGCTAAATTGCTAGTGGCTAGCCTATACCATTAGGGTTAAGTGATAATATCTTAAATCTCCTAGTTATGGTTTTGCTCTGTGATTTGTGATATTGTTTATTAGAGTAGTGATTTTGTCTATTTCTACTATCTAACCCATGAGTTATGATATTGTGTTAGCTAGTTATATTTTTGCATAGTTATGGTATTAGACTGTAGATTTGCAGTACTGCACTATGTAAACTTGAGAGCTCACTTTTCAAAGTTACTTTTTTCATTCATAAAAGAGATTTTAAGATAAACAACATGCTAATAATTTTATTATAGGACCTACTTGAAAAATGATCAAATCATTATTAATTAAGTCTTTTATCCTCTTTTTGGGTGCTTAAAAAGGATTATGAACTTTCATTTGGTGCTTAAGGAAACACTTAGATGTTTATTTGAATATTTTTGTGCTTGTTATTCAAAATTTTTACAACTTAAGGCCAAGGGACCAAAGAACACCACCAAATATTTCATTTTAGTGCTCTAAAATTGAACTCACTTCAAAGTTAAGTTTTGTTTTATTTAAATCATTTGCTTAGTTAAATTTGTTTGTGAAAAAAAGAATTTATGCATGTATGCTCTCCCCCCATCCCCTATAGGGAACTTGTGGGATAAAAAGCATCATATTCATTTAAAACTTGTGCCTTAGTCCAAAGGCATAAAATAGATGTTGTTAAGGCTCTCCCTAAGACCCACAAAAATTAGGTGATCTAGAAACAACTATAAATCTCTTTTACTTAGTTTTTATTTTACTCATCTTGGCTTGTGAGGGGGAATTCATCACCTCCCATAAGTTATATAGGGAAGCTTTGACCTGGGGCTTAATCTTCTAGCATTGTCTTCAACTCCTATACATGGGAGGGAGGTATATAAATTGGGATCCCCTCACTGGGATGATGGTTTAAGTGGTTAAACTATCTCTATTAGTAGAGGATAAGCCTAATATGTATGATCATGTTCGACATCACACTACACTAAGCAAGCAACAAATGTAGTGGTTGTAAAAGGGCAAGACCTTTTTAAAATAAACCATATGATGTGGACCCAATTGATGTGCTAATTCTATTGTATGTGCAATGTGAAAGTTGGTACACATGGGATCCATCTAGAAATGCGCAAAACTTGCTAGTTTTAGTCAACCCCACTTTGCCACACCTTGCCAGTTTAGGGCTTAGGATGATTACTTAGTTTTATTTATATAATTTGGTCTTAGATTACTTGGTGTTGATTTTATTCAAAACTTTTTTGTAAACCAAATGTCAAACTAAACACATTGTCCAAAAATTTATTGAATAAGGAGGCGTTACACTATCCAAGTGAAATCAATATTTTCCTTGTTCAAATTTGTCATCTCAAATATTGTGTCATATCATCTATTTAGTGCACTTATGTTGCCCATTTGAGTCTAGACCATTTTCCAAATTTTCTTAAGTTCTTCATTGATAGTTTAAATTTAAAATTGCACTTTTATAAGTTTATAAGGTTGATGTGTTAAATTGGGTTCACCATTTGTACTTGATTTGAGGGAAATTGGGTTCAATTTCTAATTTAGATTGAATGCCTTTTATAGACTCATTATCATATTATCATATTTGGTGGACTCAAATCATCTTGCATATCACTCATGCTTTGAGTCCTAAAACACATTTTATACTACCATTACTATTACCATGTGGTGACGTTGTACCACCCATTTGGTTCTAGTTTTATACTTAGGAATTATTGCATGTATCCACATCATGAGTTTCTTAGTTTGCATTGTCTCCTTCCTAATCCGAAGGGATTTCTTCTAGTTTTATAATAGCAACTTATTGAACTTGAAATAGTTTTTATGGTATTAATGTATCTAAAAAGTCTATGTTTTAGTGCACTAGTAACAATCTAGGATTTTAGAGTTATCATACCCTCTTCTAATTCATATGATTTCAACTTTACCCAAAAGTTGAGTAATTTTGTGGACACATTCTTCTAATTATGTGTGGTTCCCACACCACCCTACTTTTATAGTCTCTTTGGTACCTTATTCATTTGATTGGAAGAAGGATCAAAATCCATACCTTGTTTAAACATTTGCAAAACATTGATCCAAATCTAGTCAAATGTATAGAACAACCATTTATAGACATGACTTAGAGGTTCACTCCTAGTGGGGTCCCTTATAGCCCTAACTATGAGGATGAGAATTTTTGTGATGGATGAGACAATTTAATTATCTTTGAGGATATTCCTAAAACTACATGATATAAAGGGGATTATACTGAATATCAAGAGAACCAAGATAAATCACTCCTGAGGTTGATATAATCTAGTGCTAGACTACCCTCAGATTTTCCTATGGAACAATTGCATACCTTAGTTAGAGAAGGAGAAAAGCAACAAAAAGAGCAATATTTTTCATAATAAAACATACCTTCTTCCTCTAATAAGGGTAAGGAAATACTTATAGAGTCAAAACCAAACAATAAAGATCTTGTGAACAAGATTAAGAAAATAATTCAATAGTATGTCGATTAACTTATCATAGACTTAACTGACTCTCTAGTTGCTACTTTAAGACATAAATATGTCTCTAAGGAATAAGGAAATGTGAATGAAACTACACAACAAATATGAATTGAGAACTCAAAAATTGATCAAGGTGTCTAAAAATAATAGAATAAGACACAAGAGGTTGTGCAAAATGTTTCACTAGACACAGAACACACATTATTTAATCACCAAGAGCCTTTTATTACTTTACAAGCAGAGGGACCCAAACATTTGGTTCTAATCAAGGAGATATTGCAAGACAATTTGGATAGTTTATCTAAACTAACATAAAAAGTGGTAAATAGGCCAAGGACTCCCCAAAATTAATAAAGTACATATAGTTCAAGGTAATAGAATCCAAGAAATCAAAATCATATCTACTCAACTCTAAGATCAAATCAAAACCGAGTTGTGGAATGTAAGGTGTAAATATCTCACAAATCCATGCAAAAATAGGGCTACATTCCACCCCAACAAAAATAATAGGGGCAAATTCTACCCTAACAATAGCAACAAGGGCACATTCTACCCTAATAGAACTATGTTCCATCCATGAATGCACCAAACATGCAAGAGTGAAACTCCATGAAGGAGATTGTGTCACATTTGGAGACTACAAATAGGATGAAAAAGTACAAATTTGATGAGATATATCCATATCCATTTGATTTAATCATTCTCCAAGTCCCTTTTCTACCTCATTTCAAGGCACCCAAATTTGATAAATACAAAGGAAAGGGTGACCCACGTGAAAATATCTAGGCATTTTTCATATTATGCTAAGAGGTTGCTTATAGTAACGTATTATTACTTCCATTATTTCTACAAAGTTTAGTGAGACAAGCTTTAGACTAGATACTTAAGTTACCTAAGGGATTAGTTATAGATTGGAATAACTTATCTAAAAAATTCATCAACCATTTATTGTATAACATAGAGCATGAATTAACCAATGTTGATTTTTACAAAGAAAAATAATGACATGGAGAAATCTTTGCTGCATATTTATAGAGATGGAGAGCATTAGTGGGTTGATTTCAACATAAGTTTCTAGACAAATAGTTGGTGGAAATATTAGCACAAAAACTTACATATGAAGTCATGCACAATCTATGGTTATATTATGCTAATTCATTTGAGGATATCATAGACAAAGGTGTAAAAATTGAGAAGGCTCTTATTGCTAAGGGCCTTGTCAATATATTTGCATAAGGTCAAAATTCACATCAGACCTAATCATCTAATCAAAAATTTATGCAAGAAAATCCTAAGGGATTTAATAAGAATAAGAACATGGTTGAAAATGGAGTGACTAAAACAAGGCATGTAAAAATGGTGCAACCTTTGCTAACCCCAAATAAATACTTAGCTCCCCCTAATCTACCACCTAATTTACAAAGACAACTTCCATGTAGAACAAACCATGGTATTTTTAGGGTCTTTAGCAAATTGGGAGAACTAATCAAAATAGTGTTTCAAAAGCTCATAGTAGCTAACCTAATTATATGGCTAGTACTATGGCCAATTCCTCAACATCAATCAAAACCAGATTGGTATAAAGAAAATGAATGGTGCAACTTTCATCATGTTTTTGGTCATAGTGCTTATCATTGCATCTTACTATGACATATTATTGAAGATATCATTGAGAGTGGTGAAGTTGAAATTAAGCTGGCCCCTACTCAGGACACAAATTAGGATATTGAAATCTATAAGGACCCATTTCCTTGACATAATAAACTACCACTAAGGAACAATCAAAACCAAGGACAAAACCAAGGATAGAGGTAGAATCAGAACTAGAATCAGGGTCAAAATTGTAACCAGCATGAACATAATCATGATTATAATACCCATACCAAAAATGTGGGTTATAATAACATGAATTATGACTATAAGAACATTGTGGGATGCATTTATACAACCCATATTAACACTTTTAATGTCAAACCATGTGAACCATCTCATGCTCCTCATAGTACAAGACCCATAATTATAGGGTAAATACCCTCTCTCCAGTAATACTATGTCAAGTTCACATAATTATATTGTGATTCCATTTGTATGGGTTACTATTTATAGACAACACTATTCTTATAATTATAGTGGCTCCTTACTAACTTAAAATTATAGTAATGCAATTAGATGCCTATGAGTCACCCTCAAAGGCCCTTTGCCTTCATCTTCTAATTATATTGGCTCCCTACCACCTCTAGGTTGCATAGTCATAACTAGATGCTTGTGAGTTACTCTCCAGGGCCCTTTTCCTACTTCTTCCATAGAACCCAATGTAAGAATTACACCAACATATCCAAAATTGACTACTTCCCCAACCAAAGCCAAGCTATTTCACCCTAATGTTGAAAATCATTATAGTCTATCATACCAATTGAGGAAAACCCCTATACATATTTCCATTTTGGATATCTTGCAGACATTTATAGTCCATATAATTATACTAAACAATTTATTACAATAATCCACTATTCTTAATGATATAAATCCTAAACAATTCCAGAACCTTGTGGGACATTTATCTTCATTTCATTAAGTAACATTTGATCAAAAAGACATGTCTACACTTAGATTGAGCCATAATAACCCACTATACATTGAAGTAATCATTAAAAACCATAAGGTCAAGCGGTTTCTTATAGACAATGGTTTAGGGCTAAACATCATATCTCTTAAGTTGGTACAAAGATTGGGCTACACTATAGAATACATTCAACCAAATATGATTACCATTAAGGCTTATGATAATGCTAAAAATGAGTCTATTGGTATTATTTGGCTGCCAGTATTTGTTAGGTCCATTTGACATCATACATTATTTCATATTGTGCACATTGAATTTACTTATAACGTACTTCTTGGTCATCCTTAGATCCATGAATTATACGTCATTATCTCCACCCTACATCAGTGCCTTAAGTTTACCCATGATAGGATCAAGGTTACTTATATTGATGATCAACAACCTTATGAGTATTGCAAACATATTAAGGCCAAATTTCATGATTATAACTATTGTATAGGTTTTGAATTCATTATGAAAAAGAATAATTCTATAATTTCACATCCACCTCCATCTAACTATATCAACCCTAGTGATCTTGTTTCCACTTTAGCTGATCCATTTCCCATAGCTCTTGCAAAGCAGGTTATTATTAAAGACATGGACTTTTCCATGTATAGTATTAAGGATGCCTTCAATTTTATAAAGTTGCCTAAAACTCTAAAAACATTTGGTAAGACTAAACCTTCAAAGAATCCTAACAGACCTAAAATGATTTGGTAACCAAAGAAAAGTAACGAAAGCCACCTATGGTTTTTGTACCTACTATTTTGCCAAAGAAATATTGAGAGAATTTTATCAAGGGAGACTGGTTATATTCTCAAGGTCTTGCTGATTGATTTTAGAATCCAAAGTATCCAATCCCTAATCAAATCATGGATCTTCTTGATTATACAAGAAAAGGCCTTAGCTCATGAGTACAAGGAATCTTGGAACCTTTATCAACTGGAGTACCTAATTTGAATCATGGTCTTGTATTTATACCTCTTGGGGGTGACCTCATAACTTTCAATGGTGATTTTTCTAAATAAATGGAGATGAGACTCCTAGAAGTGATGTAGCATCCAATTATAGCCTTTTTGATGAACTTTTTGACTTGTATTTATTTGACCAAAATGCTATTATGACCATAACACCTATTTATCTTATTAAAGCTTCCCGTCCTGAAGTAGAACACCATTTTTTTACCATTAGAGCTTCCCATCCTGAAGCAAAACCTCATTATTCCCTATGATTTTTCCATCCTAAACTTAGTGATTAGGACCAACAAAATTCAATCATATGCCTCTATGAGTTTTAAAATGAAGAATCGATTATAAAATACATGGGCCTACAAGATGGATTTCCCATTGGTGATCACAAACAAGGATTTGATTTTTCATTAGATCCTTTTGCCTAATTTAGAGAGCAAGAAATATTTTTTGGTTATAATAAAGATCAAACATCAAAATCTTCAGGTGAAAACATATTTGAGATATCTATTGATCAGGGAAAAAGTAAATAAAAATACAATCACTTGAGTGAAAAAGTATTTCAAGTGATCTTAGGTGAGAAAGTTTACTCATCCCCTTAGGATGTAGAAATCCCATCTATCCCAAGGTCCATAGCTAATAAAATAATCTCTTTAGAATAATAACAAATGTTTGAGCATATTGCTCTTAAGTTTCCAAAGGTCTTTCCTACTTGGCCTATACCTAATATGGTGGATTCTAATTTGTCACACTATCTATAACTTTGGGAGGAATAAAAAGAAGATGTAGTAGAAGAAAATGATCATGATCATACCTTTCCTACAATTCTAGAAGATGAATCCACACTCCTTATGGAAAACATGATTGAAGGTGACCTAGGAACTTATGAGGATCCCAAAATTATTTATCTTGGAGCTTCCCTTACTGAAGCAAAATGTGAACAAATTATATCACTTCTAAGGGATTATATTGATATATTTACATGGGAATACTCCAACATGCTAGGCTTAGACCCAAACTTGGTTTTCCATCACCTTATTATCCATCCTGATGCCAAAAATATCAAATAGAAATTGAGGAAGATACATCCATGCATCACCCTATTGGTTAAATAAAAAATGGAAAAGTTTCTAGGAAAGGTTTCATTATACCACTAGATTACTCTAATTGGATTTACAACATAGTCCTAGTAAATAAAAAGACCCTGGGTATACGTATTTGTACTAATTTTAGAGATATCAAAAAAGAATGCCCCAAAGATGATTTTCCTCTACCCAACATTGACATGATTGTTGACTCAATAGATGGGTATGAGAATCTATCCTTAATGGATAGATTTTATATATACAACCAAATCAAGATAGTCCAAGAAGATCAACACAAAACTACATTAACCACTCCTTGGGGAAAATTCTATTACCAAGTCATGCTATTTGGTTTGAAGAACATTGGAGACACATATAAACATGCCATTACTATCATATTCCATGAAATGACGCATGATATTATTGAGGACTATGTTGATGATATAACAACAAATTCAAGAATAAGAGCTGGACATCCTGACATTCTAAGAAGACTCTTTGAGAGGCTTCATGAATATAAAATCTACCTAAATCTTAAGAAGTGTGTCTTTGGATTAACTTTAGGGAAATTACTAGGTTTCATTGTATCATAAATAGGGATAAAAGTATACCATACTAAGCTCAAGGAAATTTTGAATATGCATCCACCAAATAATCTTAAACAATTGCGAAGCCTACAAGGAAAGATCCAATCTATACGTAGGTTTGTTTCTCAACTAGTAGATAAGTTCCATCTATTTACACATCTCTTGTAAAAGGGATCACATTTCAATGGGATGAATATTTTTAGATATAATTTGTGAAACTCAAGACATATTTGGCCAATCCACCAGTCTTGAGACCACCAACACTTAGAAGACCACTGCTTCTTTACATATCAGTGATAAAATGCACTGGGGGCACTTTTGGCCCAACATGATGATCATGATAAATAACATGTAGTATATTATTTAATATACACTATAGTGACTTATGAAAATAATTATACACCTATTAAGAAGGTGTGTTTAGATATGGTGTTTTCTTCCCAAAAATTTTGACATTATTTTCTAAATAATAAAACTATTGTCATCACCAAGGTGAACCCTCTCAAATTCTTATTGTCCAAAATAGCTCTTCAAGGATGCATGGATAAGTGGGTTATGCTCTTAAGTGAATTTGACATTGAGTATAAAAATTAGAAAGTAATCAAAGGGTAGGTTATTGTTGATCAACTTGTAGAAGCCCCTATCATAGATACTCGACCACTAAAATTCAACTTTCTAGATGATTCTAAAATGGCAATAGAATAAACATCATAGGAACTTGAATAATAGAATCTATATATTGATGGATCCTTTACATCTCATGGATCTAAAGCTAGCATATTATTGATTACACCTCAGGGGGATTTAATTCCCAAAGCATATCATATACAATTTCATTGTACAAACAATATGGCTGAGTATGAGGCAATAATAATAGGGATTCACCTTGCTATACAATGGGATATTCAAAGCTTAAAATTTTATGGTGATTAACAATTAATCATCAAACAAATCATTGATCAGTACCAAACTAGAGATGACAATCTTTTTCCTTACAAGCAAATTATTGATAATCGCAAAGGTCATTTTAAACCTCTATAGTTTGAACAAATTTTGAGGGCTAACAATAGATCAACCAAGGCAATGGCAAGGATTAGTTCCATGATACAAATTGATGGTGGTGATAAAGAGTATCAATTTATAATTAAAAACCTTCTTAAAATTACACATATTATATCAAATCTAGAAAAGGTATGTTCCATTGCTGGTCTTAATCCCCCACCTAAATTACTCTGGTTCTAAGACTTTTATTATACATCTATGATCACATTTTCCTATCTGAGCTATCTAATAATCAATAAAAACTTTTCCATCACTATTTATCACATTATACCCTCCTTAGAAGCATGTTTTATCACAAAGGCTATGATGGAATGCTTCTTCATTGTTTATCTTTGGGAGAATTTAAGCAAGCGCTAAGGGAGGTTCATGAAGGAATGTGTGGGGCCCACACCAATAGTGTAGTCTTAGTAAATAATCTCCTCATAATAGGCTATTATTGGAAAAAAATGGAGAATAATGCTTGTAATTATGTAAGTGCATTCCTTGTTAGTAACATGGAAATTTTATACACACACCTTCTTTATCGCTACAACCAATCACAACACCATGGACTTTCATAATATGGGGCCTCAATCTCATCGAGAAAATAAACCCAACATTTTTTGATGGACATAAGCATATCTTGACTAATATCGAGTATTTTACTAAGTTGATTGAGGCCATTCCTCTCACTTATGTTATCGAGAAGCAGATAGTCAAATTTGTCCATTACCATATCATCTATCAATATGTCATCCCAACTCGCCTTATATCTGATAATGATAGATCCTTTGTAAACAAATATGTAAAATTTATTTATGCAAAATTCAAGATCAAGCATAAAAAATTAACTCCATATAACCCATAAGGCAATAGACAAGTTGAGGCATCAAACAAAACCATTATAGACATTTTAAAGAAGATTATCAATGACAGTGGCTATAATTGGCATGTGCAAATCTTTCCTACCCTCTGGGCTTAAAAAACTAGTCATTAAACCCCAATAAGAGCCACTCCATACTCCCTTATCTATGGCACTGAAGCTATTATCCTGATCGGGATTGAGCTATCATTATTATGAGTATCACTAGAGCATATTGAAGATGATGAGTACTATAGGGTCTCAAGGATGCAAGAACTAGAACTTCTTGATGGTAAGATTTTGGCTTCCATAGAAAACTTGAAGGCCTATCAGAACAAATTATGGTGAAGATAAAACAAGTACATTCTCCCTTAGGAGTTTGATATTGGTGATTTGGTCTTAAAAAAGAACCAGAATAACACAAACACTGAACACAATAAAAAGGTAAGTTTCAACCTAACTGGTTGGGACCATTTGTTATCATGGAAAACTATAGAATAGGGGCATATAGATTGCCTGAACCAAATGGTGAGGAACTTCTAGAGCCCATGAACATTTTACACCTTAAGAGGTTCTATGTGTGAAAAAAATTAAACCATTGTATACAAGATATAGTACTTGGGGGAAATTTGTGATGAAGTAATTTTATCCTACCATTTTATATTACCTTGGAATAGTCTCACATGAGCCCTATTCCTTTCACAATTTTGGACACTGACATCTTTTGGACCATTGGTACTTTGAACACATTTTATCCTACCCTGTGCTATTCTCTTTGAGAACCATATTCTTTGGACCGTTCTCTTTGATAACGCTATTCTTCATGATGCATTGGGATTGTTGTAACCAAAACAATTTTATCCCTTGACCAATTATTATCTTGATTATGTCTCATCAACATTATGAACACCTTTAACACCAGTTTTACAAAGTAGTTCAACTAGGATAGAATTTCATAACTTCTTCTATAGATAAGTGAATAAGAACACTTGTTCAACTCAAATATTTGCCTATCACATGGTTATTTTTATTGATTTCATGTTGCACACTATTCTATACTATATTTTCTACTCTTTGGTGAACATTATCTTTTTAGGATCTTCACTCTTGCCATTTTTTGAGCATGGGTTATTGCATTTAGCTTAGCTATTTATTGGATTTTCTACTCTCAGATGAGTATCTCTTTGAATAGTCAATCCCATTTTTACATATTTTATCCCATAAACACCAAAAAAATTAGATAATGATCCAAAAAAATAACAAAAATATTATCTTACACTTTTATACATCTGATCCTCATGTTTTTACCATTTTGCAAGCATTTAATCCTACTAATTGTTTTCTATGCAGGTCAGCTTATCCCATGCACTTTCCATTTTGAAATATCATTATAATTTATCCCATAATACCATGCTCTTGCCATTTTTCAAGAAAATTAAGTTATATTGGCTTGTGATTTTACAAGTCATATCATCTCACCAACTTGATTTTTGAAAGACCAATCATATTTGTCAAGCCTTCCCTATTCTTCTACAACATTAATCATATATTTTTGATCATCATCATGTCTTATATCCAACTTCTTAGGAAAATTACATTTGACGTAAATTTCATGTTGGAACATGTGTCCATGGAACTATGTAGGTAATGCTCACTTGTCTTGTACATTTGGAGTCAGCTTGGCCAACTCCTTTTTCTTCTCTTCCCCCACTTTTTGTACCATTTTTCCTCTTTAATTATAGAAGAAATTTTGTGTCCTTGATCTTTGTTACATTGTGGTAGAAAGTAACACCCTTAACACATGTGCATGAATAATTTTGTTTAAACCACACTAACTTGGTTTTTGTTCGTGTGTGTTTATTTTAGTTTTATTAGTGTTTTGTTATTTTTTCTTTGTGTTTTGTTGTGTTTTCATAGTTTTACACTAATTTATTCTCCTTTTTTCATATTATCTCACCTTGGATATATGTTTCCCTATTTGATTTTGCTTGTCTCTTTTGTGTTCAGGAACATCTTGATGATCTACATAGATCTTGATTATTATATCTTGATCCTATGTCATTAAGATTTTCTTTCTTTTTGTTTTTAAACATTATTGTTCCTACTTGAACCCTAATTGTTCATATCTTGATTTAATTTGGGTTCATTTATGTTTATATTTTTCTTTTTATTTGATTTTTTGGTTCAAATGTAAATAGCTATAGCTCTAGTGTTGGTCATTATTTTACCATTATAATTTGTTATGGGTATTCACATTTGAACCAGCTCAGTGCAATTGAAATGGAATGTCATTATGAGTTTTTCATACTTATGACACCTAATTTATTTTTATATAGAAAGAAATTTATGATCTATACTCAAGTCATAAATTCAACATAACTCTGATGAATAGGTCTCAAGAACACTATGCATAAACTAGGTTCAATAGGTTTAGCACCTAACTCAATACTTAGATGTGCATCTCTTCACATACATCATGAGTCTAATCAATCTTTGGTTAGTTTTTATCTTCCCTCATTCAAGTCTCTCCCAATTTTGGGTGAGATAAATTAGCTTGAAGTTCATGTTGGAACATGCATCCATGGAACTATGTAGGTAACATCCACTTATCTTTCACATCTAGAGTTAGCTCAACCACCTTCATTCTTCTTTTCACTTCTTTCATCTCTTTGTGCATCCTTATATGCTTGGTTTTTTGTGGCTTTTATATCCATTCCACCATTGCATCTATAGTTGTGCCCACTCACTTTAATCTATGTTTTAGGTTATATCCTTGAGCTAATTACTTGCCAATTTTCCCAAACTAGGTCACAATATTTGAAATAAGTCACAAATATAAATCAGTCCTATTAGGGTAAGACCTTTGTTTATTCTTTATCAATGATCAAAATTATCCCTACTAGGGCATAAATATATTATCATGATAAAATATGATCTATGTGGGCACTTATTATTATCATATTTTTGGAAAACATGTTCTCCTTTTCCTCTAATTCCAATCTCTTAGCATTACTACCCACGATGGCAATGTTTTAGTGTGCAACTTGTCTTAGGAATGATTAATGTTGTAAGTGCACAACTTGCACTTTCAAATTGGGTGCATTCAAAGTGTGTCCCTTACATGTTTATATTGAATCCTAATAATTACCCCCATCTTTAGGGCCCATTATACCTCTAATTATATTTTGATCATTTATGGTAACCATGTATGCAAACAGTAGCTCATTTGAATGCACTCTCAAATTGGGTGCATTCAAAGTGTGTCCCTTACATGTTTGGATTGAATCCTAATAATTACCCCCATCTTTAGGGTCCATTATACCTCTAATTATATTTTGATCATTTATGGTAACCATGTGTGCAAACATTATCTCATTTGGATTTCATCTATTCCACATGTTAATCTCTCTTTCTCCCTCTTTTTTCGAGAGTCCATCATTCTCTTTCATCCTAGTATGTCCTCTTAAGGGGGCATCATAGGTCATTTTCAATTTTTTCTTGACAACTCTTTTCTTTGAAAATATGTTTATTCAATTAAATGTCTCACTACACCTTCTCAAATAGGGGTAAAATATAGACATCCAATTCCTAACACCATTTGTGTTGAAATTGTCAATCTTACTCAAATTGCACTCAAATACCTAATTTAGGCCAAAATCACTTAAACACATTAAATGGTCTAAATTTGTCATATACAAGTGTTGATTTAGGCCAATTTATCCTTAAATGGAGTAATGCATTTTATGTTATACCTAACTTTTATAAGATCATTACAAGTCAAAATGATGATTTTACACTAGGGTGCTCTGGATTGCTCTTTTCTAGCAATTTTATTGCATGAAATACATGCCTTTATTATTTTGTGTTGGAAAAATCATAAATATAATAATGGTCCCAATGCATCTAAAATCACCTTATAGTTTTTCTTGAGTCAAATTATAACCCAGTAATATGACTTTATAACCATTTTGATTAATTGAGGGCCAATTTCTAAATAATTGCACAAATATTGATTAATCTTGTTTAAGGCTAATTAATTCAAATAAAGAGCTTAAGTGGATTTTCCATGGATTTCATTCATTATTTAAATAGATTTCCAATATCTACATCACCTAATGACATCATCTATGGGGTGGCATACATAAGCCATAAAAGCATAAAATATCTAATTAAGCCCTCCCATGCCTCTTTAATTCCCCTTTCCCCCAAATCATTATGAGGGCATTTATTGATTTTAGCCTCTAAAATTGAATGGATTCTTGGCCACACATCTTGATTTAAAGATGGATGGTCATAGTTCATTTTGATCAATTGCAAAAATATATAAATAGGAGGCCTCTCGCTCACATTTCTTAAGTTTAACTTGTGTATATTTATAATGCTAAAATCTCTACACAATTCATTTATGCTTTGATTAATGTGTTATTTGCATTTGGATTTGCTTTAATTGATAGGAAAAATAAATAGTTTATATCATGATCCTAGGTTTTGTATAGAGTTCTTGAGGCAATGGAGGAACAAAGAAACCATTATTAACAAAGATTAGAGCTCTAGATCAAGGGAAGAACATGCTTGGATCCACTCATGGGTGGTGGAATTGATTTGGGAAGGTAACTAGTCTTGATTTCTTTTAATTTAATATTCATTATCATTAGCAAACCCCACATGAATAGGTTGGATTTGTTTGTTTAGTTGTTTATGAATTTTTATGGATATATTGACTACTGCTTGACTAACAACCTTTGTATTCTATCCTACATAAATAAGTGCATAAATGTAAGCATAAGCAACTAGCATAAACATATCATAGTATACCATGGATCAAATGTGTTAGAAAAAACTTAAGTGCATATCATATCAAGTACCATGTGAAAGATATAATCATGGATAAAAGCATGTGTAAGTACATATAAGCTCAAACATGATAATGTAAAGACCAATAATGATATAACCTAGAAGTATCATGGTCATATATGTGGATTTCCCTAATGTCTATATCACATGAGTTTAGGGAAGGCCCAAAATATAAAATAAGAATATATCATATATCCGTGTATGTTTTTATCACACTCAAATAGAAGAATGACACACATGTGTATGTAGAAGTAACTGATATGCCAACCATCAACATGAAACTGAAACATAAATGCCAAGGAGCCAATAGAGCATGTATGTGTCAATTATTTTTCAAGTTTTGAATGTTTTTATTTTTATTTTTTGGTATTAGTAGAATATTTGAATAGACTACTCTATGATCTCATCCAATGGATGTTCATAGGTATCTTTCTACTTGGTACCTAATAGACTTAAGTCAGATATTTTACATTATTTGAATAATGATTGAATAAGTTTAAAAGGTACATAACATGATACTCATGTTTTACATATGTAGTATAAGAACCACTCCTATCATTTGGAATATGTATTAATTCTTCTTCACAAGAAAAATAAATACCTTTCTGATTTGGATCAATTTTAGCTTCCATTTTGTATAACCAAAGAGTTCTTAGTGTGAATGCATATGGATATGTGGTAGGCATAACCCAAACCCATGTTTGAATTAATTTAGGACCACAAACAATTGGTAGTGTTATGTTTCCCGAGAGTCTTTCTAACTGACCTTTATTTTCAAGTCTTGTAGATCAAAACCAAGCTATTGAAATTGCCTTATATGATAAGTAGACATTGTTTTTATAGGATAAGTATGATCATGCTGTAAATAATCACCAACCATGAATACTATAATAGTTAAATCTTATTGACATGGATTATTTTTGTGTTGTTTACCATAGGGTTTTTGCAAAGTATGAAAACCTTGGAGTGGTCCCATTTTGAGTAACCCTTGTAGAGCTCCCATGTAAAAATTAGGAAATCCAATTTTCTGTTAATAATGTCCATTTGGTAATTCATCTCCCTCATTTGTGTGAGGATTAAAATATTGATACTTATAAAGGGATATGTTAAGCTCCTTTGGATAATTAAGGATGAATGAAGCATATATATGCCCATTCACATATAAATGTGTAAATGTCTGATATTGTTTATGCAATGCTCTTTATTTTAATGGGGAAATAAGTCCTTTACTAAAAATAAATTACAATTCCAAATCTTAGGGTCTAAATGCTATCTCATATTATGTACTTTTGAATCAAATAGTATAATATTAAATGGATTCATCATCACGTTGATTTAAATTGTGAAAATGTGCTAATGTAAGTTTTGGAACCTTGTGGATATTTAAATTAATGAATAAAGCATCTTCCAATTGGGAAACAATTGTTAAGAAAACTTTTGGTAGGCTATAGAGTGAATTATGATCCTCATCATAAATTTTCATGTGGAATACTTTTAGCAATAATTTGTCATATTTTTCCCATTGACCAAAGGAATGTATATAGTTAATCATGTGGTCGAATGGGTACTTATAAATAAAAAAGAGAGGTAAATATGGTATTTAAAAATCTTGTGGACAAGGATATTCAAGTATACATCATGCAAGAGGTTGATTGTTAAATGAAATCAAATTTTCATTAGTATTATGGAAATAACTTTGATTTTGAAGTATAAAAACCCATTTTTGAATATCCCCAATAGGTGTCATGATAGAATTAAGATATTCCATTAGAATAGTGGTGTTTTCATAGGTGTTATCATTGGTTCCAACCCACCACATTTTTAAAATTGAATCATATGAGTATCATCATCCCCATGGACAACATGTTCAAGTTCATTATCACTAAATTTAGGATATGCCATTAATGGTAATGTATCTTTCAATTTTAGTACTTTTGGTATATAATTAAAATAGTTTAGACCATTGGAAGAATTTAGTTCATTCCCTTTATATTTATTTTTTAAATCAATCATAATTTCCTTATACATTTATTAGAAATTTTTATGAGTATATAAAGGAGCATCTTAGTCATATATAATCATTTTTTGGTAGAATGTACATAAAGGGCCTGATCAAAAAACTTTCCTTGTTGGTGACTCATGAATTTTTATGAAAATATCAAGACTTTCTAATTTGTATTATATTTAAGAGATACAGGGTGGGTTATAGCTTGCTCATGTTTTCCCAATCCTTGGCCTTTATATACATATTTTTGAAAATATCAAAGCCAAAATCATATAATGGTGGTGTAGTAAATACATGTAAAGGAATTTTATCTTCACTAATATAGATGAAATCATCTCTTGAAATGGTGAGAGAATGAACTTGAATAGAGGGCTGGTAGCTACCACCATTCAAATATTTGATATTTGAGGATTTAGCACTTAGAATAATACATGAGTAATCAATTTTCACCCCTTCCTTAATATAAAGTTAGAGAGTTTCATAATCATAGTCATCAAATCAATTGATATCATCCATGATAAGAGAGATAAATAGCACACATATTAGGAAAAAATAGGTAAGAAACATCCTAAATGGTTCATCAAATAAATGTTTAACCCTAAAAATATATATAAGGCAATCTAGGATTAAAGGGGATAGAGATATATTAAGGTAAAAGGGTGATAAAATATTTCTATAGTAGGAAAATTAGATGATAAAATTATATATAACATATGTTAAATTCATTAAACTGAGATAGGATAAAAATAGTAAGTACAACTATGCTAGATATAGAAATGAAAAATAAGTAATATACATAGATAGTTTTGATGATGACAAAGTTTTGGATCTAGAATAGGTATAACTTAGACTATAAGAGGGTTATATAATAGTCACCAAACTCTAGATTAAGTACCTCTAGATCTATGAACACTAGCATCAACCTGGATGGTTGCATCAATGTTATTATTTAGACCCAAAATAGATGTCCTATATATAATATCTAGTAGAAATGGATCCAAACACCTGGATGATTATGGGTTTGTCTTTACGTTTGATTTGGTGAATTTAGATCTAGGTCATGGACTATTAATCCTCATGAAATTTCAAATCCCTAGTTATTCATCTTCATAGTGACATTGGGGAAAATGGGTTAATGGGCACATAATGTCGATCTGACCCTAAGGACCCCTATATCAATGAAAATTACCTATATAGGCAATATTATAAATAAAGCCTTAGACTAATGTAGTTATCCCATATGTGTTGGCTTGTGTGTGAATCATGTAATATGTGGAAAGTAAGCACAATAATGACCAAGCTTGTAACTTGTAAAATTAAGATATTAGGATAATCCTTTAGTAATTTATACATGTGTATGTGTTGTACCTATTATTGATATGATAATAGGAGGAAATAGGGAAGATTTAATTTGTCGAGTGCTTGATTGAATGTTTTGATAAGTTGCCTTAGGTATTTCTAGGTGTATGATAGGTGAGGAATGGATGAGGGTTAATATTGTATTTATATCAACCACTTTTGAGAAATAACTCACACTAAAGAACTTAGACTGACCATTAAGATAACTTTTATTTGAGAATTAGATGAATTTAGGTAACTAGACACTTGTGTCAAAGTAGGACACCTATGTTGATGCAAGTGTTTATCCTAGATGCTAGTGTATAGGGATCAATAAAGTAGGTATAGGATCAAAACTTTTAGAGGTGGAAGATAAGAATTTTTTAAGAATTTTGAGTAAGATATAAGGTCTAGGTCATCAACATAAGATTGGTTAGACCAATAGATAGGATAAGGTCACAAGATAGAGTAGATTCAAGACTTACAAAAACTAGAAAGGTACATAACTAAGAGGAACAACCAAGGTCTAAGTTTTCCAATTTTACAAGACTCAAGTGCTATACAATCCATAAATATTGCCTACACTACCATGCCAACCATTTTTACAAACATGGCAGGTGTTAATTTTAGTGGATCTACTTTAAATTTCCACATTAATGCTCAATTCCATATATCTAATAGTACATCTCATGCCACTAATGCATCTCATGCTATTAGTGCATCTCAAACTATTAATTCTTTGCATAGTGCTAATGCATCCCATGCATCTTCTACTAGTCAAAATATAATTAACACTAATCAATTTTTATTGCAAACTTTAAATCAAATGGATACCTTTCAAACTAATAGTTGCAACCAAAAGATGCAAATGCAAAACCAAGTTATGAATTTATAATAACAACCTCAACCTACTCAATGGGGAATGTAAAATATTAATGCCCCCCATTCCCCCTTAGGGATGCACATGGTAACCTTATACAACAACCCCCACTTATTAACAAGGCTATTAAACACCTATAAAGTGAACCTCTAGACCCTCAAATTGTAAAAATTTACATAGGTGGAATCATTACCTATATCAATTATAATGGATACATTAATCCAACCTTGTATTTAAATATTTTTGCAAATTTATACAAAGATTGGGTTAAAATTAATACTTTCACTGCCACCAAACTATTAACTAAAACCTTTTCAAGTGATTCTTTAGATTAATATAATAAACTTAAAACTAACTCTATAGATAGCTTGGAAAACTTAGTCAATGTATTGGTTTAATAATTGTAAACTAATGATCTTCTTGAAAATAACTTAGCTCATTTTATCAATTACAAACAATTAGAATCTGAAATGACACAAGTTTTCATCAAATGATGGAAAGTTTTATCTAACAAAGCTGAATATAACATGTTTGATGATAATCTATTTCATATACTCACTAATGATCTTCACTCCAAATTAAAATATTGTGTGAGGACTCTTTCTCCAAAATATTTAGAAGAAGTCTTTAATCAAGCTAAACGTCAAGATTTCTTTATATGAAAATTTGAGCCTTTGCACCCTCTAATTTGAACTCAAATGATTATGAAGGCTAAAAATTGACATTTAATTAATGATGTTGTTATAAATACATATGATTCCATACACACCATTCAAGCTATTGATTGAAGTAAGGTCCTGGATCCTAATCCTTCTTTATCACCTTCCAAAAATTCTCATCCTAATTCTACATTTTCTCAAGTACATAATGTAGATGTCCATAAACCACTTTCCTTAGAAAAAATTCAAAAGCATATTCCACAACCTTCCCCATGAGATCTCAATCTTATGTTCCCTACCAAACATTGGTATGATCCCCATAAATTTTGTTGGTTTCTTACAAGTTGGGGCCATTCTCATGAAACTTGTCACCAACTAAGACAATTTATTATGGATTATCTCCTTGGACCTAAATTTGATCATGAATCACTCATACGTACACATTAATAAGCTTATGAAATAATAGCTAAGGATCATGAAACTAGAACTAAACATGAGGCCTTAAAAAAATAAAATGCTCATTTATCTATTTATAAGGATCCTCTTCCTAATCATCAACCTAACCCTAACCAACCTCCCAATACTAACAATGTTGACATTTATGTGGATCCTAACATAAATGATGAGAATGTTGTCAATGTGAATAACATAAAAAGAGTAGTTTTCTATATTGATCACTATCCAAATTCTACTTATAATAATTTCCCAAAGTTGCATATTGTTCATGACTCTTACTCATCCCATCTCATGGAATTGGGGCATGTGGAATTGATATCAACAAATTCAATAAACCCACAAATTTCAAATCCAAAAATGAAAATAAATAATACCTCACATACTATTGATATAAATTCTAATCCTTATTCAACTAAGATACCTAAATTATAAAGTCCATAACATTCTATCATTGGTATTTATTCCTCTCAAACATAAGAAACAACTAATGATTCAACTATGCCATTTGAAACAACACAAACATATACAATTAGTCAACCCAAAGTAACCAAACCAAAAACAATCATACCATATCAACATAAATTTTAATTGACTTCTACTCAACCCTCAAAGGATTTAATACAACACTATGCACCCTCATTCAATAAAATTCTAACAAGATATGATGAATGGGATCCTCTAACTGAAATTTATCACCTTTTATCTCAAATATCTTTATTAGAACTCATGATAACTTATCTTCATCATCATAATAGTCTAATTCAACTATTATTCGGAATGAACATCCCTCATTTCCCACATGTGGGGCAAGAAGATAGTTTGTAAGGGTCTAAAGATAATATCATTTAGTAGTGTGAATAAATGGCTATTCATGTTGATGAAATAATAGACACCTCTCTTTCACTCAAATTACCTATCCCTTCCATGATTCCTGATGAGATATTACTTTGTGTGGATGATCCTTCATTTTTCATTAGTGTCCAAATAGGATAAATCCAAGTTAAACATGCATTAATTAATGAAGGTTTAGGTACTTGCATGGATTCCCTTGATTTTATTAAAACACTTAGATATTCTTAATGTAATCTCAAATATACTCAGATTACTTGTTAAGGATATGATAGAATAAAAATGCTTCCTTTAGGTTGTCATTGGATTCCTATCATGGTTCCCCATATCATAGTGTATGTTAAAGTCATGATATTTAACTTTATACTCTTTTATAACATCTTACTCTACTGACCATAGAAACACCACATGAGAAAAGTAGCCTTGTTAGTATGCCAATGTGTTAGTTTCCTTATAATTGTGTTATATAAAATATTCAAAGAGATACCAATCCTTGAAATTTTGAATAATTCCAAGAAATAGGTGTTTTTAAAATACCCACCTCAAAACTTTACCCAACATCCCATTTCATAAATCAAAACACTTTAATTATCCCATCAATTCTACTAGAGGTTACAATGGTCATCCAAAATTAATAGAAAAATACCACCTAATATTTTAGATTTAGATGATAATAAAATAAATAAGATCAATTTGAAGATCAAAACATTCAATCTCTCTCCTAATATAATCACTCAACTACTTCTTTCCCTCCAACCTCAGTCTTATAAAAAGCCAAAATATGAAATTCTAATCACTCTAAAAATATGAAATTCTAATTCATCATGCCTCTTCAACCCATAAAATTATTCATGCATGTACATTATCCTTCACACTCTTGATTATAATGATGGATATTACTTAGATGATCCGTTTTTAGTTATATTTTCTCAAGATAAAAATGCAAAGATAATTTTACACCATTCTTTTTTATAACATTATCTTAGTCCTATTCATAAAGTTTCTTTTCCTTCTATAGTTCCTAATATTAGTTCTTCTTCTGATGGTCACAAGTTTGAGATGGAGTAACACACATCACTCCTCTAGTTATTGATGAGCCTCTTTATATTATTATTATTATCAACCATGATATGACAAGACATTATAGGATTGTTATATATCATGACCCTTCCAAATTTATTCCTTTAGAGATATTGGATACACTACGTTGATCCATTATGAGTTCATCTTATGATGTGGCCCAACCTAGTCCTGATCTTATTTTGAGTTCTCCTATTGGTGATGGTATACTACCTTTTACTAATCTCAATCCTATACCATCATGATGGGAAGATGAGCCTTATTTTAAGACTCATAGAGTTGCCAATCATTGGGCCAAATATCATTATGCATATCATTATCAATAAGCCTCCGGCTCTATATCTACTATAAATTATCAACATTCACCATCTACTAATAGATATACTAATTGATTTCATGGTACATGTAATCATTATTCTACTCACTGTTGATAGCTTTGATAGTATATTTATATACTTCATTTAGAGAAGGCATAGTCTAAATAAAATATCCTACCACCTCTTAAGATACTTTTAGAATAGATCCTTATAAATGGGGAGGTTTAATATCTTTAAATTTAGTGTACTACACACCATACAAATAGATGTCAAGTATTTGCTCATCAATTTCATGATTTTACATGCCCTATACCTTCATTGACTCAACCTCATTCTCTAGGAAATCCATGAACAAAGGTTCCACCTTCTCTTCAACCCATATCTCCTCATAGATCTAAGGATATTCATAATAATTCAAAATCATTTCCTTGCATCGAGTATCTCATGCAAGATATGCCTCATAAGAATCATTCTTATTCTAACATGCCTACCTTATATATAAAGATAATATGTTAGGAAGTTATTTCATGACTTTTTGTGAAGATTGATGAGACTCTGATTAACGTTAGAATTAAACTACACAAGGAGGTATAATATGTTATGGATGATATTATTCATGACATTTATCAGTATTTTTGGACACATCATGGTATTTATCACACTATTTATTACATTAATACATGATTTGGATTTTATTTATGAGAATTTATGAATCTTATATGTTTATTATCATTTAAAAATGTTTTATGGATTAATTTCATTTTCATGGCTTAATTTAATTTTTCATGGATTAATTTATTTTTTATGGATTAATTTCATGCTTCATGTATTAATTTCATTATCATTTATTTATCCCCTATTTTCTCTAGGATGATTTTTATTTTATGCTTGTTATATGATTTTGTTTAAAAGTAGTTATTATTGTGACATGGTTCTAAATCCACACCTCTTTAATATCTTATATTTACCATATGATCAGTTAACAAGCATATTTCTCATTGTATCACTATATACAATGATATCTTTGATCTCCATTTCCCCCCTTATTTTACCTTCATACTAAGCACACATATGGTTATTATTGAGATCATATATTGGTTCATATGAAAGCCTAATTATTTAGTAACATGAAAAAATATCTAGGTATTGTGTATCATATAACCAATACCTACAACTTATTTATGTTTATCACTTTTATAACTCATGTTTGGTTATTCCAAATCCATATGGAGGAGGAATTAAAAATTCCATACAAATTTAAAATCCAAATCATTTAAATAAAAGGTAATGATAAAAGATTAAAAAAAAATTGAAAAGCCAAAATTACACCAAAAGACATGATTCATATCTTAACACATCTCTTATTCCTAGTTGAAGCTGAAGCTCCATAATTAGACTCATGATAGATTCAAGGTCCATTGGGGTGTGGTAGGCTAGTAAAATGGTATATGTGATTTTAAAACTCTCTCTAAGTGATACCTACTTTCTCACATAATTAACCAATCTTCATAATATACCGATGACTCTGTAATGGGTCTTGAGGAATGGGGAACATATTTTGGGAAGGTAGGTCCATTTAAATTTTCCTATATATATAACCTTTATGAGATGATCATGGCACTCTACTTATTTTACCATAAACATTTATGTTTATTATGAATAAATATATTTTGATTTTGACATCCAATAAATTATTAAAGCTTACTTATTTACTTGGTATGCCTCATGCCTACTAAGGTTTTAGTCCAAACACCTATGTCACACTTTCTCCATTCCTTATTTATTTACAACATTACCAATATTCCTCCTTGAGGAATATTGTTTGTTAATTGATCATACCCTTTGGTTCTCTTTTTTGTGAGTTTGCAATGTAAGACATTAGATATGACTAATCCTTCCTCACATACATCCTCTTATCATATAATTACTTCATTGGTTTACCCTTTGTGATTTTTAGTGTAAGACCTTGGATAAGACCAATATTTCCTCACAAAATATACTCAAAAGCTTCATACCATGATTATCATAAAAATAATTACACATATTGATTTTGACATTATTTATTCAACATTTACTTATGTTTTACATGCTTCTCAACTTAACTTAGTGTGTTTTACATTTTTATTTTACATTCTTCCCAACTTGATTTAGCGTGTTTTATATCTTTTCATATAATTTTATCTTACATGATTTCAAACTTAATTTAATATGTTTCAGAAATTTCTTCATTTGATATTTTACATGCTTCCCAACATGATTTAGAATTATTTTACATTATTTATTTTCCTTTACACACATTACATTGATACATTTTAATATACTTTTCTTTTTACTCTTTTTAAACTACATTTGTTCACAAATTTCTAGAAAATAATCTAAAATACATCATATATTTTCTCATAAGAATATATCAAAAATTAAACACACATGATAAATGAAAAATACATACATCCATAATATACACGAGTCATAAAAAACAAATATGTAACTATTTATATCATTGAATCAAATATTTTATATAATATAACAACATGATATGATCATAATACCATAAAAAGACTATGATTGTGGTCCACCCTACCCATCTAGTGGATAGGCCACACTAGCCATCAAATCTTGAGTTTGTCCCCTTTGAATGGTACACTGTAATGAATATGTGCATGAATGCATGCCCTCTAACTATCCCTATAGATTAACCACCTAAGCCTGAATATTTCCTAACTCTCTAGATATCACCATATGAGTAGCCTTCTCTTCAACCCTTTTCTGCCATGCCCAAAACTCTCCATCACCCACTCCAAGTGGTAACTATGATGTATCTCGTTATCTCCATAATTCTCATGCTACCTCATTGACCAATTAAAACAAACTAGCATATGTTGGGGTAGAGGGTATAATATGATTATCCATATCATTAGTATCATGATGTAGTAAGACATTATCCAAAATATCATGATGTGATACCTACACTATTACATACCATCTAAAATATTCCTTTTTAGTATATTTAAAAAAATCCAAATGTACATTATATATCACACACACACAAATACACACACACATCTCAAAAAAATCTATCTCAAATAAATATATATCTAAACTGTCAACTTAAGTAACATCAAACTATATAAAAAAACATAAAACACATACCAACAACAGTCTCCCCATCAACATGTCCCCCAAGTACCTCCACTAGAGAATGCATCTGAGTACTATAGAACTAGGTTGGAGAATATGAGCATGTTATGGTCCACTCCAAGTGTATCACTTAATAGACCAACTCTATGGTAGTTATGTAATAGGATCTACCTAATCAACTACCTTTGCTTGTAACTCCACCTCATCCTACATTTCTACCTATATCTACACCTATTTATGTGTCCACCATCATGACACCCATGGTGGTAATTGTAACACCTATTATGGCATAACAATCCCCATCTCCACTTCTTCCAGTGCAACTATTGCCTCCTACTCAACCACTCTTGCCTCTCTTTGTTGTCATTATAATCATTATATCCAAGGTATAAATCAACATGGTTGAATAATAGGTACATTTATAGGCACCCCTACCCTTATAATCCCTTGTATGTCATGCCCAATATGTGGGCACTACTAGTGATGCCACTTGAGGTGGAAACCATGGCTGACTAGGTAGGAAAGTAACATGATGTGGCTCTACCCACCAATTATAATGTCTGATAATATGAAAAAAGCTAGTCCATGAGAAATAGTTGACCAAGAAGGCCAACTACTTGCAACACCTACACATGGATACCGAATAATATATCCTTACGTCATAGTCTACAATGCTGGGATATGAGGTAAAAAATGTAATACATGGTCATGTCACCATATCTAGACATGTACTAAACTATCATCTATAACATGGGGAAATCTAACTAGTTGATACATAGGAAATCTCTCCTAAATCCAACTACTAAATAAAATCATAGGGTTCATAGTCATATGCTCATGATAAATAATAATATGCATATCATATAATAATTGTACCCAAATAACTAACCCTAGGTCATACATATTACCTTACTCTAGTATAGACCAACACAAGGTGACCAAGTATAGTGGCACCTTCCCATTTGACTTATGATATATCATTGGAGATGTCACAAGGCTAATAATGGCCTTCTATATATCTAAAATGGCTGATATATAAACATCAAATAGATGCACTTGTAAACCATCAGAATAAATCTTTGAACTAGTCACCCATAGGGATAGGTCACATCTCTTAGGATCTACGTCAAGGGTATCAAAAATCACATGAGTGCCTATAATAATAAGTCCAAAAATCACATGGACATCCTATAGGGTGATAACCACCTCAATAGTGTCCCCATCCACCACCCATTTAAAACTATTAGTTATTCTCTCCCATTCTCTTAAGAACATGTTGATTAAGTCAATAATCAATGGGATATGACACATCTACATGATCCCTATGAAGCCAAATAATTCCAAGACTACATGATCATTGATTGTCAGTCTCTCTAATAAATATGGTAACCACACTACATCTACTAAATTTCATAGTTTTTATCACCTCTATAAAAGATCAAATAATAAAACATGTATTAGTCCTCCACATCACATAATAATCAAATTAACTAATTCATCAACATATATTGACAATTTATTTACATTTTACACTACATCAACCATATAATTTACTATGTCAACCAAAGTCTAATTTTATTCTAAATCAACTAGGTATTTAACTACATCAGCCACTACTATAAATTAATCTAAATTAGCCACTTCATATGAAGTTGAACACCCATAATAAATATATCAACAACTACATATTATGTCATCTAGTTAATTATTATACATCATCCACTTCATCTGAAGTCAACCACTCCTTTATACTACATCAACCACCTAAAAGTGATACTACATTAACTAAGATGCACATAATCATCCCCTTTAAATAATGTTCAACTAGATTGGGTTGACTATACATAGTCATACAACTACTAAGAAACTACATTGACCCAGTACTACATAGTCAACCACCTTTATTAACCTATTCATTTTTAACTATGTCAGCCTAGCCAACCCCATTAAATATATGTGGTGATTTTTCATCCATTTGTTATTAATGCCTTAGGCATTTTTAACCCTTTTCACCTATACCCATTGATTGCCTTACTTCCTAGTCTACCTTAAAAATTTTTAGAGAAAATTATGCTACATGAATTTAACTTGACACCTAATTTTTCAAATATACCTCTTTTTTCAATTAAAATTGAAAATAAATTAAAATTTAGTACATTCTAACATGGATCATGCTAGATGTCATTACTATGTGCCTCCATGTTGTGTTCCTCATCTTTATGCTATAATATCTCTCATCACTCTTTTTGGTCACACAGAGCTCTGGTTTTCTCAAAATAGTAAACTTAAAAATGAATAATTAAAATTCCTATTTATATTTCAAATTTACAAATTATCTAGATATCAATTATTTACCAAAAAATCTAGTGTTTTAATCATAACTATGTTTCTATAAGCTCTTTTTCAAAACTGTAAGAACCCTGACAACATAAAGAAATTTTCTATATTTAAACCATATTTTTGTAAAAACCTAAATTTATGTTATTTTTTAATTCTACCTAATGTTTTGTACATTAGATGCCTATACTTTATTCTCACATAACTTATATTCTACAAAGTAAGTGAAGTTATGCATTTTTCAATCATTTAGTTTCATTTATTTACTACACATTTTTATCTCAATGTTGTGTTGCTATGTTCTTTCTCAAAACACCATCCCATGTTACAATTTCATGACACATGATGATTTTCAAGTGGGGAATATGTATATACATAATATTTTTAAACTTTATTAGTTATTGATGCTTTCTGTCTTGTATGAACCTATCGAGTTTCAATCTCTTTGAGTACATACCTTAAAAGGTGCACTGGGAAATGGGTTGGTAGACCTTGGGTGCTTCATAGGATTTTTGGCCCATATACCATTACCTAAAACCACTACAATCTACCCTTATCCAATTACCTAAGAAATAAAAACTTTATTATATACTCCCGTAAGTAATTCACTACCCAAAATAGACCCTACCTAAGTAAACACCTCTTTTACTCATTTATCCTACTTTGTCAACCTGGTTAACCTTGTTGGGAATCTATATCACATTATAGAACTCTGTCAGCCCAAGCCAACCTATTTTTATGCCTAAAAAATCTATTTATATCCAAATAAGGTCAACCCATTTGACCTTGTAAGATAGATTCTTAGGAGGGTTTAGGATCAATCCTTGACTATAAATACCCCCTTCACTTCATTTTTTAAAGAGAGGATCATTAAATTGCATATCATAATAGTTCATAAATCTACTTATACTATCATTTTTAGGCTTCATTTCTTAGGGTTTTACCTTAGAGTAGTAGCAATTGTCTTGTGGAGGTCTTGGATGCATAGGAGAAATCTTGTAGCTAAGAGATAATCTATCCTTGTGATCCTTACAAGCCACAACAACCTCTTAAAAAACACCATTAGCCAAGGGAGATATTGAGGCATGATGACTTCACTTCAATAATATAATTATACTTCTATCCCTTCATATTTTGATAAGTATATGTTATATAACTAATGGATTGAATTATATCTCTCTTTTATTAGATTACTTCTATATTATCTTGAATAGAATTGTCTTTGCTTGTTTATTATCTTCCCCATTTATACCACAAGATTTGGTGAGAACTAGATTAGCTTGTATGTTTATTTACTAGATTATTATATATTTGTCTAATAGATTAGTTAATTTACATTTTATCACATTATAAGACCTAGCAAGGGTTATTATATGATGAAATTTGAACTGAGGCCTTGGAAACCTTTCCTTTACCATTGTGTGGTAAGATATTCCTTAGTTAGGTTTAGCATATCCATAATTGGTTATGACCCTAATATAAAAAAGTATTGCTAAGAAAATTTTTAATTTATTACTTTCTCTGAGCTTGGATATTACTGAATAGGATAAGTTGTAGATCTATCTTATTTCACTTTAATACACATACCACTTTATTATGGGTACAAGTCATGTAAATCCAAACAACTTCACCAAACTCAACATCAGTGTATGACATTGATCCTCTAGTGCATGATACTAAATATAATATAATATAGAGTGCATTGTATTATGTAACTATTAAATATGATAATAATATAGTTAAATAAATATCATGAAAATGGTTGCATTTTTAGCGGTAATTTATTCCTCCAATCCCAATGAATCTAATTAAAATCTAGAAAGTTTCCAATTCCATATGAGACATAAATGGAGGCACTCCTACCATGTAGATATATATCGACACATTATTATATCCACTACTATTAAAAATGGAAATTTAATGTAAATGGCCTCTATCGATTTATATCCAAAGTGTTTTAAATGTGTAATAATAGTTCCTAAAAGTATAAGGGTGGATGCATGAAGTTGGGGCACAAAAAACATGACATTCTTTGAAACACATATTATTTTTTGCAAAAGTCATACACCCTTTAAAAAAAAACCAAATCTTTAATATAAAAAGCATGGTAATAATCTTAAAGGGTGTACACCCTTTTTTACAAAGTTATTATGCCCTTTTGAACCCATAAAGGTCATATTCCCTTTTTCACCCAAAAAATTGTGTACACCCTTTCTAAATTAAAAAAAATAGGCCTCTATTCATAAAATCATTTTTTTATACATATTAAGCTCATATTTTAAAAGTAAAAAAAGAAGGGCATGCATGATTTTTTTCTCCTTGCATCCCCACCAAGATTTCACACTTGCATCATAGTCTCATGTGAGTTTTTTTTCTTGTAGGGCATGTTTAGGGTTTGTAATGTATTTTTTGTGATGCATTTTTAATAATAAACACAAGGTAATAGAGTGTTTAAATTAAATTTATGTTTCTCTTATAAAAACCTTTAACTAGACCTGCTATAAATATTTATTTTTATAAATTTAGATACTTGATTTGATTGACCCATTACCTAAATAAAACCTCTAATAAAATGGTGATGAAAACCCCCAACATTTTAATTTTCTAGAATAAAAATCTAAATTAGATGAATAATATAATTCAAAGTGGAAATAATTACAAATTATTATCAATAGTTTATGTGACTCTTTAAGTCAAAGTACATGTAATTCTCTTGCCAATACATTGGATGCCATTTACAATGAAGTGGGAAATGCCACTTCCCAACTTGATGTAATGCTCCATCAAAGAGAGGTTGAAAGAATAATATTCTAATAAATTGTCATATGAAAACATAAAAAAAAGATAAAAAATAAGTGTGTTTTTTTATCAAGCCTAGAACCATCAAACCACCACCAACAAGTCAAAAACACATTACCATTTATTGGTGTATTCATGAGGAGATTAAAAAAAACTTTTGGGATAGGTGGTGGATGGCATTTGATGAGAATCCATACAATAATAATGAGGTTCCATTATATTTTTTGAAAACAAATTAATATGAGTTGGTTTTATAAAAAATATTGAATTATTTTAACATGAATGCCTCCCAAGGTAGGGGATTTGGGTCCTAATTTGATAGACTTGGTGCCAAGTAGGACTAAAAATACCAAAACTGATAAAATATGAATATAAGGAAAATAACACACACTTCTATACCTAAAATTTTGTATCATAATACACAAATGGATAGCCTTGAGGTAGTTAATAGTCTCACATAGGTTATTACTAATCATGGGATGCATACAGTAAAGAGTTATACATAGGCTATAGGTGGTGGCAAATTTAGTTGTGTCCCTCCTACTATTTGTGCTTCAGATGGTGGTATAGAAAGTAGTCATCCTATAGTTCATGTACATCATTTTACATCATGTGGAAGTAATTATCATGGACCAACTATTCAAGTTAGACATACAAGGTTACATATAATAGGCACACTTATGGAGAATAAATGTAAATTTATACATCACACTAGTATACATTAGTATATTCTATCTACAATTGCTTCAACACCTCCACACACTAGTACATATTATTATATTCTATTTGTAATTTATTCATCACCTCAAAACACTATCAAACTAGAGTATATGCCATTTTAATTTACTCTTTTACCTCAAGACACTAACTCTCCAAATTATATGTCATTTACACTAACTACACCACCTCCCATCAACACAAAACTAGCTATGTAGGGTTTAGTTTCTTCACCATATGTATTTGCCAAAGGTTCAATTAATTATAGCTTGTTTATGTTTTAAAAGTAATTTAAATTTTATATTTTAGTATATATTTACTTAATTTATTAATATTTGAATTCTTTCATTTGTTACTTATATATATATGATTACTAATATCTTAGGTACCCCAACTGCTTTAGATTATATTATTGAGGCTATGATTGGAACTACCCTAAACTCAGGTTCATAAATTAAATTTTCAAGTTTATATATTACTTGGATATTTTGTATACACCATAGTTTTAGGGTGTTTACTTGCTCAACCTTTCCCTCCTCTTGCAATAGATAAATCCATAAGAAGAGAGTGGGAGAAAGAGATAATGTTGCATTGTCTCTATCCCTTTCACTATCTATTTCTCTCCTTTTCACTTTTTCTCATTCCCTCTTGTTAGTAATATTTTTATCTCTTTATATCCATCTCTCTCTTTATGTATAAAAGGAATAATTTAGATTTATATTAAAATAGGGTTAGATTTATTTTATTCATATTAAATTAGGTTTAGTTTTATTTGATTCATAATTGACTTATTTCATTTATTGGTTTTATAAATGATAAGATATTATATGGTTACCCTACATGGATCACAATAACCTAATATTGATGTTAAAGTTTCATCTGAAGATCTATTATCTCCTTAACACCACCTAATTCAGAGATAGAGACTAGTGAGAACATGTAATAAATAATTATTTTTAAGTAATGATACTCTATGTCATATTTATATTTGTATGTATATCTAAATATAAACATATATGTATGCTCTATGATTATCCATATCATATATATTTGATGTCATGCAGCCTTAGTCATCCCTTTAGGTGGCATGCAGTAAGTCTAAAATCACCTTGTTGCAAAATTCTATTATTTGCAACTCTATAATTTTCCATGTATAATTTGAATGCATTAAATTTTATAATTTTTATGTTATGTAAGTGACATAATTTTTTGAGATTGTGGAAAAGACATTTATTCCTTCACATGATGAGAGGAAATTTTCTCCCTGTAATGACTCATCCAACACTTGTGCTTCTACATTGATGGTGACGAGGAACAATTTATTTAGAGAAAATGAGCAACAGGAGAACTAGTTGTGCTAAGGATAGTTGTAGGTACAATCTATTTTATATGTCAATATGGCCCATTTTGTATGCCTATATAACATATTTTTTTATATGTCTATGGTATAGATTGTATCTAGATGTGGCCCATTTTTTTATGTCATTATGGCATAATTTGGATATACATGTATACTATCTAACATATCTATGTGAATCATACACTACTATAATTTGTGTATACTTATTTACTTATTGTATATCATTAATATTATTATTTTTGATGTTACATACATGTTAATTTTTTTGAAATTATTCATAAATGAATAAGTATTCAAGCATGGTTGTGTTAATGAATGAATAGCTCCAATGTTTAGATTTCATGAAATTGATGTACTATGCTATAATAAACATAATGAATTTATTTTTTTGTGCACATTTATTTAGTTATTGGTGATATATGTGATTCTTTCATAGAATTATCTTAATTTTTAATGCCTATTTCATCTATATGTGATGTAAAATATTACGTGTATTCTCAATCAAAAGGTTTCAAGTGAACCATTGCTCACTTTGGGTAAGTGGTTTGGACAGTATTATATGCAAAAATATGGTGTAATTTAAGTGTTGGCTAAGTTATTAATCTTTTTAGTATAAAATTAATATTCATAGTTCCAAAATATATATACTGTAAGGTACACATTAATAAAACCCTTTAGTAACTTACCTAAATTAAAGAATACAATTGTAATACATAAAACAATAACTCATATGAAGCATGAGAATTCCTTATAATCATGTTCAATCATGGGAAATGTAGGATTAAATTGGTCTTTCAAAAGGTTTCTCTCATTAATGATAATATATGTAGACTTCTTATCATAATTCCTTGTCAAACTTTTAATCTCACCTTTCACAATAACTCTATGAATTTCTAGTTTTGGGGATTCTATGTCTTCGTTTGGGAGGATATAATGGGAGGAGATAGGATTTTAATGGAGCCAATTTCCTATTGTGAATTTAAGGATAATGTTGTGGTCTAGCACTACTATAAATAAGGTAGTATCAATCCTTTTTTGGAACAACTTAATAGCTATGATGAAAATCTATTTGAGTAATTCACTCAGTCCTGACATAACTGTAGAGTCACTATTGGGAGAATTGGGTTTGAGGTTTTTGAGAAATTTATTGCTATGGTGACTATCTTGTCGACTAAGGGGACCAAGATGCAAAGGAAAGCAAAAGTGGTGGACCATTCTAACTAGAAGTTATTCCTTAGGGAAGGGAAAGAACTGGTTCCTTACCAGGGAGGATTCAAACATGCTAAGCTGCCAAAGCCATGGGATGAAATATGTTTCCTCCTCATGAAATACTTCACTTTAGAGGGGTGGTTTACTAGGTTCTACAATTATCATCTCCCTTTACTGAATCATTTTATAATTCTCATATTAGCTTCCCATTCTATCTGCTATCTTCCCTTGAGCATTCAATTTTTAGGGTTAAACCTAAGTTAGCTAAGAAACCCTCCAAGAAACCCATTCCCCTGCACCAAGGTCTTTTTCTCTACTTATATAATTTCCACCTTGATTTAGAGCTACCTAATCCTATCTAGTCTCATAGCAGTGAAATTTATATCAACCTTGATGATACTACTGCATCTGAAGAGCCTTGACCTTCCCCTACTTTTCATAAGATGAAAGGGGTTTCCTTTTATCTGTCTAATGAAGAGACTACCATGGTGACCACTACCCACACTTCTATCTCTAAAAGTAGTGTGAAGAGAAGGAAGAGGAAAATTAGGGAGGTGGAAGAGGAAACTATGTGAGATGCTATGGGGACCCCTAAAAATATTAGCAGTACTCTTATGGGACCTAGAAGTAAAACTAATGTATCTACTAAGGATAAGAAGGAGGGATTGTCCTTCGAGATTAGAAGGTTAAGGAGGATTGCTATAAAACTTGCACTAAAAGCTAAAATTATTGATTATTTGAAGAGTGCTTCTGAAGAATCCACTCAGGGGGATGAGGCCAAGGTTATTCAAGTCTAAGAGGTTTCTAAAGATGCAAAGGGTAAGAATGGGAACAAATAGACTAATGTTTTTGGTGGTACTATTGGTGATTATGAGGATAATGCTAGAAAAGGGGGAAGGAAGTTTGTGGAAGGAGTTGATGATGAGATAGAGGAAGGTGTTGATTATAGGAATGCCATTACTACCTTGAGGGGTCATGTGAAGAAATTGGAACACTCAATTTCCATTATGCTCAGGCATACTATGTTAATATTTCTGTGTTGCAGGATCTTGAGATTATAGCTGTGGAGGACAAAGATGAGAATTTCAAAAAGTTGGCTGAATTTACTAAATATATAGCTAAAATATGGGAGAATCTTTCTCCTTAGTTTTGGTTTCTTTTATGTTTTTAATTCTTTGCTTCTTCATATATACTGTCTTTAGTCTGGTTATGTTGTCTTTAATGTTTATGCTAGTTAAGTGGGCTATGTTGTAACTATTTCAAGGCTCTTTTGTGTTGATGCCTCTAGGGTTTATTTTTTATATTTTATAAGGGTTTGTCCCCTTGTTTTATCTAACTTATATAATAAAAAACAAGTCATACAAAGCAAAAAACCAAAATTCATACAATGGAAAACACAACTAAAAAAAATAACATAATGAAAACCATGATTCAACCAATAATGTAGAAAGTAAAACATTATAAGTTTTATTATAATGCCAAAGTTTGAGTTCAATCCAACAAATATTCCATTTTACAATAGTACTGAGTATATGGGTTGATTTAATTAACTAATGTCAAAAATATAATTATCACATTAGCATGGAAAATGTGTGGAGAATTACTACGATCAAATAATTTTAGAGAAAAAAGTGAGGATTTCATTAATATGCATTAATCTTTTAGGCATTTTACTCTTTCTTTCCCTTTCTCTTAGATAAACTAAAATTGTTTTTAGCATGCTATCTTACAATTATAACTCTCTCCCAAACCAACTTGATTGCCTCTCTAACTTGGGTATGAATTGTAGGAGAACAATGAGGGATATAAATTAACTATTGGATCCTAAATTTTCATGGGAGAGTCATTTAATCACCACTCATAGGATTATATTCCACTTGAGATGATGGATAAATGGAGAGATGCTTTCTCTCTTCAAGGGCCAATATTGGTCATTAGCGCATGTATCTCTTAGCTCGATATCCCAATCAATAAAATTTCTTCACAGATGCATCTAGATGGGTGTATAAGCATCAAAATAACCTATATCTACAATTTTTTGGGCTCTGGTGTCAAATGTTGCACACAGTTGGCAAAATTACTTAAGAGAATCTTCTTGTCCCTAAGTGGAAAATTAAAACTAACTTTATACAAAAATTACAAGATAACTACGAGGGTTAGAAAAGAAATGTCAGCTCCTATAGTTATATGGAAAGTCATCTAAGCACCCCCAAATTATTTTTTTACATGAGATGAGGAATAAATGATGATGTGTTTATCTCACATCCAAATCTCTCTTTAGGGATAAAATTTGGTTATTAGGGTTACATATATCTTGGATCACTAGCCCAATCTATGAACCATCTCAATGAATGTGTCTAGATGGGTGTATAAACACTAGAATAACCTTTATCTATTCTTCATCAGGTCCCAAATTCAAAATTTTCAAGTTGTCAGATGCATCCCATAAGACAATATTATCGTCCCTAAGTGTAAAAATAGAAAAAAAGTGGGCTAACATTGTATAATAACCATGATGGGTAGATACGAATCATAAAATATTATAGTTATAAGGGAAATTCATATAATCATCCCCTAGAGGATTTTGTGTCACTTGAGGTGAGGGAGAAATAACATGACCTTTTCTCTTGCAGTCAAATCTCTCATTAAAGACCACATATTGGTCAGTGGGAAGTGTATCTCTTGACTTGCTAGCATAATTAATGAACCATCTTTGAAAACACATGTAGATGGGTGTATAAATGCTATAATATCCTCTTTCTATGTTCTATTAGGCCCTAAATTCAAAATTTATAGGTGGGGACACATACCTTAAGAGAATCTTCTTGTACCTAAAGGGGAAAATAGTATAAACTTTGGGAAGGAATTTTAGTAGAACCTTGATGGGTAGAGATGATCCATCAACTCCTAAAGTTGCACACTTATGTTTTCTAATCATTCTCAAGAGGATTTTATGCCACTCAAAATGAAGAATAAATGACAAAATGTTTCCTATCATATCTAAATCTTTTTAAGGACATAATGTTGGATAATAGTTCATGTATATCTTAAATATCTATCCCAATTGACAAATAATCTTTGTGAATGCATTTAGATGGGTGTATAAATAATGTAATGGCCTCTATCTACACTCCATAAGCCCTATAGTCAAAATTTTTATGTGGTCAAATTCATCCCTTAAGATATTTTTTTCATCCCTAAGTGGAAAAATGGAATTAACTTTGGGTGGGCATTAAAATAAAATTGTTATGGAGAGATATGAACCATTAAATCCTATAGTTTCATGGGTGAGTCATTTCAGCACCCCTTATAGGATTATATACAACTTAGTATGAGGGAGAAATGATAACATGTTTTTTTCCCATATTGAAATATCATACTAGGGACCAAAATTTGGTCAGTAGGTCGTATACCTCTTAAATAACTAGCCCAATCGATGAACCGTATCCATGGATGCATCTATATGGGTGTATAAAATTTTTAATGGACTTCACCCATGTTATATTGGGACCCATATTCAAAATTTACATGTGAATAGATGCATCCATTAAGAGAATATTCTTCTCCCTGAGTGGAAAAATGGAATAAACTTTGGGTGAGTGTTGTAAGATAATTGTAAGGGTTAGAGATGAACCATCAACTCCCAAATTTATATGATTAATTCATATAATAAATCCTCAAAATATTATGTGACATTTAATGGAAGGGAGAAATAATGACACATTTTATCTTTCAGTGAAATATCTCATTAGGGATTAAAATTTGGCTAGTGGGTCATGCATCTCTTGACAAACTATCCCAATCAACGAACCATATCTATATATGTATCCATATGGGAATATAAAAACTATAATATCCTTCATCTATGCTCCATTTATCCCTAGATTCAAAAGTCACAAGTGGTCAAACACATCCCTTAAGAAAATATTCTCTTCCCTAAGGGGAAAAACATAATGAACTTTGGACAAGAATTATAAGAGAACCATGAGGGATAGAGACAAACCATAAACTCTTAAAGTTGCATGGGTGAGTCATTTGATTACCCCATATAGGATTATATACCACTAAAGATGAGGGAAAAATAAAAACACATTTTATATCATATCTAAATCACTTTTTAGAGACCAAACATTTGTCAATAGGTCACACATTTGTTTGATAACTATCCTAATCAATGAGCCATATCCATAAACACATCTAGATGGTATATAAAATGTAATAATTACATTTTCCATCACTCTATCAATCTCTAGAGTCAATATTTACACATGTTTAGATGCACCCATTAAGAGAATTTTGTCATCCCTAAGGATAAAATCATAATGAACTTTGGGTGAGAATTGTAATAGATCTATGAGGGGTAGAAATGAATAACCAAATCTTTAATTTACATGGTTAAGTCATATACATAATACCTTAAGGATTTTATGCCACTTTAGATGAGGGAAAATGGTGACACATCTCTTTTTTCTGCCAAATCTCTTTTTAGGGACCAAACATTTGACATTGGGTCATGTATCTCTTGGATCACTATCCTAATCAATGAACCATCTATATAGATGTGTTTAGATAGGCATATAAATAATATAATATCCTCCATCCACATTTTTTCAAGCCCCAAAGTTGAAATTTGTAGGTATTTGAATGCATCCCTTAAGAGAATATTGTCATCCCTAAGGAGAAAAAATAAACTTTGGGTAGGGATTATAGGAGAACCATGAGGGTTAGAGATAAATAATTAGCTCCTATAATTGCATGGGTGAGTTTTATATGTACCCATTAGAGTATTTTATACCACTAAAGATGAGGTATAAATTGAAACATATTTTCTCTCATAGCCAAATCTCTTCTTAAGGACTAAAAGGTGGTCATTAGGTCATATATCTCTTGGATCACTAGCCCAATACATAAACCATATACAAGGATTCATTTGGATGGGTGTATAAGCATGGGAATGACATTTATCTATGATTTTTTAGGCCCCAGAGTCAAAATTTTCATGTGTCTAGATGCATCCCTTAAGATTAAATTCTTGTCCTTAAGGGGAAAAACATAACAATTTGTGGGTGGGCATTACAGGAGAATTGTGAGGGGTAGAGATGAACTATCAACTCTTGTAATTGCATGAGTGATTCATACAATAACCCCATAAAGTATTATGTCCAATTGGGAGGAGATATAAATGGTGTAATGTTTTATATTATCCAATTCTCTCTTTAAGCACTAAAATTTGGTTAGTAAGATGCATATTTATTGACCCACTATCCAAATTGATGAACCATATTTGTGAACACATTTGGATTGGTGTATAAATGCAGGAATGACCTTTTATAATGATTTTTCACCTCTCAAAATCAAGATAAGAATGTGTCTAAATGCATCACTTAAGAGAATATTATCATCACTAAGTGGGAAACATTACACATATGTTTTAGGTGAATTGTAAGTGGTAGAGAGAAGCTGTTAGCTCTTATAGTTGTGTGGGTGAGTCCTATGATCACCCAAAAGAGTATTTTATACAAATAATAATGAGGGATACATGGTGGTAAATTATATCATAGCCAAATCTCTCATTAGGGACCGAAATTTGGCTAGTAGTACATGTATCTTTTGACTTGCTAGCCCAATCAATGACCATATTCATAGCCAAATTAAAATGGGTGTATAAAATTAGGAATTAATTTCATCCAAGATATATCACATATTATATTTGAAATTTTAATGTGGTCAGATGCATCTCTTAAGAGAATATTCTCATCACTATGTGGGAAAATAAAACAAACTTTGCACATGCATTTCAGGAGAACAGTGAGCAATAGAAATGAATTGTAAACTCCTAAAGTTACATGGGTGAGTCCTATTAGAACCCTAGGTGGATTATATACATAATAAGAAATGAATAATGTCTATAAATCAATCTTAACTCAGAGAAGATAGATCATACCATAATCTTCCAATTGGGGATACATTAGATAATCAAGAACATGACCAATATGGGGATCTGCTAGACCCAATTAGGGGATCTCCTATCACAATACATAATGCTAGGGAGGGTTAAAAAGCCTCTAGTCAAGAAAAATCACACAATAATTATAACCAGGTCTTATTTTTTCATATCTCATTAAATTAATAACAAGTAAAGTAAAATCTAATCTAGTGTTCACCAAATCTTGTAAGACAAAGTGGGGGTAATAAATAACAAAACTAAACATGCATATAAGACATACTCAAGTAAATGTATATGGAATCCTAATGAATGTAAGAGAATTAAAAATTTATATTTATCTACTATTAAAAAGGAGGAATAAAGTTAGGAATACTTACCATTGAAGATGAACCCATCAAGCCTCAATCTCTTCCTTGGCCAAGGTGCTTCACAAGATGTTATTATGGTATGTAAGGATGACAAGGACAAATAAACTCTAGGATACACAACCTATTAATGCATCCAAAAGACTTATCCACAATAAAAGATTCATATCTATAAATAAATTATGAAACCCTATGCTTTATCCTCAATTAAAATGGTGGATAAGTAGATGCACAATAGTTATTACTTCTTCTCTTCTCTAAATAATGGCTAAATGAACTTGTATATATAAGCATTTTTAACCCTAATCCATTAAAAAAATTTTTACCGATAGGATCAACCCAATAAACCTAGCATAATTATGGATAAAAATTCACTAGGTCATAGGGTAGGTTGGCCAAGAGCTGACCTAGACCTTAAATGAATTTTACCCAAAACTATACAAGGTCAACCTATTCAAGCTATTACAATAAATAATTGAAAGGGGCTCAAAGTTAGGAAAAGGGGGAAAAAAGGTAAAAAATGGTTGAGGTGTGTGAAATAGATAAGGAAAAGCTTTTTTTTAGGATACAAGTATGTAGGTAACAAGTGTCAAAAGGGACAACAATCCTATGAATCACCAATGGTCTACTCACCCCTTTTTGGTGCACCCCTTAGGATGTGTACTCAGAGGTATTGAGACTTGATGAGTTTTGAAAAATAAATAGCATTAGTAAGTGATAAAAATATGAAAATATTATGTTTATACATATTCCTCACTCAAAGCTCATCACGTGTCATGTGAGTGCAACATGGTATGGTGCTTTAGGAATAGAACATGATAACACATAAGGTTGATGCTACGTAAGATAAATTAGGGAAAAATTAAGATAAATGAAAATTTAAAATTTAAAAATACATAACTTTACTTAACTTAGTGCTATAGATAAATAAGTATACTACGAGAGAAGTGAAGGTGTCCAATGTGAAGAACATTAGGTGAACTTATAGAGATTAGTGCAAAAAATAGCCAAAAATTGGAATTTTTGGAATACAAGAATATAGTAGTGGAAAATATTCTCTACGATGTCATGATTATATAACATTTTATGGTTTGAAAAATAGGTTAGTAAAAACAAAGATATGAAAAAAACAAAGAATCTAATGGAAAATATTTGAGAGCTAAAAAATTGAAAAATAAGTTCAAATAGGGTGAAAGAGAAGTCATTTGCTTATTGTTTGACTTGTGTTGAGAGGAAAAGAGATTTTAGAGACAAAATGAGAGGAAATAGAGTGAGGATGATGAGGAGATAATAGTTGAGATGAGAGGGATGACTAATGGCCGTAATAGGTGTAGCACAGGTAGGCAACTAAGAATTTTAAACTTGTTTTTGAATATTTTAGTGAAATTAAGTGTTCTATATAAATTTGTAATTTAGAGCAATTATTGGAACCAAAATGAACCTAAAAAAGTTGTTAAGGGTAGTAAAAATCAAAAAGGGAAATGGGTTTAAAGGGATTAGAGTAATAAATATTGAAAGGCATTTATTACTAGTAATAAAAGGGGTCAGTAGGTAGAACCAACTAGGTCAACCTAGTCGACCTAGTAGGCTAAAAATTTGTGAAATCCACACTGCTAACTTAGCAGGTGTGTGCCAACTTAGTGTTTTTTGCATGCTATCAACTTAGTACATAACTTTTGACTTAGTATAATAATCCACTATGATGACTTAGTACTAAGGTGGAAAAAGTAAAGGGTCAACTTAATTTGTTAAGTCAATCTGGTCAAAATGAGGAAATTTTGGTCAACCTAGTGTTTTGATTAAGTTACCAAAATAGTATGAAAATGCGTGAAAGAGGTTGAAAGAGTGCTAGAAAGGACTAGAATGGTTTATTGAGTACTAAAATGGTTGAGTAGGCTAAAAATAGGTCAAATTGGGAAAAAATGGAGAGATTAAATCAATTTAGGCTTATTTTTGTTAAAATTTGAAAATAATGTATTTTGATTATACATGACATGGAGGATATAATGCATCTTTTTTTTTTATGGTTGTAGGGGCATCTAAGATTTTGGCACTTGGTGGGCACAACATGGATCTTAGACATCTTGGAGAAATTAATAGTTGAGGATCATTTGAGATTGGTTAGATTAGGTCTAAGAGGGATTGTAAATATGTGTAGAGCCTCATTGAGTTTGGATCTAATAGCCATGTTCTTGGGAGCTTGGGAATGATTGACTAACACATTTAGGTGGGAGGTGGATGGGGATACCATTGAGGTTTGTATCACCCTAGAGGACATCCATGTGATTATTAGACTACCAATAAGAGGTATGCCTATGATTATGAGAGTATCAAATAGACAGGAGGAGAGGAGAGCCTTAGCCATGTGGGCAATGGGCTCAATGAGGATATATCCCAAGCTAAGAGTTAGCCTATTTGACATTTATACATCTAATATTTTGAATATCCAAAAGGTAGTTATAGGACTTGTGATAATATGGGTGTTGTGTCACAAGTTAGATGGTAAGGTACTTCTATACATAATAGCCTTATGCCAAGCTATATTGTAGCACAAGGTATTATATGATTTAGGTTCTATCATTTGGGTCTAGCTTATGCATGACATGTATGGGATGCTTTCCAGAGGGTAGAAGACCATGGGGCCTATTTTCTTGTTGAGTTCTTAGATATATGAGAGGTTCTTGATGTAATGACTAAATGGGTTGCCCCATGTGGTTGATGATCAATTACCTTGGGTACAGATGTGTTGACAAGATCAGATAGCATGAGTTGTGCCCATGTGTCAACACTATGGATAGTTAGGTAGGCAGGCATCATATGGTAACTATATAGGCACATTGCTATAGTATGGTCAAGTTGGGAGATAATAAAACTAGTATTATCGTGGATATAGATTATAGGCCATTATACCTAGTAAATAGATCTATATCTAGTGGCATGTGTAATAAGATAGATGAGACTACCTCACCCAATGGTGTTTATAATGGTTCCCACATTTTGGGTGAGGCATGTAAGAGAGCCAAGGGGGAGAGGAGGATTGGGGCCACCAATTTTTAGGCCAAGGATTAGATCATGGCATGAGAGACTGTAGACTAGTCAAGTATGATAGGTAATAGATAGAGAGGAGATGGATGTAGATGTAGGAGTGTCAAAGGTATCACCACCAACACCAAAATAGGAGGAATGATGACCACCTCAATTGTACCATTGATGGAGGCACCAATAATGAGAGAGAGCAGAGATGGTGGTCATCCTAGATGACCCATTAGGTGGGCCAAGATAAAGTTGGGTGATAGAGGTACCACTCAGGCATAGCTTGAGATGGGCATGAGTGGTGACCTTGAGATTGGAAATTAGGTGATGACCTATAAATGAGGTACTTAAAGGATGTGTAGATGGAGAGACCATGATCAGTAATTATAAAAATGGGGAGATGGTAGTAGACAACACACATATATGTAATAATAAATGGTTAAAATTTGCTTAAGTTATTTGAAATAGATTAGAGATAGATATATTTTTGAGTTATATCTTTGTTATAATACCTATCAAGTTTAAATTTTGTATATCCTACAAAAGAGGATACCATATTGGGATCCAAAGTGATGGGAGCACTCTATGAGATCTTTAATGAGGTGCTAATGCCATATGACCTAATGACGCTAGAGGATCTTGTGATAGTTTCTACCCTATGGAGTTGGTTTAGACTAGTAGGAGAGGCCATGAGGTGAGTACAGGCATACGAGGAGACAAAAACACTAATAGGGGTATGAATGGGAGAGGCATAGGCATGATAGGCCTTATATTAGGAGAGAGCTACACTTATGGCTACCATGACCCAACTAGCACAAGTACACACTTAGATGGTGTAGGTACAAGCACAAGTGGCTAACATATAGGGACAAGTGATAGGTTTGAGATCATGAAAAACCTATTTACAATTTAATATTTAGAGGGGACTATTTGAGGCATCTATGGACAACATGGCTAGGCCACGAGATAGACAAGATAGAGCCAAATCATAGAGCTAGGATGATGTAATTATTTTAATTTTATATCAGAACACATGATATATATAGATCTCATTTTGGTAGTTGGATGTTGATTTTATGTGTTTGTATTATGGTTGTGGTTGTGGATGTTTTGATATATTTATTTATATCACATGTAGTTAGCTTTGGTTGTATATGCTATAGGAAATATATGAGTTGTGGTTTCTTTTCTAGCATTATGTGGGATACATGCATGGTTAAAAAGAAATAGGGAAAAATGACTTGGATAAGTATAATTATCTAAAAATATGTAATACACACTATTTCACATTGGGAAATATGTAATAGCAAATAAAAATGACTAAGTATAAGAAACCAAAGAGTGGTAAATAAGAGGGTAATTTTTTTTTTAAACCATGAAAACAATTGGCCCCAAATTAAGACAAGTAAAATCACTAAATCACATTGGGAAGTATGAAAGTAATGTAATAAAGTGGAAAATATGTAAAAGAACCAATGGTATAAAAATAAATTAAGTCATTCAATCATACTAAATCATGTTGGGAAGTATAAAATAAAAACAAAATTTGGAAAAATTGGTCTTAACTTTATCACACTAACTCAAGAAGGGAATTATGAAAAAATTCAAGAAAATGGTTGGATTCTTACATCAATCAGAAAATAAGAAGATACAAGTGAAAGAGTGATGAAGTAAGCATAAAACATAATAAATCAAGCTAGGAATCATGTCAATGATGTGTAATTTCATAATCAATCACATCTTATCTCATATTTGACACATGTAATTTTATTGTGACTTGGATTATCATAAAATTTTGTGAGGAAAGATAGGTCCTATCCATGGTCTTACATTGAAAATCATAAAGGGAACACCAATGAGGTGGAAATAATGTGAAAATTTGGTAAAAAAAAGGGATGTTGGTAATAAGAATGTGAAATTTTGGTAATTTGTGAGGAAGGCCAGGTCTTATCCTCTTACAATGTAACTCATAAATGGGATCCTTAGGGGAGGGATCAGTGAACACAATAATATTTCTCAAGAGGAAATATTATGATTGTAGGGAGTGAAAAAGGGAATGTAAAAATCATAACTTAGGCATCTTATGAGAAGACCTTTGAAGATAGGAGGCATACTAAGGACATGAAAAGACACTAAGTGACTAGTGACCATCAATGTACAAAGGAAACCTATTTGATATAGACACAAATATGTGTAGGAAAATAAGCATGCTACTAAGATCAATTCATGAAGGTAGATTGGTAAAAGAAAATTAAAATGGACCTACCTTCCCATGATGTTTTCCCCATTCCTCAGGACCCCTTACAGAGTCTTTGATATACTGTGAAGATTGGGTACTTGTGTGAGAAGATAGGTAGCACTAAAAGATTTTTTTGATTTTCCTTTTCTAATTTACTAGCCTACCTCACCCTAATGGACCTCGACTCTATTGTGAGACCAACTATGGATTTTGATATTTAACTAGAAGAAGGAGACATGCTTTGAATCATATCTTTTAGTGTGATTTAACTTTTAAGAACTTTGAAATGTTTTTTCCTTTTGTATCATTTCCTTTTGTTAAATGATTTGGCTTTTGAATGTTTTCAAGGATTTTTAAGTTTTCTCCTCCATGCAGACTTAGAATGACCAATCATGAGAGATAGAGTGATACACATGAATGAGTTGTAGTCTTACACTAAAGGAAGATAAGAAACCAAAGACATGACTGATAAGGACACTTAGGCTTAACAATGAACCAACACGTTATCTCAAGTCTCAACCATGTATATGCTTAGTTTGTGAAAAGGGAATAAAGGAGATCCAAAGTGGATTAGTAAAATAAGATTATAATGAGATTAATTTTTTGCTAACTTATCACATGGTAAATAAGGTATGACTAAGGGAAACAAGGTTTGTATAACCAAGTCACAATAGTAATTATTCATGTCTATAGAGATAATAAAGCAAATAATCATGAAAAGAGAATAAGGGAGTCTTTTAAGAAAGAAACTTAAGAAGAAAAACAAGGCAATAATAAGGAAGAAAATAAAACATAAATGAAATTATAAGAAATATAAAGTGTGAAATCAAAGTCACCATGTAAGATAAATAATAATTTGACACAATGTCAAATGATATAACAAATAGATAAAGATAAGATTGGAGCACACATCCAGTCCAAAATGAAAATGTAAGAACACCATGCATGTGCTCATAAGTATTGATAGATTTTCCCACACACATTATATAGAATATTTGATAAGTATTTATGAATTTGAATGTGAACTGTAGCTAATATCTCATCTACATTCAGGGAAAACTAGGAAAATACTTCACGTGTAATCTCCACAATAGAAAAGATATGAATGATTGATGGATCAAGCTGAGGAGGGTTATCAAGCAAGAGATGCTTAGAATAATGCATGGGAGTGGACTATATAGGAGATGAAGGAATCACTAATGGAGAGGGATCTATAGGTGATGGACTCATGTGGAGAAGTATCCATGGGTAAGGGAGGTCCACAGGTGAATAATTTATGGGTGGAGGAATAGGAGGTGAAGTAGAGCCCATAGGAGTGGATCGAATCATAAGAGATGGAACTCTTATGAACCATGGGAGAAGATGGGGGAGCCTTTTTATGGGAATGACCTATGGGAGGAATGGTAGAAGGTGCATGAATAGTTAAAATATGATCTTTAAGTTAATGCTAAAGGATACAACAATGATCACTGTGATGGGTGCCACATTAGTGCTAAAGATAATACACCTCTCCATACTTAAGAATATACTTAGGTAATACATTTAGGAGAGGTATGGCCTTATCTGAGGATTGAGGGGTAGAAGGATATAAAGTGTTAATATATTGTCGTAGCTTGTGATAATACATGGATGAATGATCATTTATGTTGTGGAAGTAATAAATATGCCTGTGAGTAGTCTTAGTAGAGGTACTCATAGAAGGAGGTGTAACAAAAGTAAAAGGAGCTTGGGAAGGATTTTTAGCCCATTTAGTGGGTAATGGAGCCATTTATATTAAAGGAAGAAAACCATCACTAAGAGAAGATGGTAGTGGTGAATGGATTGGACTAGGCTCGATGAAAAGAGAAATGGGATCAGAAGTAGGAATAGACCCAGCTAAAAAAAGAGTAGGAATGGGATCCAAAGTGGGTTTTTATGAGGGAGGGGTGGGGTTTACAAAAGGCCAAAGGAGAATTACATGCATCTCAAGGCTAAGAAGGCTATAGAGCACATGGTACCTATTAAAGTGATAGGGCCTAGTCATATAATGATCCATAAGCATACTCCTATGAGGTTCTTTAAAAATTGGAGGTGTCTGTACCATCTATACCCTATGATAAAGATGAAAAATTATAAAATTAGGAATGATATACGATGGAGTACAGGAAGATGCACTAAAAGATTGAAGTAAACATGAACAATAACAGATAATCTCAACATCATGGGCTTAAACAAGACCTCCTAAGATTAGATCATCTAAGGTATAATCATCATCATAATTACGTGTATGAATATCAATGACATAGGTAGGGATGATATTGTCATCCAATGAGGTGTGATGAATGGAATGCCAAGTCTTAGTTAAGATAATGAGGATGTCATCATAAGGTGGTTTATGAGAATGAGGTTGAAAATAAACATCAAATTGAGAGATGAGATGAGGTAAGAGATTTGAATTTTTAATCTTGATATTGATATTGTCAATCTCATCATCATTGGAGTCTAGGAGGCTAAGGGGAATATTCTCAATGAGTTTTGGATGACCAATGGACCAATGTAACCTCAAGTGGAATTAATAGGAAAGTTAAATCATTGAGACTTATGAAATGGAACACTGGGCAAAGGTTCAAGAGTAAGAATCTTGAAGACATCATGGTCTTAGAATTATTTGAAATTATAAGGGTTAGTATCACCTTGAATCCTGTAGATAACTCCATTATGAGGTAATTTAATGCATTGATAGGTGGAAGAAGCAATTTCTCACATACGATGAGTCCATAGCCTACCAATTAGAATGTTATAAGATAGAGAAAAGTTAAATATCATCACCTTCACATAAAGGATGATAAGTGGGATGGTAATTGGAATATACACACAACCTAAAGGAGAAATTTACCTTCAATCATATCCTTGACATGTGTTGTGTGTGGATTTGAGATTGCACTTAGAATATCCAATAGTTTTGATATAATTGAGAAAGGAAACATAGGTGCCAAAACCCTCATCAATCAAGGCATTCTTGACTCAGATATCACCAATTTGGACACTAATGAATATAGGAGGATCATCCAAATGAAGCAAAATCTCATTGGGAACCATAAAAGTGATGGGAAACTTGAGGGAAAGAGAAGTGTCCATTTTTCATCAACATGTATAGACATCTCTTTGCATTATTTTAATATACTATCTTCATATACATATAAGGTTGTTTCACATCCTGGTAGGGGAGGACAAGGGATTTTAATTTTGAATAAAAGCTACATAAAATGGTTTCAATGACATGGAGAAGTCCTATTAAGCTCAAATAATGGAATTTGAGATGGGATATTAGTGAGTTCCATGATGGGATCCCATTCATCATAACCCATAAGAATATTTTTAGAAAGAGGTGTAGAGTGTTGAAGGAGGTCCTAGGAAGGAAGAGCCAAAGTAAATTGAAAATTATGTTGATAAGAGGGAGAAGGTTTATAATAAGGTTATAAAATATGTTGAGAATATGAAATAGTTGATGTAAGTTAGTTTTAAGAATCATTAGAAGAAGTGTTGATATAAGTTTGAGTGTCATTAGTGATAGGTAAATAAGATGGAAGGATGGTAGAAATAGAATGGAAAGTGTTATCCAAGGGAGGAGTGGGAATTGTTTCATAAAAATTTATAAATCCATATTTTCCCAACTCATTTAAGTGAGTTGGAGAAGAATCTTGGATAACACAAAATGTGAGAGACAATAGAGGTGTGTAGATAGGTTGAGGATTAATGAAATAAACCACCCTTCACATATTAGTCATATTAACTATATTCTCTTTAGGAGTTGGGTAAATAAGGATTTCAACATTATTGGTGGAAGGGGTGGGCTTATCTTGGTGATTTGGAAGACGGTCTTTATAGATGGCCAAATGAGCATTAGTTTGATTCTAAGATTGAGATTTAGTATAGGTTTCATGGGATTTAAAAGCAATATCATAGGCTTGTTGGCATTTTCAAATGATAGAATAATGGTCAAAGTTGGGACCAAAAAGAAAATCCATATCTAAATTATGAATCTATCGACATGTCTCATGAGAATCACCCCAACTAGCATGAAACCGATAAAATTTATTGGGATCATACCAAGATTTCATAGGATGGGTGGGATCAAGTTATCATGGTAGAGGCCTAGGTAGAAATTTGAGTAATTCAGTTGAGGATAAATGTTTGTGAACATTGATGTTATTAGTTGAAGATAAGTGAGGATTGGTGAATTTTTGAGGAGGGGCTGGTTTTGAAGGTTGGTTAAGAATAACAACTTGAATAGTGTGAATGGTGTCATAAGAGTCTGTGACATCATCATTGATATCATGATGATTCTTATTTTTAAGTAATATATGAGGACCTATAAAACATTAGGGTGGATCAAATTGATAAATAAGGAAATCTTGATGTTTTGCTTGGTCAATGGCCTCCTCCAAGGTAAGTGGAGAGAGAGTCTAGACCTAATATTGTAACTTGGGAAAGAGAGAATTGGTAAAGAGATGAAAAAGGTTATCATCAGACATATTATGTTCACATTTATTGGACAATGTTTTCCACCTTATAATGCAATATTGGGCAATTTCATTTTCAAGTTGTTTACAATTGATAAAATGGGCCAAAGTATTCTTGAGAAGATCACTAGTTTGAAACTCTTGGACTAGAGGATTTACTAAATCTTCCAAAATAGTGATAAAATGGGTTTTAAGTTGGTTGTAACAATATAAAGCATCACCCATGAGGGTTTTAGCTAAAAACTTGGTAGTAAAAAAGGTGTTTAATTTGACTCAGTATTTATATAGATTTCCAAATATTTTTTGGATGAAGAGTAGGATCAGTTGACCCATTGTAAGAAATGGTAGGAGTGATACCTCTTATATTTATATGATCAATTTCAGATGTAAGAGGTTCATTTAAAATATGATTGATTTTCTTGTTAAGGCTTGAGGGACAAGATTACTATGGGAATCTCGAAGAGGAGGTAGGGGAACATTTTGATTATGCATGTCCCATGGCATCTATTGAGGGTGGGTTTGAAGATGGATAAGGTTTTTTTGAATTCACATTATTTTATTTTTATTATGATCTTGAAAATTAATCATTTGACTAAGGGTTTGTAATAAGATTTGATGGGTTTGAGTTGCATTGTTGGCATTATTTTCAACATTAGAATTGGAAGTAGTGGCTTGGGTACCACTATTGGTATTGGTAGGAGCTTGAGAAGAGTTATTAGAATATTAGGCACTAGTGTAAAAATTTTATTATGTAGAAAAAGATGGACTAGAGAAGGGATGAGAAGAGGAAGCACTAGAAACATGATTACCATTAGAAAATGATGCACTAGTGGAAGAGTTAAGGAGAGTACGTCTTTGGAGAGGCCCAATAGATGTAAAACCTACCATTTTAGTGGAGACACTAGGGATGGATGTAAAAGAAGTTATAAAATAATAAGTTATGATATGATAAGGGGCCAAAATAAAGGGAAGAGGATGAGAATCAAAGAAACTAGTATCCTCAAATCTATGTGAGAACTTGGGAGAAGGTGAATGAGGCTCTTCAAATTGAACACCAATCATGAGATGGTAAATGGTAGAAGATCCTTTCCTTGATGTTGAGGAAATTCAAAGATAAAGAAGAGAATTTTATGGCTATACTCTAATTCGGGTTGATCTTCAAGTGAGAAGAGAGGATTATAAAGTAAAAAGGAATCAGGAGGGGTCCCATAGTTCATTGTGTGAGTGGTTATATGAACATTACTCTCATATAGGAGAGGAGCCATAATTTTATTATGGGAGACCCTATGAGGGTTGGTAAGACACATCATATCTATTGAATTTAACTTAGTGTTATCTTCAAATATAAAGTTCATGATGAAAGAGAAGGACTAGATAAAATAAAAGTGATGCAAAAGTAAGGAAATAGGAAGAGGCATATAAGAGTATAGAGTTGACTGGGTTAACCTAGTACATAAAATAGGGTTTGAAAGCTAAGAAAATATGAATAAAAATTTGACCAAGTTAACCTAATTCTATAACCTGGGTAATAAACAAGAAGAAAAATATATAAATTCGATAGGGTTAACCTAGTGATGTATCTTGGGAAGTAGAAAAGAGTATTGTGTCAATAGGGTTGACCTAGTATTGTAGGTAGGGAAAAAATACAATCTATAAGAGAATATTGAGTAGAATGACTATGTATTAAAATGAGAATTTTTTTGCAATTAATTTTGAAAGAAAAGAATGAAGAGAAACACATAATTAATTGGGTTAATAAGGATGATCCAATTGAGGTACACAACATAATTTTTTTACTAATACTGGCTAATACAAATTTTTACAATATAATAAACAATTGAGAAAAGAGAAAGTAGTCAACTTAGAAATTAAATGCTAACTAAGTGGCCATCCTGAATGTTATTAGATTATTAGAGTATAGTTTTATATGTGATAGGGAAGTTGGATAAAATTAAGGAACTAGAAAGAAATCTATGGATGGTTTTAGGATGTTTAGGTTAGAAGGGATCTATGTTGGCAATGGTACTGGCTTGGTATTGGGACCTACCCCCTCACTTCACACACTATAATGATAAAGGTTTTAGGTGTTTTTCCAATATATAACATTAACTACGTGTTTATACTTGGCCAAAAACCAAGTCAACTTCCCACTTGGTGATGCAATCTAAGTAGGTAGGCCTTGGGTAGACAATTGTTTAAATGTGTTTTTAAGATTTTGTGATTTGGTAGTGTGTGCATAAAATAGAAAAATAGTGCAACTAAATATTATATTCAAAAACCACCTAATTAGACAATGTGATCTATTCTAACTATGCAAGCAACTGAAAATGAAAGTGTGAGCTAATTACTAGCATATAAGTGTTAATACTAACTTTGAAACATAGTATTGTGTCAATTTAGATGATAGTATATGTAGAGATTATAGAACATAGTTGATAGTGTCTCTACTATACTTCTAAAGCAAGGGTTTGAAAAAGAACTATGATAATAATGTCAACCTAGTTTTCTAGATAGAAGACAAAATATAGAACTAGGTCGACAAAGTGGACCTAGTTTGATGTATAAGGGTAGTTTTAAAGACTAAAAATTATGAAAAATAGAATTATAATGAATAAAAAAAATGATATAGAAGGAGAGAAAGGAACCTTGGTGGGTTGGGAGATGTAGAGGAAAATGAGATAGCTAATTAAGTACCTTAATTTATACTTGCAAATTCTACTAATTGGGTTGACTGGGTCGATTGAGTTATGTAGTTACTTATTTGCTAAAACATGTAAAGTATACTATGTTGATAAGGTAAACCTAGTATGTTTTTTTGTAAGTATAGATGTATACCATGTTGATAGGGTCAATCTATTAGTTTGTATGGAAGTCTGAAAGCATACTATGTTAACTAAGTTGACCTAGTAGCTTGAACCTAATAAAAAACTTGCAAAGACAAAATAGAGTCATATTGATATGATTGTGTGTTAAACCCACACACATAAAATAAAAATATATCAACACTATCAACCCACTATTGTAAATATAGATACATAAAATGATAAAATAATGAAAAATGTGAGATAAAATCTATAAAGGTTAGATTCACATTGAGTTCACCAGAATGTATGCAATCAAAAATGCATCATGTCTATAAATCAATTCTAAATCAAAGAAGATATTTCATAACATACACTTACAATTAAGGATACATTAGATAATTGGGAACATGACCAATATAGGGATCTATTAGACTTAATTAGGGGATATCTTATCATAATACACAATGCTAGGGAGGGTTCCAAAGCCTCCAATCAAGCACAATCACACAATAACCCTAGTTAGGTCATATGTTTTCATATCTCACTAAACTAATAACAAGTAAAGTAAAATATAATCTAGTGCTCACCAAAGATTGTGGTACAAAGTGGGAGTAATAAACAACCAAACTAAACATGCATATAAGACATATACTCACATCAATGTATATGATATACTAATGCATGGAAGAGAACTAAAAATGCATATCTATCTACTCTTACAAATGAGGAACAAAGTTAGGAATATTTACTTTTGAAGAGGAATCCACTAATCCTCAATCTCTCCCTTAGCCAAAGTGCTTAAAAAGAGGTTTTTGTGGTATGTAAGGATGATAAGGATAAATAATCTCTAGGTTGCCCAACCTATCAATGCATCCAAAAGACTTCTCCATAAGACAAGATCTATATCTTCAAAGAAAGTATGAAACCATCAAATTTATCCTCAAATAGAATGGTAGATAAGAAGATGTTTAATAACTCTTACTTCTTATTCTCTTCTCTAAATAATGGCCAAATGAACTTGTATATATATGTGGATTTAAACCTAGTCCCTTTAGAAAGTTTTTAATGATAGGGTAAACCCAGTCAACCTAGCACAGTTATGGACAAAAATTTACTAAGTCACGGGCTAGGTCAACCAAGAGCCGACCTAGACTCTAAATTAATTTTACCCAAAAATTTATAAGGTCAATCTAGTTGACCTAGTATGATGAACAATTAAAAGTGGGACAAAAGGTAGGAAATGACTAAAGAGTGTAATAGAGAAGAACAAGTTAGGGATAAGGTTTTTAGGAGACAAGTGTGTAGATAACAAGTGTTAAAATGGACAATAATCTTGTAAATCACCAATGGTTTTCCCACCCTTTCTTGGTGCACCCCGTAGGGCATGCACTTAGAGAGGTTGAGACTCAATGGGTTAATGCAAGATAAAGAGCATCAATAAATGATATATTTTAAAAATATTATGTGTATATAGATTATATGACACTCACAATGAGAGAGACATGGTGTGATCCAAAACTTAGAAGTTCTAGTTGATAAATATTTCAATAGCATAGAAATAACATAGTAACAATGAATTCTCTAAGAAGAGATGTAGTATTACTCAAGATTGCAATACAAATATATGCTTATCTCTGGGAAGAGTTGTCTATCTTCACATTTTGGGTTACCTCTTCATTTATACACATTTTTAAAGCATGGGGAGGATGTGGAAGGTTACCAATATTGAGGGAGATTAAGTGGTTTGACTTCCAAAATTTAAAACAATACAGAATTCGAAGAATTACTATTTTTAGAAACTTACTATTTTTAGACTGCACTACTAAAATTGAAATTTGGGGCACTTCCATTGGGTTTTATGGGGTAAAAATTAATCAATAAAATATTGATTCCATCTCAAAATGTTATCCTAATTCTTATCTTTCCAATGGTTCAAACGGTGAGTCAATTGGAGCTACGGTGCAAAAGTTATGGTTCCCAGAAGTTCCATCATCAATTAGGGTGGAACTGTCACCTGAATTATCGCTTAAATTATTGTCCAGATCATGGTGACAATTTTATCTCATATCCAAATACCACTTTAGGGACATAAATTTGGTCATTAGGATGCGTATTTCTTTACTCATTATCCAAATCAATGAACCATATTTAAAAACACACCTGAATGGGAATAAACACATAGGAATGAACTTATTATATTCTCAATTTCCTCCTAGATTAAAAATTTTCATGCATATAGATTCATCCCTTAAGATAATATTCTCCTCTCTAAGTGTAAAAATAGAACAAACTTTGTGCATGTGTTTAGGAGGATTGTGAGTGGTAGAAATGAATCATCAACTCTTATAGTTACACGAGTTAGTCCTCTTTTCACCCCAAAAAGAACTCTCATGATGAGGGAGACATTCCAATATTTTTTTTATCTCAACTAAATCTCACTTTAGGGACCAAAAGTTGGTTAGTAAGACACCTATCTTTTGACTCACTATCCCAATCAATGAATCATCTTTGTAAACACTTTTGAATGAGTGTATAAACATAAGAATGACATTTGTCTATGATCTATCACCACATAAATTTTAAAGTTTCACATGGGTTTGCACATCCCTTAAGATAATCTTCTCATCTCTAAGGGTAAAAATGGAATGAACTTTGGTTATGCATTGAAAGAAAACTATGAGGGGTAAAGATAAACAATCAACTCCTACAATTACATAAGTTAGTCCTCTAATCACTCCCAATAATATCTTTTATACTTAAAATGAAATAAAAATGACATGTTTTTGTATAATATATTTATGAATTATATATCACCTCAGTATTTACACTTGGAAAACTTAGACCTTGGTTGTTCCTCTCAGTTTTGGACCTTTCCCACATTTGGAAGTCTCACATCTACTTTATCTTATTCCTCATTTCCCTATTTATTGGTCTAAAAAGTCTTATATTGATGACCCAGACTTTCTATCTTTCCCAAAAGGCCAAAAATATTTTGATCTTATTCCTTTGAATGTTCTAAGTATGTACCTATTTTTTAACTACTAGGAAACAAGAATTATTCCTAGACCCCTACATCGACACTAGTGTCCTACCTTGTTGTAGGTGTCAAGTTACCTAAAGTCATCTAATTTAAAAATGAAATGTATCCTAATGGTTAGCCTAAGTGATTTAATGTGATGTATTTCTTAATAAGAGTGGTATATATTCACAATCACTAATCATTCACTCCTAACATAGAATTCATACCAAATATCATTCAATTGAACAAAGCTTCCCTATTTATTCCTATTTTCAAACCATTCACAAGGACTACACATGTACAGGTATGAAGTATTGAAGGAGCATACCAAGATCCAAATTTTCTAAGTTACAAGATAGGTCACTATTATACTTGATTTCCACATATTTCACCCTTGTGCACACACAAGTTAACATGTTAGGAGAGAACCACATTATTTTGAGTCCCTCTTTAGAGTAGTGGCTATGTAGGTAACACCCATTAAAATATGGTTCTTTAAGGTTAGATTGACACTTTGAGCCCACTACATCATTTTTATTAAGGTTAATATGATGATAGATAACTAGTATTTTATAATTTCATAAGGAGTGATAGTCTATGATCTAGATCTAATCACTAAAGTGAAGGTGAAAATAAATAAAAAAGCATTCAGGTGGTCACATCCTTTTCTAGAAAGTATTTTTCATAGGACACCTACATTTGGTTTAGATAGTAATGTTAATGCTAATGTCCAATGCTAATTCTAGTGTTTTCATATCTAGAGGCACTCAATTTAAAATTTGGTGACTATTATAGAATCCTATGCTATTATGCTCCATGCCTATTCCATATCTAAAATTGTGTTAGCATTAGAACTAACTATGTACATTGTTTCTTTGTCATTTCCATATTTAACATAGTTGTACTTATTATTTTTAGCCTATCTCAATTTAATAAATTTAGCATATGTTGTATCTGAGTTTAGAATTTAATTGGCATGTTGTATATATGATTATCACCCTTATGAATTGTAATTTATATATTATTAACCCTATATAACCAAGTATGATCCATATGAAATTTAGGGTTAAACATTTCTTTTTTCATAATTAAATCTCTTTTTAGGGACCGAAAGTTGGTGAGTATGACATAATTTTATCATTTGACTTGCTACCTCAATTGATGAACCAAATTTATGAACACATTTAGATGAGTCTATAAATAAAACAATTACCTTATTTTTGGCTCTAGTGCCTCTTAGATTCAAAATTTTCACATGGTCAGATGCATCCCTCAAGATAAACTTCTTGTCCTAAATTGAGAAAATAGAATGAACTTTGTGTATGCATTTCAAGAGAGATGTGAGTGGTAGATACAAATTGTTAGCCCATAAAATTGAAAGGTAAATTAATATAAGAACACCCATGAGGATTATATTCCATTAAAAATTAGGGAGACATGGTGGCACATTTTATCCCATATCCAAATCTCACTTTAGGGACCAAAATTTGGTTACTATGACACATATTTTTTGATTGACTAGCCCAGTCGATGAACTATCTTCGTGAACATGATAAAATGGGTGTATAAACATAGGTTTGACCTTGATATTTAATTTTTTTATTCCTTTGAGTAAAAATATGCATGAAATATAATGCATCCCTTAAGAGAATATTCTCATCCCTAATGGGAAAATAAAACAAACTTTGTGCATACATTTTAGAACTATGAGTGATAGAGACTAACTGTCAGCTCCTACAATTTCATAAGTGAGTTTTATAAGCAAAAAAATATTATTTATATACCATTAATAATTAGATAAACCTAATAATATGTTTTCTCTCATTTAAAAATCTTGCTTTAGGAAAAACAAACTAGTCACTAGGATTCACATCTTTTGACTCACTAGCCCAATCAATGATTTGTCTTTGCGGATAGGTAAAAATGGGTGAATAAATTCATGAATGAACTCAATATAAAATTCATCACATAATTGATTAATTTTTTTCACATGGATATATATATCCCTCAATATAATCTGCTCATCTCTATGTGGGAAAACATAATGAACTTTGCACATGTGTTTTAAGAGAACTGTGAGTGGTAAAAATAAACCATCAACTCTTATAGTTATTTGGATAATTACTCTTAGCCCTATAAGGAATATTATATTACACTCATGAGGAAGGAAACATGGTGTAACATTTTCTCTCATATCTAAATCTTTATTTATGGACCAAAATTTGATTAGTAAGATGCGTATATTTTGACTCACTAACCTAATTGACAAAACATACTTGTAGACACATTTAGATGGGTAGATAAACATATGAATGATATTTTTATATTCTTTGTCAGCATTTGGAGTAAAAAATTATAGGAATATATATATATATATATATATATATATATATCCCTTAAGATAATTTTATAATCCTTAAGGGTAAAAATGGAACAAACTTTGGGTGGGAATTCCAAAAGAAATGTGAGGGGTAGAAATGAATTGTTAGCTCCTACTATTACATGGGTGATCCATATAAGCTCCATCAAAAGGATTATCTACCACTCATGATGATGTAAACATGGTGTCATGTTTTATATTTCAACTAAATTTCACTTTAGGGAGCAAAATTTGGTCATTAGGACATGTAGGGCATATAAATACAAGAATGACCTTATCTACACTCCATCAGGATCCATAGTGAAAATTTATAAGTGACTAGACACATCCCTTAAGATAGTATTCTAATCCCTAAGGGTAAAAATGGAAAAAACTTTGGGTATATGTTGTAGGATAATTGTGAGGGTAAGAGATGAACTATCAGTTATTATAATTTCATGGGCGAGTCCTCTAAGTACCCCTAAAAGGATTCTCTCCCATTTACATTGAGTAAGAAACTTGTCTACTCAACATGGATTATTTTTTAGTATTCTTTTTTTTTTAAAAATATAATATTATATACTCACAACACCAACCACATTAATGTGGAATCTCATCTAGTTCCACTAACCTACTTTAAATTTGTTAGTAATAATTTAAAATGGAAATAAACAAATAATGGCAACATAATTCTAAATTAAAATACATAAAATCAAATAAGTTAAATTTAGTAATTTAAAATGTAAGTTGTATTGAATAAAACCTACCAATTCAATCCAATGTACCTTTAAGATCAAATTTATTTTTAAGTTTTTTAATAATTGCTTCATAATTGGACTCATGAACTTTCCACAAACTTTTATTGTGAAGGTTTCCATATAATTTGATCATTTGAATATTTGTAAAGATAATCAAATTTTAGTAATGAAGTACCACCCTATTTATGTTAAAGTCCTCAAATTAAAATTACTTTAATTTTTTATGAAATTATCTATAAAGCCAAGTTCTTGTAACCACCACAAATCTAGTGGGATAAACTAGGTCTTCTCCATCTGTGACAATTGTGGTAAAATTTTTCCCCTCTACACAATGAGACAAGTATTAATATATTCCATCATTATTTTAATTAGGTGTAATTATTAAAAAAAATTGAGATTAATTTAAATTATAATTAAATTTGAAGGAAATGTAGGGAAAAGGTAAAATATCACTAATGTTTAATGATACATTTAAATTATATATAAATTATACTTAGTTGCACAAGATTTGAGATGTGGTCAAAGTCATCTATTGATGCTCTTCCATGAACCAATAATGGTTGAAATGAATCCCTAGCCTCCATAGGTGTTAGAGGTCTATAATAACATTCATCAACCTATTATTTTGAATCACATTAATTCTAAGTAAATTCCATACAAATGAAACAAAATCATTCTATATCCCTAGTGTAAATAGTCCATGGACTAGAAATTGAGATTTGAATTGAGTGGAAATCTCTTAATCCATGTACTATATTGAAATATTCATACATTTTATTATTTTATTCCTCTATTAACCAAAATAATATTCACACATGAGAATATTTGTCTAATCTGTGAGATTTTTTTCATTACACCAAGTCTCAATACTTGTAACATTGATAAAATTAGCACCATATTTATGATATCCCTACTCATTTTTAGGGGATATTTTTACACATTCACCTACACCATCATGTTCCCCCTTTTAATGCCTAAACTAAAAGAAATTTCAAAAAATTAAAACCCCATTATTCTTATGCATCTTGATTAACAAATAAAACATTCAAGAATTTGTAACCTGTCCTACATAACTATTTGACCAAATGTAGTGTGCATTGAACATGATTTATTTTGCATTTATATTTATATAAAATATCTCAAAAAAACCGTATAAAAACTCTAGAGTATGTTATCTATCATCACTCATATAAAATTCGTACTCCATAAAAATATTTATATTATCATTTGTGATATCAAGTACATGTTAGAATGGAATATGCACAAAATTTCCAACTTGACTTGAATTATAGTATTGATATTGAACCTTAATTTATGGTTTTAGTGTGTAGTTTTTAGAAAATTCCACAACTGAGATAATATTATTAACTAAGAAGTTGTCCTTGAAAAAATTGAATTTATTATCTAGCCATTTTTATTGGTTTGTATGTATTTCATATTGATAGATAATATTATTCTTGAATTAAAACATGAAATCAAATACAAATACTTGTGTTGTAACCAACTCGCATTTTGATGACTCTTTTCCATATTTTAATGTATAATTTATAGATTTTTACTTCTTAAAATCAACTATTTATTTTACAAATTCATGTGAACTTTATTTATGTATATATCTATTTAAATGTGACAACCACCACAAGTGTTACATATTCCATCTAAACATTCTTTGGAAAAAACAAATTCCCTTAGGTCTTTGACAAAAAAACTTGGGATTAACTTACTTGACATTTTAGGTGGATAAGCCACCATACATTCCTACATAATGCATATCAAGTTCAACATGGATCCTAAAGAATGTGGTTCTTATTTGATTGATTTTTAACATAGAAAGGCTTGCACATCTCAAATGACCTTTGGCTAATTATCAATTATCCATTAATTTTTTCTATAAACATTTTATAAAATTATGTTTGTGTCATGTCCAAGAATTTTTTTTATTGTGGATCATAGTTTTTTTAACCTTTTCTTATTTTAAAAACATATTTTACATTAGATGAGACCCTTGTATTGTCATTCCAAAAAAAAGAAATAAAATGTCTTATTTTTCAACTAATACCTTGTCTTTTCTGGGGAGTCTACCACTAAATGCCCAATAATCTATGAGTGAAGGGTCATTGAGTCTTGTTCTTATTTTTATGACATTTATTAGAGTTTTCCTATTCAATTTCAGGGATGTACTTATTTGAATAAGAAATTGATTTCTATATGTTAACTTACTATAAATTTTATTATTAGTCATCTTGCCACATTACTATCATTTCTTTGAGTCCTATTACTTATTGCATTAAATATATTATTTGTTATTAAATTATTTATTCCCTATTTATTTATTATTCTTAACCCTAAATTATGCATCACATGGCACATTTTTTGTATTTTCATATTTGAATAAATAGTTGACATCATTGTATGTATTTTCTTCTCAAATTCATAGTCCCATACACATTGATCACGAAGTTGAGATGTTCTTGTTGACATTTTACCTTCTATAGGTTGAAATAATTTATTATATATTTAAAATAAAATACTTTGGTTTTCATCCCATTATCCTTAGAGATGTGGGTCCAAGAGGTACATTTTTTATTAAATTGAATGGTGTTAGCACTTTAACCATAAAAGGGATATTAGATTGTTAGTTAAAATTAAACTTTATAGGTGAAGTAAATTCCTCTTAATTAGGAGAGAGATTAATTGGGGTCATTACATGATGTTAACTATCATCATGCTCAAAAAATTCATTATAGATGGATGCTTCATTAAATTGTGTTTCTCCATGTGTTTCATTACTTAATAAAAATTCATTAGTTACATGTTATACAATATAAATTTCATAATTCAACAAGGATTTATTAAGTTCTCTTATCTCATTTTTATATTTATCTAAATTAAATTTTATAGTATTGGGAATGTTATATTCATTTTAAATATTACTTAGTGTGGATGAAGTACCTTTACCTTATCCAAAATCTCTTATAGATGCTCTCCTATCTTCTTGTATTTTTATCTCTTGACTTTGATTTATTCATTTGTTAGTTACTTAATTTGCCTTTTGTGGTGACTACCTAACCCCATGATTTATATTTATGTAAATAAGTCCAAGTAGAATACAAATTGAATAATTTATAGTAATTGAGACAAAAATGGATAATCTATAGAATTTTTAGAGTATCATCAATAAAAACCAATACTAAGTTTGTAAAATGCAAAATGAATGAGTAAAATTCATGAAAAAATGAGTAAAAATTGTGGTCTAAAAAGGGTGTGCACCCTTTTAAAAATTAGACATGCCCTATTTGGATGTAGTTCCAAATGAATTTTTACATTAATGACTCTTTATATTTTTAAAAAGGGTGTACAACCTTATAAAGAATTTTCTTTTGTTTTTTTTTAGTTTCCCTCCAAAACCTACCATGGAAATGCACATGAATTTCAAATTTTTTTGGGTATTTTGTCATCTTTTTGGGAACATTTAATTAGGAATATTTCATTATTTAAAATATATATATATGGGTTTTTAGAGGGGACAAATTATAGAGAGGAGAACATTATTTTTGAATATATATTTTTTTGTAATGTTAAACTATTATTTTTAATTATTTTATAATTTATACACAACATACCATATTATGGTCTATATATATCATTATAAATAACTCTATAACTTTTGGATCATTAATTAGAAGTTTATAAAAATTATATCTCAAAAATCTAAAAAATAATTAGATGTGATATTTGGAAAAAATGATTTTCAAGAAGTTAAGGTCAAAAAATTGTGTTTCTTCACTTGTAGTTTTAATTTTTCAAATATCTTGACTTGTAAAATTATTTAAAAAACATACATTAAAAAAGTAATAAAAAATATTCTCAACAATATTTTGCATTTCATTAATAAAAAATTTCTTCTATCCATATATGAGATTTCATTACAAAAATTCATTCCTTTACTCAAAGAAAGTGTGTCCATAAACATGGAGTCTCCTTTTATTTTCATAAAAATGTACCATACCACTGTTAAAAATGTATCAATTTCATACAATTTTCTCATTTAGGTTTTTAAAAATAAATACATATTACTAAATTTAAAATTACATAATTCACATTCTTATGTTATTATTAGATTATTTTTCTAAGTGTTTCTAAAATTATCTTCAAGTTCAACTATTGATATTTTTAGAAAAAAATGTCACCTTAAGCCCCGCCTTTGTCCCCCATTATCCTACATTTACCCATAGAGGAGTGTATCTAAAGTTAGTTATAAACCAATGTAAATACATGCTATATATAAATTTTTACATAATGTGACAAATTTGCATCAACTTCTCCAAACACATTTTAATTATCCTCAGGTATGATTATATATTTATGATTTATCCCATTTGCCTTACATTTTGTTGAGTTCATTTTTTAGTTGGGTAGTTCATTTCCAGTGTTACGGGTTAACTATTTATATATTATGGAGGGAGGCACATTTTTCAAGGTTCAAATCACATATCTTTGATTTTAGAGGAGAAAAAGTTTGTTGATAATGTCTAAATATAGTTGCTTGGACCTGTTACTTCTAGTGTTAATTTTTTGTTTCCTATATATATATATATATATATATATGATGTTATGATTATTGGTTTTATATTGATGTATTCCCATATTTTTTAATTTTGTATCCAAATTAAATCTTATAATTTATTATTATTATTTCCATCACTACTATCTTTTTCTTGGTTGTTATTTCTTTAAGTATTAGCTCTCCCTAAAACTACGTTTAAATCCAAAATGGCTTTGAACCTTGAAGATCATTTTTTTTAATTACATATGGATACATAATTAATTCATTCACTATCATGGTTTATGTAATGCTTTTATTTACTATGAGTGACTTATCTACAATAAGCATTTACCTAAAGGAGATTTCATAGTTCACCCCTTTCAAATCCAAGCATTGAGTGAAAAAACATGTCAAATTTCATGCCTAAAATTGGCAAGAAATCAATTGTATAGATAATTAACAATATTTATGTCATATATTTATAATTAATAATTAATTTTATATAGATGATACTAATAATAAATAAAAAATTAAATATTATAATATATATTATATTACCAATTATGTTTTTATCACATATTATATGTAATTTATCATATTATTAATATATTATATTAAAGAGTATATAATATTATATAAAATTATAATATATTATATACATATTACATATGTACATATTATATTATATTTTTTTTATAGAATATAATACATAATATTTATTAGATTATGTACTATAGTTTTCCTATTTTATATAATAGAAAATAATATTTACTAAGTTATATTTATATATAATATAGTATATTATGATATGTAAATTTTATATTATAATATATTATATTGAAAAAAGTTTAAAAAATGAAATGAGGCAATGATTGAGGGAAGCATCACATGATTAAAATCTAAGGGGAAAGGGGGTAATATTATTACACAAGGTAGTTGATAGTTAGAATAAATATGGGCAAGTTGGTGGATGTTGATAACATGTATCACTCTATAGGAGAAGGATACTTTGATATAGCCTAGTTTCAGATGGTGGTAGAGATAACCATTTAGTTTCAGAGGAATTTATAACATAATAAGAAATAGACTAAAATTCAAGAAAACATGGCACTGATAGAAATGGGAAAAAGCTCTAGATGTTTTGGTAGAATAACATAGGCTAAAGCTATCATTTTATGAGTCTAATTGGGGTTTTCTCCACTTTAATCTAGATGTAACAGTCATCAACAATTTAATAAATAAGTTATGGTGATTAGTGACTACTAAAGTTTTTTGAATGTATATTTAGCTTTGGGTATTTAAAAAAATATAAATTAGGACCAAATAGAGTATGTTTAGTTAGGGAAATACACAAAGGACATTAAAAACCCATTTTTTTTAATTTTCCAAAGTCAAGATAACCCTATTTGGATCTTTGTTAACACTATTATGTGCATTTATTAGATATGGAGTTGCATGCTTTCATAATCCATGAATGTGATGATGGTCTAATAGTCATTAATGCTAACATTTATAAAGTTCAAATAATTATTTAAATTCTAATATACATTACTAAGAATAGAGAGAGAGAGAGAGAGAGAGAGAGAGAGAGAGAGAGAGAGAGATGAGAGAGAGAGAGGAGAGAGAGAGAGAGGAGAGAGAGAGAGAGAGAGAGAGAGAGAGAGAGAGAGAGAGAGAGAGAGAGAGAGAGAGAGAGAGAGAGAGAGAGAGAGAGAGAGAGAGAGAGAGAGAGAGAGAGAGAGTCTGTACGTTGCTCTTTATAATAGATATTATATGTTATCTAAACCAATTAAATTATTCCTTTTATCAGTAAAATCACATTTCATAAATGGAGTTATTCATAAATTTATTTTTACCTCTATGGATGGTGTAGATTTTTTGGATGTATGGAAATAATCTCTTACCCACATAGCTAACCCATCATTCACACTCTAGAAGTTCACCCATTGCAAGGATTATTCCATGCAATGTTATAAAAACACCTTATTTCCCATAGCGGTTAGCAATTATGGGACAAATTATAGGTAAGTGTGCTTAGACAAGGAAATGAAAAATTACATTAATTACTCATATCCATGAGGATTGTGGAATGACCACACCAAATAAGGAGCCAAAATGCTCTGCACCATATTTTCATCACTTGTGTTTAGTGCATTATCATCATTTAAAAATCCATATGTTTTGATCACATTGTAAAATGAATATCTGGAGAGGAATATGTTGTGTATTATCTTGAGATGGAAAATAAAATAATGTTCACTATAGATGCAATTATAAAATTCCTCTAAAATAATAAATAAAATTTCTATTTAATTTGTCTTGATAAAGTAAACTCAAGTGCACATTTAGTGTATTATCGTCATCTAAAAAATCCATGTGTTTTGATGATGATGTAAAATGAATATCTTAAGAGGAATATGTTGTGTATTATCTTGAGATGAAAAATAAAATAATGTTCACTATAGATGCAATTATAAAATGCCTCTAAAATAATAAATAAAATGTCTATTTAATTTTTCTTGATAAAGTAAACTCAAGTGCACATTTAGTGTATTATCGTCATCTAAAAAATCCATGTGCTTTGATCATGATGTAAAATGAATATCTCAAGAGGAATATGTTGTGTATTATCTAGAGATGAAAAATAAAATAATGTTCACTATAGATGCAACAATAAAATGCCTCTGACATAATAAATAAAACTCATATTTAATTTGTCTTGATAAAGTAAACTCAAGTGCACACATTTATTTTTATAGTGTGTCCTTTCATGTTATTGAATGATGGAGATGTTAAATGTAAATAATGTGAAAGGTAATGTTAAATCTTGTGCAATCTAGTGTTAATGTACGTATAAAGTATTAACTCATAAAAATGGAAGAATAGCTAATTCAATTTATCAAATATATAAATTATTATAATATCTAAATCCTTAGGATGGTGAACGTAATTTTAATTGAACTTAAATATCTCAAAACTAATTTATAATAGGAATTGAGATTTTTTCATTATATTTTTTAAAATTTGTTGAGGATCATATAAGTAATATATAAGGATCTTGTGTACGATGGCAAGATAATTTCAGCTAAAAACTAAGTAATAAATGGGCCATGATTTTGAATATAATTTATTAATGCACATTAGTTTAGACCAAAAAATGAATTTAATCTAAAGATATATTTATGATTTTGGTCAATATGCATGATGCTATTATGTAATTTTAAGTTTCCACTTAGTGTAGACACTCAAAATTAGTCATTAAGTGTTTGAAAATGGTTTATCTTGACATCCTTACCCTTACTTGGTCTATTCACCATTTTTTAAAAACTTATAGTTGTTGTAGGAGCATTCAAAATTCTATTCACTACCTTGAAATGACTCAAAAAGTCATTCAAGCATCCCTAGTTTACTTATAGGTTTTTTGGACTAAATCCAAACAATCTCTATCCTTCTAGGATAAGACTGTAGTAGCTAGGTAAGATCACACTATGGTCTTGTCAAATAGTGAATCTATATCTCTTAAGATCTAATGATAAATTTTTAAATTTGAGTCATTTCATTTTATCATTCTGACACTTTTAAAAAGGTTGATTAACGTCAATATTTAAAATATTTTTCTATATAATCACATCAAGGTCATTCAAAATACATATATCAATCATTTGGAAATTATATTACACATTGAATAAGAGGGCACTAATCTTTCCAATTCAAAATTTTAAGCATTCTAATAGCCATAAACCAAGTCTAAAACTATTTTATTTCAGGTCAATGGAAATCATTGTCAATAATTCAAGTAAATATATCTACTTACATTCATATACAAAATATAAAGATTCACACACTCACTTGAGGAGGGATAACTATATTGTCCTGAGGCCCTTTTAGATTATGTAGGCAATACTTAGATTACATATGGGTTTCTAAGGATATCTCAACCATTCCCCTTGCCAAATCCCCCTCCTTTGTATTTGATTTCAATTGTGTTTATTTTGCAAGAGCTGGGGTTTGTATTTTTTAGGTCTTCCACACATCAATTTGGAACATTAAGTAAAAAATTATCCTCTCATAAATAGTCAAAACTAGCCATATTAAAAAATTAGTTGTATAGTCTATCACAATATAGTCATAGTCAACAAACAAGGTTGCACTATGGCCCTATCCTTCTATTACATCCTTGCACCAACACAATTTAAAATCTTATTTTCACCCATGACATGTTTTATAGTTATTCTCATTTATCTTTCATCAACATTTAGCCTATATAATCAACATAAAGTTAGTTTAAGCTAGATTTGCATATTTTTTGGTCAATTTAATATTTTAGCTCATTTCCAATTTTGTAAATTATTATATTTCATATTTAGATATGTATATTCTATAAATATAAATTAGTTTTTAGTGGTTTATTTGTTATTGTCATTTCATTATTAAATTAAAATGAACACTAAGCATTCAATATGATGTCTCAGTGAATAATATACAAGTCAATCTTTGTTTTAATGCTTTCCCTCTCAAAATTGATTTTTTTCTGACATTTATTACTATCATATGTTTAGAAAGAGTGAGGTTTGATATTGACTGTTAGTGTAATATCCAACTCAAAGATCGAGGATATAAATTTGTTAAACTATTAATGTTTATATGTATTTTTTATCTACATACATATTTGATAATTATGTTTTGGGATATTTTAGATATTTATGAAGAAAACTTGTTTCAAATCTCAAAACATTTGGAATTGGTTTTAACTATATTTTGATAATTGTGTTTAATAAATGTAAATTTTACTATGGTTTTAACAATCCAATAAAATAGATCTACATTCAAGGTTTGAGTTCCCTTTATCTTTCAAGGGACTCTTTATGGTCTCCTTAAACATATTTACTCTCTAAATTATGTTGAATTTTATATTTACTAACTAAACTATGTGGGTGTAATATGAACAAAGGGATTAAAATATAATTGCATCATATTTACTAATAAATATTATAATTAAGTCCAATAATATGTAACTTAGTTAAATCAAACTTAATTACTAATATCAATTCTAGCATAATAATTGAAAAATAGTGGGTTTAGAGAAGCATCTTGATTGTTGAACAATCTAGAAATAGTTTTCATAGTATAATAGAGAATTTAACATTTTGTGGTAAATAACGAGAACCTTGAAAACTTGTAGTGACCTAAGAACCACCCTAAAATCATACACTCAAAATTTTTGGTAACCAAAAACATAGATAACTCATTTATGGAAGACAACAAGCATGAATAATTTTTTATGATAAAATAATTCATTGGGTTTAGGGATCTAAAAACCTTACTCACTTTTCTAAATATTTTCCCGTCTCTAGGAAATATATCTTCTTATTTAAACCCTAATAGGTAATTTAAAATTTCAAATGATAAGGAAAAATATTTATTTTGTCACTTGTGTTCATGGTTATAATTTTTTCAAGTATAAACTATTTATCATGCCCATTGATGGTATAAAATATTGAAGACATAACTAAGTAGTCTATTGTGATGCAATATTTATCTGTTATGACTTTAATCACTACAATGAATAAATGACGTCTTCTAAAATGTAATAGTAAATATGAGAGGATCTTAATGTTTACTTACATTCTTAAATGCATCCTCTATATGCTTATCTTGATTGCCTCATTGATTGATTTATTGATTATTATTTTCTTAATACATTAGTGCACATTTACATTTATAGACCTAATAAATGAAAATTATGACCCTATTAGTGTAAAAATTGACAAAAAAGTTAAAAAATCTAATCATCACCCAAAACCCCTCGAGGACCCAAAAATGGTTAAGAAGGGCCCAACCCAAAAACGTACATTATATGTTTCTATAGAAACATCATAGAACAAGTGATATGAGAGAAGAAGAAGAAAATAAGAAAAGAGGGGAAATATGGAAAGGATGACCAAAAACATGAAAAAAACATTACAATGAATCATAATATGGACCAATAGTCAAATAATATATCATACCCTAGAAAAATATGTGTATGTACATACATATCAAAATATTGGCTCCCTACATAATGCCACACTTTGATATGTGTATGTACATACATATCAAAATAGAACAAAAAGAGGGTGGATAAAAAATAGTTACCCATCCAATGCTTAGGCTATGAAACTTTCAAATACATTTACACATGGATAAGCTACCCATAAAAATGATCTCTCAAAATATAGAAAGGAAAATATGAAAATGATACACCTATTTTTTATAAATATCTTAGAGTTCCTTTACACGAGTTCCACATGCCTCTGAATATGTTTTTAATTCTATTTGTGTTTAATAAATTTGGATTCCTATGTATAATATTATGCCTTTTCCCACATGTTATTATATTTTATTCATTTCTTAGTATAAAATTTAGTCACCAAAAATCATGGCTAATGCAATTATCTGAGTACTAGAAAAGAGAAAGGCTGTGAAATATCTTGAATATATCCCATAATGGTAATTATGTACCATGTGTTAAACATGTTAATGAATAATTAAATTTTAAATGACCCTGTCTTTAGGAAAAAAAATTATACTTAATTTATAGAGTCCTAGAGGATAGATTATGGAGAAAATGGGTGGAATATATGCCCCTCTCTTGAGATGTGAGGTGAACTTATGAAGCACATAATCCCAAAAGAAATGAATTACACACATAATTTGTGAAATATAAAATAAAATCACTCATGTGTAATATATAATTTTTTTCCATAATCCCAGTTTTATATAGAATAAGGAATGAACCTTGTAGATCTAAAAATATGTTCATGAAAGCAAAAAAAAATCTACCCAATTGGAAAAGTAACGATACAAGACAAAGTGGTAAATAACTAGGCTATGAAAAGTAAGTAAAAAATGATAAGGAATGATCACACATTGAAATTATTTTAATATTCTATAAGTTTGGATATATCAATATGATTTTGTACTTTATTGAACTCTGATTTACACCTAGATATTCCTAGATAGTTTCATGCCCTGCATGAATTTGACCTAGGGAGATTCATATTAGTCAGATACTTATTGTAATATTTATCCCTATTTTTCCAAATTTAGACCATGTATGGATGTACAACCTTATTTTTTATAACACTACATTTCCTCCTATTTTTTAATCTTAGTGTACCTATGCTTTCCTAATTTTTCAAACAGAATGTGCTAAATTGTTGATTCCTTCTCTTTCACCTAGTTTGGCACTCAAAATAGTAAATAGTTTATGGGGTTAGGAAATTTTTGAAGGGATGATGTAAACTATGTATCCTACACACTAGAATTATACCTCCATTCTAAGTGAAAATGGAATCACTCAAGTAATTTTTTTGAACCCTCTCATCCCTATAAGTGATGACGTGACTACATGAAAGCTAAAGCCTTCATTTAGAACAAGTGTATATGGAGACACCAAGATAGACAACTCTATATCACTTTTATAAGATGTGACTCAATGAATCTCAACTTAAATTAGGAGGAATAAATATATTTATGTTTATCTCTATTCTAGGTTAAGACCTTGATATTCTATTATAATTTATGATCCCTTTATCATTCTAAATGATTTAGGATGAATTTTATATATAGGGAAACCTAGGATAATAATGGGTGTATTAAATAACTTTATAAATTAAAATAGGTGAGAATAAAGGCACAAAATCAATGATAATGTAAAAAATGACCCACATTAGTAAAGGGTTCAAACCTACACAAAAAGACAATCTACCTAGGATAAAATCATGTAGGGTGCTAAACTAACTTGAGATAAATAGAGGCTCAAATATTGATGAAAAGAATGAAAATAAATGATATTGGTCTAAGGATTCTAAATGATATATTCTAATAAGTGTTTAGATGTTATTTTTAGGCTCAAGGGAAAAATGAGTACTAGTGTAGGATCAAATAAGTCCTATAAATATGTAAATTTACACATGTATGTCAAATATGGTAAACTAGGTATAAAACATTAGGTAAAGGGTCTTGTACCAAGTTTAGGTGTCTAAATAATTCCCCACTTTGACATAGGTATGTGATAATGAGTGATTTCATGTATGCATCAAATTATAAATCTAAATAATTTGAAACATATAGATTCACTTACCTAGGGAAAAATTTAGGGGTTTTGATGATTTGGTCAAGCTAAGCTTCCATTCACATAGATGTTTGATGTTCCTAAAAATAGTTCAAAATTTGACATGTAGTCAATGAATATGATAAATATTTAAAGTTTTAATTTTTAATTTTTAATTTTTGAATATTTGAAATTTATATTTTTAGAAATAGGGCATAAGAACAAATACAACTTGGTGGTATTTTTTCCAAATGATGCAAAAAGAGCTTATGAAAATAAAATTTTGATAGGTACTAAAAACATAGGTAGGAACTCTCTAGGAGTCACTAGGGCCCAATCCAATTCTTGATCAAATAATTAGATAAAATTTCAATCAAGTTTTTTTAAGTTTATTTTTTTAATGTATCTTGATATATGCTTTCCTTTTGAGGTGAGATTTAAAGATGTGTTGAAATCACTCATATCAAAAGATACTGTTAAGATGAATAATATGTTAGGAAAACAATATATCTGAAGTGTTAATATCCTAAAACATATGCCAATAAAAATTGAACATAGTCAATAACAATGAATTCTATAAAAGTGTCAATTTAGTGTAGGAAAGATGGTACAATATCACAAACAATAGAAAAGGGTGTAATTCCCTCATATAAAAAAATATGTGGAAACCTAGAATGTCTCAAATGTGATATAATATACCTAAAACTATGTTATATATAGAAATGAGAACCTACATAAGTAGCATGTTCCCATATATGCATGATAAATACCATGGAAATATAGGCACCAAGAAAGTATAGTAATATGCATGATATACATCATGGATACAATCATAGTATAAAATATACACGATGAAAATTTTGGATACACATAATAAATAAATAATGTAATTGAACATAAATTCTAGTGGCCACACTCAAGCTAGTGATACCATAAAAATATGGGACTAAAAAAACATGCACAAACAAGAAAAAAATATGCATGCAAGCAAGCATTCCTACACAGTAAAAAATTAAACCATGTAATGCCCATAATGAATATGTCCATGTGATAAATAATATCTAGGTAGTAGCATGAGATATTATAACCAAATTAATTTAGATCAATGTGATAAAGTACAAGCAAGTAAATAAATCACCATGAAAAGTATGCTATATAGAAATGCCCCAAAGGTAGGACATATTGTCTATGAAAAATGCCTCCTCAATATGTGGGAAAATAGTGTGTATTATAGTATCATGTAGCATGCAATTCTAATAAAAACATGTGTAAATCATTAATATGAAAACCTGTATAATAGGTGAATATGTAACTATCTATAAAGTAATGTTTTTAAATTCTATATTTTTTCTAATGTTTTTCAATTTTGTAACATGAGATATTTCCCTTGATGGAAAATTTGTGTGAAAAATGTATATAGAGAGTATGATTAACATAAAGTAACAAGTTTAAAAATCATGGTTAGGAAATATCAACCTATGGTACTAGGAATTTGATGATGGAGGGGAGGTTAGATCAAGTGTTAGTTTTCATATAAAATAATGAAATAAACACACTAACAAACTTAAAACCTCCATGCCTAGATCATAGGGTAAGCTTAGTTAACATATAATAAATGACAAAGCTCAACTAAAATGTAAATAACTTACCAATTCCTTACCTTCCTTGAATGATCCAAATGATGTATTTATTTGGCTTGCTCGGATTGTGCTCCAAGAGTCTTTGGAAAATGGAGTTTTATGGATCCTGATCTCCTTGGCACCATTATTGGCTTATTATTTCTTGATGTAGCTTGATGATTTGTCTTGTGATTTTGGCATTATAAAACTATAGCTATGAATTATGCACTAAATCTTACATTATAACTTTACTATGCTCAAGATCTCATAAATGAGAGGAAAACACTTTTATTTATAGGTTTAGAAATTAACCCCAACCCAAGATGATTTAGAGTGTAGTTATATCTTGGAATGGGTTCAAACATAACATTAGTGAGTTAATTAACCCTAGTAGAGTTAAAAGGTGTCAAATGGTCATGATTAGCAATGAATAGGCATGTTGAGATATTTTAGGATATTTGACAACTCAAAAAAAGGTAATTATGAATTAATAGGATATTATTTGATTTTTGAATTTCATTTTTTAATAATTAATTAATTTATCATGTATAATTTAACTAGGCATTTAATTAGGTTTAACATTTTAATTAATTATGTTCAGGCATTTTAGCATTTTATAAGACTTGATTTAATTCATGTGTAAATTTGCCCCATTGAATAGGTATATAGGCCAAATTTCTTATTATGAATCCAAATTTGAGACATTTAGTGATTATTAGGATTAATTTTCAAAGATTGGTAAGAATCGATCTAAAGTTTGGTATGAAGCTATCGGTGGCTAGTTTTAGGTGTCTAAAATTTACCCCTATTTGGGAAGATGTTGTAAACTATAGGCACAACTTTGTCTTCTCAAATAATGATAAAGAATTTCATAGCTAAAAGGAGATGATGATTGAATAAAAAACTCCAAAGAATGTTTGGTAAGCCTATAATGATGTCCCCTCGAGGGAGTGGTCATGATATGTTTGATGGTGGTCCCTCGAAAAGAAGCAAGAAAAAAAATGGAATTAACCCATGGGTGATCTTAATCCAATACAAAAAATGATTGCATGCATTGATATAAAAATTATTAATTTTCCCAAAAGTGGTTATAATTAGTAACAAATGATACAACATTGATTTCACCATAGGCAGTTACAATTAGTGACAATGGTATATGCCCTAGTTAGGGTTGATGAGTCAACAAATAATGATTTACCCAAAAATGGTTATAATCATTAAAATGACTAGGATTGAATAATGATGTTGATTATACACTAGTAGGGTAGATTGGCAAACATAACACAAGGATATAACTTGTTTCATGAATTAAATATGAATGAGCACAAGTATATATGCGATGGTCTAATGACTAAAGAAGCCAAAAAAAAACCAACCACAAAAGGATGTGTAAAGTGATGAAAGAGATGAATAGAAGAATAAAGGTTAATCAATGAAAATGATTCAATTGTCTTACCAATGTGGAGATGCTCATCCTGATTAACATTGATACAACTAAAATTATTAATAGGTTAATTTGATCAAAGGTGGGTGGGAGGATTTACCAAGGGTACCAAGGAGAATTCTTTATGGATCCATTGCTTGTAAGCCTTCTTGAGCTGATTTTTGTTATATCACATGATGGTATGCACCATGATATAAACCAACATGATAACTTAGCCTAAATATTCATAAGGACTGAATCTTGATCCAATAAATAATTAAAAATAATATACTAATGATAAAAATCATGATGGTAATGTTGACATATGAATATGGATGGACTCAAGAATAATGTGCAAGGAATCACCCAATGAACACATATAGACTGAGTCGAGGCAATAATACTGAAAGTAAACAAATAGGCAAATAAATAAGTAAATAATATACAAAAATCAAATAAATAGGAAAGAAAACAAACAAATAAACAAAAAATAAACACACATAAAGCTAGAAAGTTAAAGCAATAGAAAGCATCCTAACAATGGTTTTTCCCTAGTAAGGTGGATCGAGGATGACTAACTAGGATTAGATAGGACAAATTTTTTTAGATTTTGAAAATTTTGAATGTTTTTGCAATTTTATAAGAATCTCAAGCCAATTTGGAATTATGAGATACTAAATGGTCCAACTCATAAAATGATGATAGTGTTATCTTAGGTTGATTGAAAAATGGTGAGAGTGTATGACAAAGGTTTCTCACAAAATAACAAGAGTGTATGGAAAATGGGGAATGAGATAACCTCAACATGAATTTAGTATGGCCTACATAGTCCCAAAATGACCTCAAGTCATAGTAGTTCCACCAACACAAAAGGTGGGGAGAAACTTGACCAGGAAACAACAAGTTCTCAAATCTAGCAAATGGATAGGAAAATGAGAATAATAATGGCAAGGTGATGTTACAATGCATGATAAATGTGTTCTTCATAATTTTCCCATAGGTGGTTATAATTAAGAAATAATGGCATAGGTCTATGATACTAATTTGCCCATAGGTGGTTATAATTAGCAATAGAATGCGGAATAATGATTTGTTCATAGATGGTTATAATCAATAATACTTGGTATAATGTGAATGAAAGATAACTTGCCAAATAAAATGTCACACTAATTTAATCGACTATCATTTAAACATAAAATTCTAAAATTACTAAAATTAAACAAAAATCCCCTCATGGAAGGTGTGGGAAGAACCAAAGGAACCAAGATCAAAAGTGGTTCATAAGGTGTCTAAAAATAGGTTTTGGTCTAAATAGGAATGGAATGGTAAGATGGTAAAGGTATGATTATTGAATAAAAAATGGTAGAAGGGTTTCCCCCAAGTGGTAAGGTGAGGAAACTAGTAGGGAATGAAACAATGATAAAGGAATGGTAAAATTAAAATGGTAAGGTAAATGGAAAATGGTAATGGAATGGTACATGTTTTTGGCTAAGGTGAATGGTAAGGGTATGGTTTTTGGCTAAGGTATGGGTATGGTTTTATTATTTTGGCATAGGTGAATGTTTTTAGTGTTCTTGCCAATTTGGAGATGCACATCCTAATCAAAAAATGATACAACTAGAATAATCAATCATGTAAATTACTAGCCCACACCTCATCTAAATAGTTATTATATCAAGTACTAGCTATAGATTTGGATGCAAATGATGTTGTTTTGATCTTCATTGGTCATTGATTCTATTTCCCTCAAATATCAAGACAAGGTATCTTTGTAGCCTTTTTAAAAGAAAGTGTGTCCAAGGATGATAAACATGGATAAATGGTGGATGATAGGTTTGGTTTGGTAATGTAAATGTGGATAATAATATAATGTATAATGATTGGGAAATAAATGAAGATCATGGTTTTTAGGCACACATAATGTTGATGATTTTATATTTGACATAACTTTAGATGTGGCAGGGCTGAAGACTTCTAAATATTCTCTTAATTAGACCACCATATTTTTTTGTGGATTGGGATTGAGAGTAGCTACCATATGATTAGGCTATAGATTGGAAGCTATATTGATTTAATATTTTATAATGTCTTCATCAAGCAATGAATAACCTTTATGCTTAGCTATTGGCACCTTAAAGATGTTATCACCAATGAAATTGTCTTGATTATCCCATAGTGCCTTTGAGAAGGTTTCATTAAGGAATGTTGATTGTTGAATGTTGACTTTGATTGTCTTCTAGCACCTTTAAAAAGGTTTCACTAGAAGATGCTAAGTTTAAACTTTAATTATCCCCTAAGACCTCCAAAAAGGTTTCACTAGGAGATTATTCTTTTTCTACATGAATTTGGTCTTGGCCTCCCTAATTTTATTTAATTGATATATCTCCATGGATGTAGTTTAACATGGTGTAATTCTATTAGTCCCAATCTATACTTGTGGGAGGTGGAATGTCTAATATAATGGTTATGTTGGTTGGTGGTAGTGGCTTGCAAAATAGTAATGGAATAGGAGGAGGAAACATAATCCTCATAGAAGATACTAGGAGAGCTTGTGTTAAATCTAAAATAATCATCTTAAAAAACCATAAAATGATCATAAATGTATTCAAATTAATTTATGAGGCATGGATAACAAATATTGTAATAACCACAAACATATTTTGATTTTGAAACTGATTCTTACTCAAATGACTCTAAATCCAATGTTGAGACTAAGATCAATTCTACTTTTGATGCTAAATGTGATTTCAGTTTACGAATAAAACTTAAATCTAATTCTAATTCTTCATATGGTATAGATGCTACTATAATGATGTTTTTTTAAATGCTTTGGATTGGACAAGTAATGACCTATGATGTCATAATGGGTTTCATAGAGACTAGTTTGTCAAACTAATACTCCTCAATAGTGGGAAAAAAGTCAAGAGACAACTCCTTAGAGACTGGATTATCAAGGGAGGCTCTTAAAAGATAAGCATATGGTCAAGGTAATGATTTTCCCAAAGGTGGTTATAATCATTAAGTAGTGACTCAACAAATACTAACTTGTCAGAGTGAGACTCCTCAATAACAGATATAGGATCAATAGGTGTTTCATCATAGGTTGACTTATCACAAATGCTTGGATCAACAAAAACATCATATCTTGGTTGGTTCTCTTGGTATTAGTTTACAAGTAGTTTTAAAATACCAATTTTGATTACAGTTTGGTGATCAAATGATTAACTCAATTGGAGAGGTATTGATTAGATTAGTTAGGGCTAGATGATTGGTAGGGGTTTTTTAAAGTGGGGAACAATTGGTAATGGATGAATAATGGTTGGTGGTTAGATAATGATATGGAATTATAGAGATTGGTAGCTTTCACAAGCCAAAGGATGATGTCCTATAATGGTAATGGTAGGGCATTATGGAGCTTAATTACTCAAATGAGCTAAAGGGTGAAGTCTTAGTATAGAAATGGTAGGGCATTGTGGAGTTTTATTGATCACACAAGCTAAAGGATGAGGTCTTATAAGGGTAATGGTAGGGAATAATGGATTTTGGTTTCTCACATAAGCCAAAATATGAGGTCTTAGAATATAAAAGGTAAGGCATTATGAAGCTTGGTTATTTTCACAAGCTAAAAGATGAGGTCCTATAATAGAAATGGTAGGGCATCATGGATATTGGTTACTTGCACAAGCCAAATGATGAGGTCCTATAACGGTAATGATATTCCTTGGACATGGTGGAGCTTGGTTGATTGTGCAGTCTAAAGAAGAGTTAAAGGTAAAGGTGGGGGAATGGTGGTCACGAAAGGGTGAGTATAATACATCAACCAACCTAAAGAATGTATCACCAAATTAAATTCTTATGGATCTTAGATTTGTTCCCTAGATTGAGTATGGTAAAGAGGGTATGGATTATCCTCAAAAATAACATTATCCCTATCCCAATAGGGATCTTGGCTGGGATTATTAGTAGTTTATTGAATTTTTTTCTAGGATTGATTATTGTAAGGAGGGTATGGATCTTCCTCATAAATAATATTATCCAAGTATGGGTCTCCACTTGGATTTTGTGTATCCATTCCATTATAACTTGGATTTTATGTGACTCTACCATAAGTGTAGCTAGACATATCTATATCAATGATAATACTCCATAAAAAGGTCTAGAGTTCTATAAAAATTTTAAGTGATGTCTAAAGGACAAATGGTTCAAACTTGGTCTAACTTAGTCTAGGGGAGCTGCATCTCCAAAAATGGTTTTTTCTAGAACATGGTATAAAATAATCTAACATCAAATGTCTAGCCTCAAATATCTCACACATAAAAGGTCAAACATTTAAATATAAAATGGCTTATCAAACTCTGTGTCCAAAGTATTCCAAACAAGTTTAATCTAAATAAACAAAAGTTACTAGGTATTTTGTCCAAATGTAGTGTCAAAATCTAGGCTTAAAACAAGCATATGCTAAGACTTTTGGCCAAATATGATGTCAAAAGCTAGACTTTAAATAAAGTCACGTGTAAAGACTTTTTGCCAAATGCAGTGTCAAAAGATAGACTTAAAACAAAGGTGAGATTTTAATCTAACAAACTTGGAACACTTTGACATAAACCCAACATATAAAATCAAACATAAACTTGGTTAATTGGCATAAGGGATAAATCAAAAGGCACATGGAGAGAGACTATTTTATCCCAAATAAATGGCACAGCCAATAATGAAAATTAAGATTCTTTAAACAAGCAAGCTAGATAAAATTTAAAGACATAACGACACTAGGCAAAGATCCAAGCAATAATTTTTAAAGCTGGATAATGAATTAACCTAAGTTGTATAACCCAAAAGAGAAAGATTAGTGTCTAAACCCCAATTAAGCAAGGCATAAATATAAATCAATCAATGTTTGAATTTAAACTTTGGAAAAGTCAATTAAAAACTTAACTTGGTAAACTAGGCATTTGTAAACAAACAATAGTCTAGATAAAATAGAACAACATAACGATAAAAGACAAGGATTCGAATGACATATGTGGTATTGGTTTTGAAAAATGGAATTTGACACAAGGAAAATGAGTCTGGAAATAATTTGAGTAGCATAATGATGTTAGCACTATATAAAGATATAAATAATTGTTTGGTTTTAAAGATAAAGTCTCAAAAGCTTGAAATGATTTGGGCAACATAACATTACCCATTTCAATCAAGACACACACAAACAAGTTTGGCCAAAAAATTTAAGTCAAAAGTGTGTAACAAAATGTTTAGCATAATGCCTCCTCAAGTAAAGGAGTTGCATATAAATAAAGCTTGGTATGATATGTCATATAAATAAAGTTTTAGACTCAAATTACCAAGTAATAAAGAATGAAATGATATAATATCTAAATGTAACGTCCTAGATTCTATAACTAACAAGGTATGGCAAGTGGGTTGACTAAAACTATAGTTTTCATATGTATAGATTAATCACAAGTGTGGCTAACATAAGAGAATAATCATGTCACTTGAGTTCATATCGATCAAATTACTATGCAAAGGTCTATTCTTTTGCATAGTGATTTCATATGTAGACTACTTGGTGGAATCCTCTGGTTGACTAGACCTGACTTGGGCCTTCATTATGAAAGGAGAGGTTAAAAACTCAACCCCTAGATTTTTTAGTATGTGTACCCTAATTTGTATAACCAACCTTGGAGTGGGGTTTAAACACTATTGGGAGATGAATCCCTGGGTAAATGCTTCCCTAAAGAACTTATGAAGAGGTAATGACCTCCCCTCCACAAGCCAAATTACATGAAAATAAAAGATTAAGTTGAAAGACTTTAGGGTTGATTTTAGATCACCCAAACCATGTGGGTTTTGGGAAGAGCCTAAATAAATTTATTTTCATGCCTTGGACTAGGCATAATTGCCATGAAAAGGTGCTTTTGGTCATCCAAGTTTCTTTCAGGGGATAGGGGGAGAGCATACATGTGTTATTATTTTTGAGAAAACAAACAAATAAGTCCAAACAAACATGACATAAAATTATCATTTTCAAAATCATGAACTAAGTGATTTAAAATTCATTTTAAATCACCAAAATGAAATGTGTTGTGAAGGTTTTATGCCCCCCTTGGCATTGGTTTATCTTGTAAAAACTTTGAAAAAAATATAAGGCATAAAAAATGAACTATGTTATTTTTAAAAACCAAAAGATAAAATGAGAAAGATTAAAATGCATTCAAATTTTAAGTTCCTTGACCCCTTGGTTTAAGTGAAAAACATGCAACAAATTTCACCAAACAATTTCAACACAAATCATCTAGGTTCATTTTAAGCACTTAATCCAAATTTGCAAGACTCAGCCAAATTCATTTTAAAACACCAAAATTAAGTGTTAAAAACCATTTAAACTTTCAAATTTGTGTTATAATAATGATTTGGCCCTACAATGGTTAGATATTCTCCTCCTGATTTGAATCACATTTGAAGGTGAGTAAACAAAGATTTAAAACATAGCTCTTAGGTTTTTGTTTTAAAAATATAGTGACCAACATCAGTAAAAAATAATTGATGTCGGTTATAAGGTGACCAATTTTGGTTGGTATCACAAAAAACTAATAATGGTTGTAAACAACCAATATCAGTTGATTAAGACTGATGCCAGTCACCTATGAAATTGAAGGCAAAACCAAAATGGGATAAAAATGTTAGGTTAGCTCAAAAATGACAAAAACTCTTCAAAACTTGTAACATAGGGATTAGATAGAGAGTTTAAATGCTAATGAAACCAAGAAACAATAGTTATGTTTGATAAAAATATTCAAAATAAAAGTTTTATTATCCATTTTACCTTGTAACCTGAATGATAATAGTCACCCAAAATTGAGCTTGGTTAGGTAGAACTAATGATGGTTTGGTAGAACCGATGTCAGTTATGCCTGACCAATGTTGGTCTCTATATAGATCTGAGTTAATTCAAAAATTAAAAATATGGTAAAAACAAAGCTAAAAATGCAATTTTTAAGGAATTAAAGCATTCATTTGATAATTTATGAGTTGCATCTTTGTTCCCTTGCTATGTGGGGTGCTTAATGTCCCACTGAGCATGCCATTTGTGATACTAGGAATTTTACAATGGAGGGGAGGTTAGATAAAATGTTAATTTTAATATAAAATAATGAAATAAAAACACTAAAAAACTTAAGACCTCCATGTTTATATCATATTTGGAGCTTAGTGAATAAATAATAAATGATAAAGTTCAACTAAAATGTAAAAAATTTACAAATTCCTTACCTTCCTTGAATGATCCAAATGATGTGTTCGTTTGGCTTACTCAATTTGTGATCAAAGAGTCTTTGGCAAATTGAGTTGTGTGGCTCCTTCTCTCCTTGTCACCATTGTTGGATTATGCTTTCTTGATGTGGCTATATGGATTGGCTTGTGATTTTGATATTATAACACTATAGCTTTAAATCATGCACCAAATCTAACATTATAACTTTACTATGCTTAATCTCTCATAAATGAGAGGCAAATGATTGTATTTATATATTTAGAAACTAACCCCAAACCAAGGTTAGTTAGAGTTTAGTTAGAGCTTAAAATGGGTTCAAACCTAATCATAGTGAGTTAATTAACCCTATTAGAGTTAAATGATGTCAGATGGTCATGATTATCAATGAATAGGCATGTTGAGATATTTTAGGATATTTGACACTCATAAAAAGGTAATTATGAATTCATAGGATAATCTTTAATTTTTAAATTTTCTTTTTTGATAATTCATCAATTACTCATGGATAATTCAACTAGGCTTTTAATTAGGTCTAGCATTTTAATTAATTTTGTTTAGGCATTTTAGAATTTTACAAGATTTGATTTAATTCATGTGTATATTTTCCCCATTTAATAGGTCTATAGGACAAATTACATGTTATTAATCCAAATTTGAGATGTTTAGTAACTCTTAGGCTTAATTTATAAAGGTTGATAAGAATCAATCTAAACTCTGGTATGAATCCATTGGTGGCTATTTTTAGGTGTCTACACAACCCACTAAATGTAAACATTTAAGGCACATATGCATAATAACCCCCAATCATAGGATAAAAGTAATGTGTCATGATCACATGGCATATATGAATATGTGGCAAGGTTCATAAGTGAATATATACATGGGGAAACAACATGTCAACACAATGTATGGGAAGTTAATATTATATACATATGCTAATTAAATGTACCCTGGGTGATGACCTATTATGTGTCATAGTGTGTTCAAGATATATAATTTTAATAAGTAATGTAAAATCAAAGTAAAAGGGGTATTTTAACTCCACACATAGGATATGTAGATAAGAAACATGCATGGTTATGATTCCCCCATAGGTTAATACATGTATAATAGTTGAACATTGGGTACTAATACCACATTGGGAAGAATGTGATCAATAAGGAAATAAGTGTGGGTAAAATGCTCCCATAGGAAAACATATGTGATATAAAATATAAATGGTGGGTACCATTTCCCCATTGGACCAACATTTGTATAAATGTGACCACCAAATAAAAAGTGTGGGTATGATGCCTCCATAGGCAAAGATGTATATACATGTGATCACTAAGAAAAAAGTGTGGGTATAATTCCCCCATATGAAAATATATGCTCATTTATAAATCTATGTTTTTTAACTTTTTAGTAACATGTGTAGATTAAAACTAGAAAGTAAAATAAGGTGGCATGGGTACACACATGAAAGGAAGGAGTAAGGCTAAAAAACTATAAGAATGATATGAGAAGGATTCCCATAAACCTATGGATTCCCTCATAAATAAATTCATGTTGTGATTTAAAGGTCCCAATAAATTTTTTTTCATCATTAGTAAACCCATGTAAGTGCTAATCTTAGGATCAAAAATCAAATTGTCAAGGCAAGTGAAACATAGTAAGCAACATGGAAAAATGTCTAGAAGAATATTGATGAAAGTATAAATAAAAGACCAATGTAAAATAAAATGATAGAGGAATTAAATTAAATTATATGAGGAAGACACATGTAAGGCACACCATATTAAAAAAAATCTATATACAAGACTATGATATAATAAATATGTATCAATGAGGCCAAAATATTAGTTATATAAAAATGGATAGTATGATACCAAGGTGTAATATATAAACAAATAATGATTGAAAGTAAGTGTTTTAAAATGTACTCATCCATGTACAAGTGATATGTAATAAATTCATGTAGATATCCATGTACAAAATCAAGATATGTATACTCTATGTAAATAAAAATACAAGATGCATGATATATGTAAAGTACCTCAATGTAGGAGTTGGATAAAATCTAAAAATATTTAACCATGTAATAATCACTTGTGTATAGAACTGACCCCATAGGTGTAGAGTGAAATTAGTCCATAACCATAAATAAACTAAATATCCTACATATCACTTACTTAAATCATATCATAAGAATCACATGTGGAAACATGAATGTATAAAAACATATAAGATTGGTATAGTAGGCATGCTACACATATAATGACTAAGATAAAGAAAAAAAATGATTTTTTTGTCTTTTATGAAATATTTTGTATTTTAAAACATCGGATTTATTTATTTATTTTGGTATCATATTCCCATAAGGAGATACATAAAATGATGTACCAATTATGCATGAGATATTTGTATGACTAGTGTAAATGTATATAAATATGTATGTATGGTGTATAACATTGTATTCACCAATGTATAGATATGTGATAGACTAAGTGTCAAAAGTGGCTTAAAATAAGCAAAGAAACCCTATATCATGAATAAGATAAATCACCATGAATAATGAGGCATAAGAATAATGATTACTTAAAAGAAGTAAGTGTTGAAAATCCAGATATGTCATATATATTAAAACTCCAAATATGTGGTAAACCTCTCAAACATATGACTAGGTGTATTGAAACTAAACTAAATAAAAATAAAGAAAGAAAAAGTATAGAACATAATAAATTTCATAATATGAATGAGTTAAATCCCATCATTCAAGTAAGGTTACCCAATAATCCTATTTATAATACTAGAATTTGAACTATAAGAATTTGATGAATCAATCAATGTATCTAAAAAATGCTAGCGAGATGTGTGGAAATTTTAATTATCTATGTGAATAATATGCATATAATGTGATAGAAGAGATAATTAAGACTCTATTAAAATAAATTGTGATAAAATACTTAGTTTAGGTTTATAATTAATCCTGGGACATAGATGTCATGGCATTATATGTCTTAGAGGGGAAACTATAGGAATAAGAGCTTGAGCATCTTGCATTATAGATGATGATGTTTTGGATTCAAATATAGTAGCTGAATATGATTAATATATTGATGTATAAGTGGGGAACACACTAGGGTAAATGATATTCACCTTTTTAGGTCCACTAAGTGGTTGATGAATAGGTCTCTCATATTGTGAGCCTCAAATAGTATGGAATTTTTTATTATGCATAAATTTGACACAACTATGTATTATTGATGACTTTTATTTCATTTGATTAAGCCATGAACATTGAATAAATAAATTGTATGATCCTAAATCAAGCATATCATTTAGATTGACTAGGTTTATCTGAGGACCAACTGTAAGTGGAAGTATAATATCACCCAAGGGTTTATTCTTATGTCCATCATAACCCTGTAATGTTATGGTTACACCACATAAATATTTTTGGGTACTTCCTCAGTGAGATAAGAATGACATCAATATAAGATTGAAACTAGATATATTATAAATCATAATATCATATGCGATATAATAATTGTAGTAAAAAAACCCATGAATAAATAGTGGACCATTATTTGATTCATTGTTAGGTATTTTATGGTCATAAAATGTAATAGAAAGATCTTACCTTTTATAGATCAAAACCATGCCAATGATCTTACCAATCTCATGCTTAGGTTGCATGGTGTAATGATATATATAATAAGGAATAAACTATTACAATGAATATATCTAAAAATATGTTTGTGTTAAGTATACAATTCAAATCTACCCAATTGAATAAGTAACAACAATAATAGAAAATGATAAACAACTAGATTATGTAAAGTAATTTAAAAAGTATAAAGAATGACAACACCTTGTTATTTTTATAATATTATGAAATTATATATCTATAAATAAGACTATGTAGGCTAATTGTGTAATGTACTAAACTTTGATTTGATCCCTAGATCCTCCTAGATATCTTTGCACCTTGTGCAGGTTCAACTTTGGAAGTGTTTTGTTTCCATATTTATCTCTATTATGCCAAATATATCATGTTCAAGGTTGTATAACATTATTTTTATGTCACTAATTTACCTTGTGTTTTTTGATCTTTATTTACAAGCACTTTCCTAATTTTCCAAGAATATAATAAAATCAATAGAATATAAAATATATATGTAATATAGATTGGATTGATGAATAAACGATGGCAAAGAGTACACAAAATTGACATAGTACACAAGAATTTAAAGTGAGAAAACCTTCAAGAGGTAAAAAATCCACGGAGATGATATTCAATAATTGAAAACCTTTGCAGCCAAATACAAATCCTTTCCTTCTTACTTTTTCACATAAGCTTTCATAGAACCTTTCTAAATATTTACCACACACAAATATTAAATTCACCGAGTGTATTTATGTGAATAATATAATCGGGTTAAGACCCTATTTATAATAAAATATGAGGAGAGGTGACTATTTTAACCAATGGGTCCACCTTTCCTAAAAATCATTTTAATTAATTGGTTAATAATAAATCATAATATTTTATTATTTATTTACACAAGGTTTTCACCTTGTGTTTAATGAATAATAAATTATTATTATTTAATAATAAACCAAAGTATGCTAAGGATATAAATTATCTCACTTAGACATTAAATGTTCTAACACTCCCCCTTAATGTTAAGTGGTGATAATTAGCATAGTCACCTTAATACATGAATTATACTATGTACATAATTGAAAGATTTAAAAACCTTCATCATGACAAAAATATCCTTTAAAAAAAATGAATTATAATCCATAAACTACTATAAATTAAGTCTACGCTAGCATGATCATGAGACTACATCTCATAGTTTTTCATAAATAATCATCTAAGCATATTTGGATCCTTTTATAACATAAGGACCTCCATTAAAAATATATTTTGTGTATTGGGGTACAAAATTAAAACTTCCACATGAAGTTTATAATGCTTTAAAATGATAATTATATAGAAAAAGAAGAAACACATGGTTTCTAGGAAGTGGCATTGTCATACACACTCCCCCTCAATGTCAAATTTGAGAGGCCTAACATTACATGAAACTAATAAAACTTAATAAAACAAAGTGGTTTTGTGAATATATCTATCACTTATTCATCCTTAGGATATAACTATATATAAATATCACCATTGAAGACTTTATCTTGGATAAAATACACATAACTTCAATATGTTTAGTTCTTTGGTGTTGCACCAGATTTTTCACCAAAGCTATACAACTTTGATTATAATAATCAAGGATGGTACTATGAGAAACATCCAAATAATGTTATCCCAATAAAATTTATATCCACATGGATTATTTGATAGCTTTCATAACACTTTTTTACTCTACTTCAATAGAAGTGATAGAGACAATAGGTTGATTCTTGTTTCTCCAAGTGATAACACCTACACCAAACTTAAACACATATCTAAAAGTAGATTTACGATCTATAGTATCACTACCATGATCAATATCATAATAACCATATAATTTATCATTATAAATGAAAGAATAAAATAAACTAAAATTAATTATTCTTTTGATATAATGAAGAATTTATTTAGCTAATTTTTAATGATCCAAATATGGATCTTGCATGAAGCTAGAAGCAACACCAATAACATATGAAATATTTGGCTTATTAATTGTTAGATAAATCAAACTACCAACAATTTGTCTATATAAATTATTGATATATTTTTCACATACAAGTTTATGATCATGTTTAATACCAAATTCTATAAGAGTAGAAGTAGATTTACAATCAAGCATGTTAAACTTAATAATAAGATTATGTGCATACTGAGATTGTGATACAATAATTGAATTTTTATCTTGAGATGTAACCATTCCTAAAAATGATGTAGAATGACTAAATAAATCATTTCAAATATTTGAATTAGTTTATCCTTATATTTATGAATTAAATTAGTCAGATCATCATTAATTAAAAAAAAAATTCAACATATAATACAACTAGAATCAGATGATCATTTTCAATTTTAACAAAGAGATCATAATCTGAATAATAGTTAGAGAAACCCAATTATTTAAAAAAAAGTAATTTTAGAATACCAAGCTCGAGGAGCTTATTTTAAACCACACAAATATTTTTTTAACTTGCATACATAATGTTATTTATTAAGATCAGTAAAACCTTTAGGCTAAGTCATATAGATTTCTTCTTCTAAATCACCATTTAGAAATGCATTCTTGACATCCATTTGGTGGATAACCCAACCATTTTAGGTTGAAAGAGAAATAAGAAGTCTAATAGTACTCATTTTTTTATAGGATAAAAGGTTTCAACATAGTTAACCCTAGGTTTTTGAGTAAACCCATGAGTAACTAATATAACTTTAAACTTGTCAATTTTACTAATTGACTTATATTTGATCTTATAAAGTGATCTATAATTAATAATATGTCTTTTAGGTAGATGAGGGACAAAATCTCAAGTATAATTTTTAATTAAAGCATTATATTTAGCTTGCATAGCAACATTACATCTATCATCTTGAGTGAAGTACTCAAATTATTGAGGTTTACATTCATACATAGTCATTAATGCATGATAAGAATGTTGACTTCTAGTTAGTTTATTAAGATTGTCAACATTAGAAGATTGAATTAGGGATTCTACCATTTAGGTATTTTAGATTGAACATGGAACTTAAGGGGTACCTCAGACTCTAAGTTATCCAAAAATATATCAAATTCCTCAAGGACCTCTATTTCATCACTAGGAGAAACATGAGATTCAAGTTCATAAAAGAAGAACACTGAGAAGGTTCTATAAAGGGCTCACAAAAAGATTTTTCAAGAATAAGAACATTCATATTCTCAATGATTTGACATTTATAATGATAATACACTCTTAAACCTTTTTTCTTACCTCCATAACCTACAAAAATGTAAGAATAAGAAGTGGGATCGATTTTCTTTCTTTAAACTTTAGGAATGAAGATAGAAGCATGACTACCAAAGATCCTGAGATGAGCCATAATGGGTTTATTTTTAGTCCACATTATAAAGGGGTAGAAATATTCAAGTATTTATTAGGGATTTTATTTAGAATATTCATAAAAATATTCATGGCTTTAAACCATAAAAACTTAGGAACATTTATAGACTACAAAATTATTCTAGTCATTTTTATGATGGTGCAATTTTTCCTTTCAAAAATACCATTTTTCTGAGGAAATAAAGAGTTTTTAGTTCTATTTGATTATCATAAATAATTAAAAAATAATAAAACTCTTTACTAATATATTCACCACCATTATCAGTTCTTAATATCTTAATAGATAAATCAGATGAATTTTTAACACTAACTTTAAATTCTTTGAATTTAGATAACACATTAGATTTCTTTTTAATTTAAAAAACTATATCATTATAGTATAATAATCAATAAAAATAACAAAATATAAATAATCATTAAGAGATACAACTTAAATAGGTCCTACAATGTCACTATGAATCAATTCTAAAGGATGCGAGGAATTTACATCATGATTCTTGTGAAAAGGGTTAGTAGGTTGCTTACCACATAAGCAACCCTCACAAGTATCATGATAATAGGGGGTATAAGGAAGTCCATTAATAATATTATTTATAGACATATCATGTAAAGTTATAAAATTAATATGTCCTAATCTTTCATGCCATAATTGAGATTCATTCTTACTATGCGATGAAAGAAAACATGCAGAAGGATAGAAGATATATAAACCATTCTTTTGAAGACCTTTAACAATCAAGGAACTAGATTTTTTTCTAATGGAAAAAATATATTTAATAAAATTTACAATAAAATTATCATTTATAAGTTGAGAACAAAATATCAAATTCTTTTTAAGCTTAGGTAGATAGAAAACATCATTAATAACAATATTTGAAAAGTTTGCTTTTCCCTATTGAGTTGCTTCTAAAAAATAATTATCTTTAAAGTAAATTATTTCATATATATCCCTATAATGAAAAAAAATATCAGATAAACATGTCATATGGTGCGATGCACAACTATCTAAGATCTACTCCTTTTTATTTGAAGCAAATAAAGTAACATATAAAGTAATAATATTTGAATCCTGATTATTATTCTGATTAGGATTTTGCTTCTTCTGATTGTTTCAATTAGATTTATTCCCTTTTTTATTTTTCTAAGTTTTATTATTATTATTTATATCCTTATTTTTATAACATGTTTCCCTTTTATGACTAAATTTACCACATAAATTGCAATTTTTATTAAAATTAGGTGTATGATTCTTATTATCAGATTTTTTATTCCCATATTTGCCTTTAATAGAATTAGGGTAGATTTATGGTTTTTAGTGTTATCAAAAACATTATTTAAATTTATAAGTACTTGAGTGGCATTATCTTTACAATCAAAATTGGTTATAACTTGTTCTTCTTGAATTAGGAAAGCAAATAAAGTGGTAAGATCAAGGATATGTTGCTCAGTTTGATACTTAGAATAAAAAATTTAAATAAAATTTATAAACTTTTCATGAATATTTAACTAAATTATAAAATAAATCAATTTATCATGAATCAAATTATAATTACATCTATTTAACTAAGCTTTAATGTTTTTAATTTTAACAATAAAATTCATAACTTTCTCATCACCTTTCATATGTGTAGTTAGCTATTCAAGGATTAACTTAATAATATTTGAGAGATGGGTGCCCTTGTGCATGGATTCAAAGAGTTTACAAGAACCACTAAGAGGATCATAATTACTAATGTGGATAAGGAATTCATCCTTAACACTTTGCAAGATAATGGACATAGTTTTTTGTATTTTATGTTGAAATGCATTGGTAAACTCATGGGTCACATGTCATCCAATAGAAGAATTTTCAATTTTGATGATAATATTCCATAATTTATGAGTCATAAATTTGGATTTAATACAAATTTTTCATATATTATAGTTATTTACATTAAGTATTTGAGATCTATCTAAGAAAAAATGAGGCGAAGTCATAGTTTCCTTTTAAACAAGATAATAAACAAATGCTTAAAAAATAAACTATTTTAAATGAATTTTTGAAATATTTTTAAAATAAAGTGAATTTCATATGTAAATATACTTAATTACATAATTTTTATGCCAAACAATTCAAAAAATTGAATTAAAGTTGCACTAATATAGGTGTCAAAAGAGTGTCACTCAAAATGATCATTTAAATATTATTGTTAAAAAGTTGTAAAAAATTTAATATGAGGATTTAAAACAAAAAAATGGACCTCTCCAATTCGTCCATAACATACCAAAACTTAGAGATCAATTAGTTACATGACTATATTTTTCAAAATATTCACTAGGTCAAAAGTTGAAACAAGTTTGACAGGTTAACCAGGGTTTTAAATGCGTGAATCATGGCACACAAATCAAGAATGAAATTCAAATTACTATAATTTGAATTTATTTTTAAAATCTAAAAAAATAAATAAAATAATTTTAGGGGGATTTGAACACATGACCTCCCTTGTGATAAGCTTTTAACAAAATGAAAGCTACTAACCTTCCTAAGAGTTTACTTAAGATTTTAAATGCACTAATTTAATTTTATATATTTTTATCTCATTTTTCAAAAATAAAAAAAATATATATTATGTTCATGTAAATAACATAAGTGGAAAAAAATTAAAAATTTAACTTTTTAGTAATTCCTTCTTTTTCCAAGGTGGGACTCGGGGTTTAAAAAAAAGAAATTAATAAATAGTTTATTTTTTAAATACTTTTCCAAAACTATATGAATTTAGAAACATACATATCGCTTCAAAATGACTACCCTGTATAATTTCAAGAGCTTAGATCTCCTTGTATAAGTCTCTAATTTTCTTGATAATTTAACAACCCTCCTATTTTTATTTGATAAACACAACTAGACCCTCAAAATGGAATTTTTGATGAAGAATTTAATATTTTGATTTCCCAAGCTGAAGTATGGCACCCATGTAAATGATTGAGATAGCTTAGAAAATTGTATAATAACTCAAAAATATTGAATTTTTTTCCAATCTTATAGATTATTTTAAATAATGAAAGAATTTAAAAAATTGAATTTTAACTAAAAAAATCAATTTTTTGAGTTTTTCCAGGCTAGTTATGGTGCCTCAGGCTCAAATAAATAAATTTTTTATTTGAAAAAGCTTTGAATATTCTAAAAATAAATCTATCCAATCACCCAATCATCTCTTGGCTCTAATTCCATGATAAAATCAATAGAATATAAAATATATATGTAATATAGATTGGATCTAGATGAATAAATAATGATAAAGAGTACACATAATTGATACAGTATAAAATAATTTAAAGTGGGAAAACCTTAAAGAGATAAAAAAACCCATGAATATGATATTCAATAATCAAAAAACTCTGCACCCCAATAAAAATCCTTCCCTTCTCACTTATTCACATAAGCCCTCATATAACCTTTGTAAATATTTGCCACATATAAATATTAAATTCACCTAGTGTATTTATGTGAATAATACAATAGGGTTAAGACCCTATTTATAATAAAATGTGAGGGGAGGTGACTGTTGTAACCAATATGTCCATCCTTTCTGAGAATCATTTAAATTAATTGGTTAATAATAAATCAAAATATTTTATTATTTATTTACATGAAGTTTTCATGATATGTTTAATAAATAATGAATTATTATTATTTAATAATAAACAAAAGTATTCTAAGGTTTTAAATTATCCCACCTAGACATTAAATGTTCTAATATAATAATGTGCTAAATTATTGATTTCTTCTTTTTGACATACCTTGGCACTCAAAAAACAAGTGGGTTATAAATTTAGGAAACCAATATATATATATATATATATATATTTCAAAATACATATCTAATATGTTGTAATAAAACCTCCAAATAGTTTTAAATGAATGTAAATTAAACATTTCATATAATTTTTTGAAACCTCATCTTCTATAGAAGTGATGATGCAACTACATGTAAACTATAACCTTTATTTGGCACAAGGGGATAAAGAGAGACCAAGATAAACAACTTCATCATATGTGTGTAAGATGTGACTCAATGAATCTAAAATTTAATTAGGATGAATAAATATCTTAATTATTGGCTCTACTTTAGTTCAAGACCTTGATATTATATTATTTTTGATGATCCCTTGATCATTCTAAAATATTTAAGATGACTTGTATACATAGGGCACTATAGGACAAGATGGGACATATTATCCAAATTTATAAATGATAAAAGCTGATATTAAAGATACAATATAAGTGGAATTAGGAAAAAGGACCCAAAAATACAAAGCAATTAGACCTATGTATGGCATAGATCTACCCAAGGAATAATTTCCAAGGTGAAAAACTAACTTGGAATAAATAGAGGCTCAAATCTCAATGACAAAAAATGATGATAAATTATTTTTATTAAAAGGATTCCAATATATATATTTTGATAAGTGGGATGTGTTAATTAAAATATTTAACTTCTAATTAATAGTATGGTCACTTTCATTATTACATACAAGAATAAATTGACAAGACCCCAACAATTAAATAATTAAATCTAAACTTGAGGGTACTTTGTTCCTTATTATAACACCATAAGGCATAAAAGAGAAGCATGAGATTCGTATATGCCAACTTATGAATTAATAATTATGAATATATTATATTAGCTAAGAGTTGATTTAGATTGACACACCATGTGTTGTCACTTTGATATTGAAAACCTTTCAAAAGTATGAAAATGAATATCTGGCCTATTAAAAAAATCCATGGGGCATGAAAGACAATAAAAAGTTAATAATTTATCCTAATAGAATTGATATATATTTAATCATAATTATGCTAATTATTTACTTAAAATAAAAATTAAATTAGTGAAATCTTAAGAGGTTGTTTCAAAAATAATCTAACAAAACAAAAGATGTGCAAAATGGAAGCAAATAAATGAGTAAAAGCCAAATCAATTCTTGTGATATAATTTATTGTGGGATAACAAACCATTTAGAACCAAAAATACAAATACAAATATGGTACAAATTTTGAGGTGATGGTATGTTGTGTGGAGGGATTGGTTATATTCCCCTAGGTCTTAACACACAAACTTTAAGCTAAGAGGCATACAAATGATGGAAATGATTTTTATGAGGAACACTTGATTATATTCCCCAAGGTCTTTCCATGAAACTAAAAAAATGAAAGCCAAGAGGCTTATAAGTGAGAGTTATGCCTCAAATCTGAAATAAAGAGATAGAAAAATGGATATATAAAAGAAGAAGGTGGTAAACTAGTAGAAATATTTTTTAATGAGATAATTGGGATGATGGGTGTGAAACACAAGAAGCTGAGGTGCCACAAAGGTGATGTGATAATCCTTAAAATAGATAAGACATTCTAATAAACTTGGTAAGATTAAGATTTTTCAATATCAGGGACCTATAAAACCCACCTATCAAGCAAGAACTTGGGATAATGAGATAAGTATAAATATCATCTCATGAAGGCTATATGTTGTGATCTAGGAATTTAACTCTAAGGAGGAGGTTAGTATAGAGTTAGTCTCAAAAATAATAAAAAATGAACTCACTAACAATCTAACATCCTTTAAGCCTGATCATGGGGGGAACATAATGAATAAACCAAATGAGAACTCAACAAAACATGGAAGGAAATGAGATATACAAACATAAAAACAAAAATTCCTTACCAAATCCTTGATATCTCTGAATGGTAATTCAATTGGATTGCTCAGTTTATGAATAATAAGTCTTTATCAGTAACATATGGCTAAAATTATCTCCTCTATGCACCATTTTTGAATGCTTGTATTGATTGATTTAATGGCTTGATGGTTTTGGCTTTATTTTGGCATCATAACACTAGGCTTTTAGCTTCATGAATCTATTCCTGCATTATAACTCTACTTTGATTGAGATCTCTAGGCTTGATTTTATAGGCTTTCAAATCCCTTGGAATGGGTTAAATATGACCATGGTTGAGTTTATTAACCTTGGTTGAGTTTGGCATATTCTTAGGATATTCTTTTAGATATTTTACAAAATTGACAACTTACAAAGGTAATGAGTGTGTTCTAGGATGTTCTTTGATTTTTGAATATCATTTATTGATAATTCAATTAATGACTCATGGGTGAACTCAATTAGGACTTGAAATTGATTTAACTTGTTAAATGATTTTGATTAGGATGTGCAAGTCAATTAATTATTTTTAGGCATTTGGTCATTTGTTTGATTTTGATAAATTTAATGTGTGTAGTTTCCTTGTTTAATTGATTTAATAGGACAAATTGATTTAATGCAAGGTTATGAAGCCAAATTAGAGACTAATAAAAATTCTTAGGTTAAATGTTCTATGATTGGTAAGAATTGGTAGTCTGATGCAAAGCCATTGGTGGCCAATTTTACATGTCTACAATTTGCCCCTATTTGAGAAGATGTTATAAGCTATAAGTATAGTAACATCTTTTCAAAGAATAAAATGGATCTTTATACTTATGACTGAAATGGTTATAATTAAACTATAGCTACCCCCTTGAGGGAGCAGTTGGCAAGTGGGTTTTCAAATAGTCCCTCGAAATAAATAAGAGAAACGAGTGGATCAAACAAATGAATACGATGAGGTGACAACATAGTGATTTTCCCAAAGCTGGTAAAAATCACTAAGAAATGCAAATGGGATGGTGTACAATGGTTTGACCAAAGTCAGTTATAAGCATTATACTATAATAATGGCAACATGGTATGATACCACAATGATTTTCCCTAAGAGGTAATATAATCATTGAGAAGATGGATCTACCCCAATTCGGACATATAAATAAGAAAGGAAAATGGTGATAACATAATGATTTTTCCCAATAGGTGATATAATCATTGAGAATGCATGTGGGATAGTGTACAATGTCAATACAGTATACCTCAATTACGATTATGAAAAACATGATTGATGACTGATGATTAATAACTTGATACAGAGGATAAATATAAATTAGGACAACTCGATAGTAGGGAGATGCTCATCCAAACTAACAAAGGTTGAAATTCTTTCATTACTTAATTACTCTATTTGGGTTCTGATTGGGATTGGATTAGGATTATTATTGATATTAGTGCTGAGGAGATGGTGATGTTGTATTGATTTTATAGACCTCTCAAAGTTAATTTTTGTTGTAGCATTTGATGGTAGGCCTCATGACAGAACACCATGGGGGCTTGGATAAAATATGCATAAGGACTGACTCCCAATTTCCAATACTCAATGGAAAATAATTACACAGATGATAAAAACCATGATGGCAATGTAGATATTTGAATATGAATATATTCAAGAATAATGTGCAAGGAATCACCCAATGAACACACATAGAGTAAATCAAGGCCACAATGCTAAAAGAAAACAAACGGGCACATAAATAAATAAATAAAAAGACAAATACAGAAATAAATAAGACAAATAAAGAAATAAATAAGTGTTATCAAATAGGTTAGTCTAGGCTAAGTCATCAATAAGCTATGATTAGAATCTACTTCTTTGTTAACATCCTCATCACTATTCGATGGTGATGAAACATGAGTAAGGTATATGGGGTCACCCCTAGGTGGTTTAAATCCAAGTACATAAGGTCCTTCATACTTGGTCATAGAAATAGGTTCTAACATTCCCTATAATTTTGACTCGAGACCCTTTCCTTCATAATATTGATTTTCCATGATGTGATTGGTAATGAGATACTTGGGGTTATTGTAAATATCACCCAAATTTTCATTATACAATCATGAATCATCTCTTTTAAGAAGGTATTATTATAGGCTAGAAGCTATTATGAAAATGACTAGTCCTAGATTATGAATGTGGCATTTGCCCTTTCTTTTCTAGTGCATGTGTGGCATAGATTTAGGTCTTCCAAAGGCTTTTGGGTTTTGAGGAAGCTTTGTGATATGAAATGTATCATGAGTTAAGTACTCTCTTTGGCCATTAGTCAAGATTATAAAATGATTAGATACTTCAAGAGGTAGCATGTGACTAAGAGAATCAAGGGTATTATGATCAATGTAGTTGTCCTTTGGAAATTTAATGAGTATTGCCTTCCTCTTATCCTACTTATTAGATGGATATATGGCAAAATGGTAGTTATAACTTTAGAACTCAACCTATAGATGTTTAAAATGCTCATATAGATGTAAATCTCTTAGAATGTTAACCTTCATCCCTGAATGGGAGAACTTGATACATTGGTGCAATGTCAATGGAATTGCATGAATCTCATGTAACCAAGGCCTAAATAGAAGCATATTATATGAAAAATCAATATATAACACATGGAAAAGGTTATCATGAGTCAAGGACCCAGTGGTAATTATCAAGCTAATGGTACCCTATGATTCACACTTTTATTGTATGTTTTAATGGTGATAGTTTTTACTTAGAGATCTACCATTATGTACCTAAGAATATTGATAAGCTTGAGAGACACTATGTTCAGACTTGATCCATTGTATATAGGGACACATTTCACTTTGTTTCATATTATATATACTTTAATGTATAATGGATTGTTATACAATAGGCTAAGAAGTGACATATCGCTTTGGTTGAATGTGACTTGTTGGGTTAGAGCTAGATATCCAACCAAATCTTGAAATTGGTTAAGGGATATGTCATTTAGAATAGTGTATTGGATAAGGTATTAATTCAATATTTTATTATGTAATTTGACGTGCACAAGAAATCTAAAATGGAGATTTGTGCTAGCATCTTTTGCAATTGTTCCACTATATCAAGTGTCTTTTCTTGAACAATGTTAAATGGCTTTTTATGAGTTTGAATAGTGGGTTGGATAATGGGTGAAGTAGTAGGTGGTTGTGGGCCTAGTATGGTAATTTTAGATCACTGAGTTATGATTGCACAATTTGGATTAGATACAGGACTATTGTTGCTAATCAATGGTGGTGGAGGGGGGGAATAAGATAAGTCTTAGTTTTCGATGCACTTGAGTGTGGTCATGGGAGAATGGTGAGTTATCAGTATAAGGTCCTAATATGGGAATCCTTGCTTGTTGGTTCACTTGTGTATAGTCCTAAGCCAAATAAGGGTTACCAAAATGATTATATTAGTTTGGTATGACTAGTAACAACCTTGTCTAGTTAAAATTTGGTCTAGGATTTATGTAAATGGTGTTAACTCTACCTCCCAAGATATGAGCTACAATTGAGTTATAGTCATGTGAAATGACATGGTAGGTTTGTATGGAGTAGTTGGTAAGTGGGTCGATAAATGGTCCCTCAAAATAAATAATCAAAATGAGGGGACCAAACAAATGAAGATGAGGGGGTGATAACATAATGATTCAGCCAAAGCTGGGCAAAATCACTAAGAAATTCAAGTGGGATGGTATAAAATGGTTTTCTTAAAGGTGGTTATAATAAATTTACCCTAATAGTGGTAATGTGGTATGATAACACAATGATTTTCCCTAACAAGCAATGTAGTCATTGAGAAGATGGAGTTGCCCCAATTAGGATAGACAAACAAGAAAGGAAATTGGTGATAACATAATGATTTTCCCCAAAAAGTGATATAATAATTGATAATGCATGTGGGATGGTGTATAGTGTTGATGTAGTATACCTCAATTATGAAAAATATGATTGATAACATGATATAGAGGATAAAGATGAATTGGGATAACCTGCTATTAGGGAGATACTCATCCAAACTAACAAAGGTTGAAATTATTTCATTACTTAATTAGTTTGTTTTGGATATGATTAATATTAGATTGGAATTATTATTTATGTCAGTGCCAAGGAGATGGTGATGCTATATTGATGTTGTATACCTCTCAAAGTTGATTTTTTAATAACATTTGATGGTAGGCCTCATGATAGAACACCATGGGGGCTTGGAAAAAATATGCATAAGGACCAACTCCTGATATCTGATATTCAATGGAAAATAATTGCACTGATGATAAAAAACATGATGATAATGTAAACATTTGAATATGGATACATTCAAGAATAATGTGCAAGGAATCACCCAATGAACACACATAGTCTGAATCAAGGCCATAGTGATGAAAGCAAGAAAACAAGTACACAAACAAACAAATATAATATACAAACAAAGAAACAAACAATACAAACAAAGAAACAAACAAATAAACAAACAAGTGTTAATCCCTATGTTAGTATAAACAACACAATGAACATTGCCCCTAGAAACTAGGCAACAACTAAACAAACAAGTTAGATGGGGGAATAGAAGAAAAGGAAGGGGGTGGTTGAGCTATCTCCATATGTGCTAGGCAAGTGGATGCTAATTACATAGTTTCATGGTTATGCTGATCTAATGAAACTTCAAGCTGAATGTAATTCTCCCAGGGAATGGGAAGAAAATGATGATAGGACAAAACATGATGAATGTGATATAATGATGGGGATAAACTTGAAAAAATGTGAGACCATAGGATAAAGGCCAAAAAATATGGGGAAACTAAGGAACAAGTGATTCGTTTGTGACTCAGTGAGGGTTCCCAGAATCCTTAAGACAAAGAAGTGGTTAATGTTTTTTAGTTTTTATAAATGATTTTCAAATGTTTTTTAAAATTTTGAAGCATCTCAACTCAATCAAGAATGATAAGACACTAAAATAGTCTAATCTTAAAAAATGGCAAGAGTGTTATAACTTGAAATGATGCTCAAAAAATGGTGAGAGCGTGGCTAAAGTTTCTCACAAGATGGTGAGAGTGTGGCTAAAATAGGACTGAGATGACCTCAATATGAATCAAACATGACCCACATAGTCCCAAAAATGGATTTAGTTCATATTAGTTCACCTCATAGTGAAGAAATCCAACTAGTGTAGTAGTCAATTCAAACAAAACAAGCACAATTGACATGATGGCATAATATGACACATGAATGGCTAGGTGATATGTCAAGGCATAATAAATACAATTTCCCCCTAGTTTTACTATAGGTGGTTATAACTAGGATAAAATTGTTAGATCAATGACACCAATTTTCCATAGTAGGTCATATAATTAGTATCAAGATGGATGAACACTAATTTTCCCCAGCAGGCGATATAATTAGGCTCACATAAACAAACTTGATAACAAGGGAATAAGAAATAAAGGATGTAACTACCAAAACTTCTATCATATTTCTCTAAAATACTACCTCTATCTGAAATGATTGAAATAATTACTAAAATTGATCTAATTATGTATGCTAAAAACTTGAAACCAATGGATGAACTAAGGTCAAATGGGCTAGGTTGATAGGATTTAAAACATGTTTGGTAGAGTAGGAATAGAATGGTTGGACATTTTGGTTAGAATGTCAAAATGATAGGATGGTAAAATGGATAGTTTGATAATAATACAAATAAGAATATTGATAATATGGTATAACTTAAAATAGTCCTTTTATATAATACATCAAATTACTCAAGCATAGTATCGCTTGAGGTGAATATTGTTCATCAAATCATCAAGTTCATTGCCATTTAGTGTGGTAAGCCTATATGATCTAGTGCCACAGTCTGAAATGATGATAAAAGAACCCACATAGTTGGGTTTAAACTTTCCTTTATTATTTTTTTAGCCATGGTATTCTTTTGGTTCTCTTTTAGGACAAGATCACCAAGTTCAAATGTTTTATGTTTTACACATCAATTGTATTAACCCTAAAGATGGTTTTGATAGGCTTACAAATTATTCACAATATCCATACACTCCTTATCAAGTAAATCTATCTCTTTCAAGTGAGCTACTTGATATTAATTATTATCGAGAACATGTTTAAAATATATGTGTAATAAAGGCAACTTGACCTTAATGGGAAGTATGGCTTTAGTGCCATAAACAAGTGAGTATGGAATGGCTCGTGTGGGTGTGTGATGATTGGTATGATATGCCCAAAGGGAATGGAATATCTGAAGTGACAATCATGATTGACATCACTAAAACTATTTTTGAGAATGTTTAAAATGATTTTGTTTATGCTTCAACCTGGTCATTACCTTTAGGGTAATGCACCATTGAAAAGTGTTGTATGATCTTATATTCAACACATAGCTTTCCAACATCCATATTCTTAGATGATCCTCCATTATTAGATATAATGTTGAAAGGGATATCATAGTGGTAGACTAGATGGTTAAAGATGAATTTGGAAATTTGCTTTTTGGTCATGTAAGTGAGGGGTATAGTTTTGACCCACTTAGTAAAATATTCGATGGTGGTGAGAATGTGTTTATGGTCATCTAATGAGGTGAGGTTTATCTTCCTAATGAGGTCAAGGACCCATATAAAAAATGACCATGGTGTCAACATTGGTTTTAAAGTCTTAGTAGGTGCATGAATCAAATTAGCATGCCATTGACACTTGTCACATTTCTTGACATATGCAGCTACATTTGCATCCATTGTCAGCTAATAATAACCAATACACAAGAGATTTTTAGATAGGATTTGCCTATTAGTGTGGGTTTCACATAATCCTTCATGAACTTCCTATAATACTAGTATATATTCTACTGAAGGTAAATAACAAAGTAGAGTTCCATCCAAACTATGATAATATAGGGTTGGTATGAGTAGGGTGTAATATTGGGTAGTGTGGATGAAATTTTTGGTTTTTTTTTGGGATAAGTCTGGTGGGAGGATGTGATCATGTAAATAGGAATATAGGTCTGAGTACTAATTAGAGCTAGGATCAATAATATCACATATTATCACAATAGTTGAAGGTTTATGGGTTGGTGTTATTAGATTTTCTATAATAAAATGATACTCACTAGTTATGTATGCATGAAAAATCAATGATCTAATGGTAGCCATGGAATATTCTATTATAATTCTCACTCTTGGTATATGCTTAAATTGAATGTTGATAATTTGTTATTTGAGAGTGTCAACCATTGCCTTGTATGGAACCAACTTATCATCTTTAGTTTAGAAGTGGTTTATAACTTGATTGATGATTAACTAAGAATCACCATAAACTGTTAGATGACATATGTTCCATTGTACCACCTATAAAATCCCTATGATGAGTGATTCATATTCAGCCATGTTATTGGTACAAAGAGAGCTAATTTTGAATGACTTGGGGATTAGATCCCCTTGAGGTGTTATGAATAAAAGTCCTACCCCTGATCCATGTGTAGTGAATGATCCATCAAAATATAGCTTCCAATGCTACTCCTTAATAGGTGTTTCAATGATGGTCATGATAGATTCATCAATAAGTTTGAATGTTAATGGCTTTGTGTCTTTAAAAGGTACTTCAACAAGTTGATCTATAAGAACTTGCCCCTTGATTGATTTTTAGTATACATACTCTATCTCAAATTTATTGAGTAGAATGATCCATTTGGCCATATGGCCTTGAAAATCTATTTTTGATAGTAGATACTTAAGTGGATCTACTTTGGAAATAACCATGATCTTATTGTTCAATAGGTAGTGTCATAGTTTCTGAGATATGAAGACTATAGCAAGACAAGATTTTTTGATGGGCATATAGTTATGCTCATATGTAACTAGTGTACGACTTAGATAATACACTACATGTTCTTTTACTTTGTCATCATGTTGAGCTATAAGTGCCCCCAGAGCATTATCATTAGCTAAAACATATAACAAGAATGATTTCCCTAACATAGGAGGCAATAAAACTAGGGGATTCATGAGATAGTCCTTCAGCTACTAAAAATTCTTTTGACAATCATTATCCCAATGAAATGTGACACATTTCTTTAGTAGGTGTGTAAATGGATGTCACTTGTCTGCCAATTGAGATATGAAGCATTAGATGGACTAGATCTTGTCTTATAAACTATGAATCTACTTCAAATTAGTTGGTGTTAGCATCTCTGTTATGGGTCTTACTTTAGATGTATTGAATTTAATGCCCATGCAAGTCATGATTAATCCCAATAATTTGCCTAATGGAACTCCAAACACACACTTCTTGGGGTTGAGCCTAACTTTGTATTCTCGTAGTTGCTCAAACATCCTCCTTAATGTTGTTGGATGGTCAGCCCTAGTTTTGGATTTTCCTAGTATGTTGGTGATGTAGTATTCAATAATGTTATGCATCATATCATGAAATATGGATGTCATAGATCTTTACTAAGTGGCCCCAAATTTCTTAATGCCAAATGACATGACCTGATAAAAAAAAATTCTCCACAGAGTGGTGAACACTATTTTGTGTTGGTTTTATAGTGCTATTTTTATTTGATTGTAACCTAAAAAGTTATCCATTAGTGAAAGCATCTCATAACCTACTATGGAGTCAACTATCATGTCAATTTTAGGCAATGGAAATCCATCCTTAAGGCATGCTTTATTAATGTCATAGAAATTAGTATAGATTTTGATTCCCTTTAGTTTCTTGCTAATAGGGAAATCTATTTAGAGTAGTCAATTAGTTTGATATATCCTACTTCTAAGAGTTTCTCCAACTCTTTATTCACTAATACAACAATGCAAGGATGCATTTTATGCAACTTTTGTTTTACTAGTTTGGCATTAGGATTGACCATAAGGTGGTGAAAAACTAAGGTGGGGTCCAAACCTGGCATGTCAGAATATGCCCATGCAAATATATCTACAAATTACCTCAAAAGGGTTGTAAAGAATTCACGTTCCTCCTTAGTAAGGGATGTGCCTATCTTGATCCACTTTGGGTCATCTAGGGACTTGATGTTAACCTCTATTGTATCTTCCACTAAAAGGGTTGAACCATCTTTAAGGATAGTGGGCAAAGATTTAAACTGATTGGCAACATCAGAGTCCTCTATTAGGACTATTTCTTTGACAAGATCTCCAAGACATGATGAATAAAAATATCCTAATGGGAGATTAGACCAAGTGTTGACAAATGGTGTGATTATCAAATAGGTTAGTCTAGGCTAAGTCATTGAATAAGCTATGGTCAAACTCTACTTTACTATCAGCATCCTCATCACTAGTCGATAACAATAGAACATGAGTAAGATATATGGGTCACCCTAAGGTGGTTTAAATCCAATTCCATAGGGTCTTTCATACTTGGTCATATAAATAGGTTCCAATGTTCCTTGTAGATTTGTCTCGAGGACCCTTCCTTCATAATCTTGATTTTACATGATTTAATTATGAATGGGATACTTGGGGTTCTTATAAAAATTAGCCAAATTGTCATTATACAACCATGACTCATCTCCTTTGAGAGGGTCTTGTTCTAGGCTAGAATCTGGTATGAAAATGATTGGTCCTAGATTATGAATGTAGCCTTTACACTTTCTTTGCCAGTGCATGCATGGCATAGCTTTAGGTTTTCCAAAGGCTTTTGGGTTCTGAGGAAGCTTTGTGATATGAAAGGTATGATGAGTTAAGTAATCTCCAGGCCATTATCTAAGATGGTAAAATGATTGGATACTTTAGGAGGTGACATGTGACTGAGATAATTAAGGATATTAGGATCAATGTAGTTGTCCTTTGGTAATTTTAGGAGTATTACCTTCCCCTTATCCTACTTATTAAATGGATTCATGCCAAATCAGTATTTATAACTTTGTAACTCATCCTCTAGATTTTTATAATGCTCATACAGATGTAAATCTCATAGAATGTTAATGTCCATCCTTTAATGGGAAAACCTGATACATTGGTGAAATGTCGATGGGACTACATGGATCTCATGTAACCAAGACCTACCTAGAAGCATATTGTATGACAAATCAAGATCTAACACATGGAAAAGGGTATCATAAGTTAAGGGCCCAATGATAACTACCAAGCTAATGGTGCCCTATAATTCATTATCTTGATTGTCATATGCTTTGATGGTGATCATTTCTGATTAGAGATTTACCATTATGTACCCAAGAAGCTTGATGAGATTGAGAGACACTATGTTAATACCTAATCCATTGTCTATAAGGACACATTTCACTTTGTGCTACATTATATATACTTCAATGTATAATGGATTGTTATGTAGTGGGCCAAGAGGTAACATATCACTTTGGTTGAATGTGACCTATTGGGTTGGAGCTAGGTGTCCAATCAAAGCTTGAAATTGTTCAAGGGATATGTCATTTAGAATATTGGATTAACTAAGGTATTCATTCAAGATTTTATTGTGGATTTTTGACATGCACAAAAAATCTAAAATGGAAATTTGTGCTAGCATCTTTTGAAATGTTTTTACTATATCCAATTCCTTTTCGTGAACAATGTAAATTTTTTATTCTGAGGTTGAATAGTGGGTTAGATGATGGGTGAAGTGGAAGGTGGTTATGGGCTTAGTATGGTAATTTTAGACCACTGAGTTGTGATTGCATAATTAGGATTATATAAAAGACTATTGTTACTAATTGGGGGCCCAAATAAGATAAGTCTCAGTCATTGATGCACTTGAGTGTGGTCACAGGTGAATGATGAGTTATCAATATAAGGTCCTAATGTGGGAATCAATACTTGTTGGTTCACCTGTGTGTGGTCCCAAGACAAAAAATGGTTATCAAAATGATTGGATTAGTTTGGTATCACTAGAAATGGTCTTGTATGGTTGAAATTTGGTCTAGGAATGATGGAAATGGTGTTAATACTACCTCCTGAGATATGACCTATAACTAAGTTATAGTCATGTGCAATGACATGGTAGGTTTTTTTGTTATGGCCACTATTCTAGCCTTTGTTCTATCCATTTTTTTTGGCTTTGTTGGTTTTGTTATTGGTTCTATTGATTTTGCCTTTATTGTTATTTATGCATAGGTTGATTGTTATGTTGAGGAAATGGGTTTTGATAGATGCCAAGGTTTTGATTAGATGTGGAAGCTCAATTATCTAATGTGATCTCACATTCTCTAACATATTTTAAATGAAATGTCTGATTTTCACACAAAATTATAAATTATGGACTTTAACCCTATGAAACTTGCAAAATTATTCTAGCTTGTACCAGTTTAGCATGTCTATACCCTCATGATATTGCTCTTTTGGAATAAGGTATCTAATTAGGTTAGCTATTGTGAGATTTTGAAAGAATACTTTGATGGGTTATATAAATTTAGTAAAAGCATGATGAGTATGTAGGTTTTACAAAGTCAAAAGCTGTTACAGTTATTGCATTTATTACATTGGCCTAGGTTGTGCATGTTGTGTGTTGTGGTTGTTAAAGAGGTTGTTCGGTAGGATTAAGATGGAAAGGTGGCACTAGATAATTATATGGTGTTTATACCATTTGGACATGGTGTGACTATTATTCCATTCTCTACAACATTATTATTGTGGTTAAATTATTTTGGTCTATCACTGCTATTGACTTGTGCCAGTTATGACACTTGCATTTGGACTAGATGTTGATGCTGATTATTGGTTTGATTTTGGTTTTGGCTATTGTTTTGATTGGTTGAATTTATTTTTATGGTCCCTTTTTTAATAAGGGATCTTTAAATCACTAAACCTTTGTTGATGATCTCTTTGAATGTATGAACACATTACAACTCCAGATAGTAAGATATTTCACTATGTAGATTTTTGGTAAACACAACTACTAGTTATTTGTCTAGTAGACTATGGGTAAAGTGGCATGCAAATGCTCTCCATCATTATAGATAAATTGTGAATATTTCACCTAGTTTTTGGTTTGCTTATATTAAGTCAACCAATGAAATATCATGCTTGAGGTTGTATGAGAAGTGTTGCACAAACTTATCCGATAGATCATTGAAGCTAGAAACCAAGTTCTTTCATAGTTTTAGAAACCATTCCAAGGCCTATCTATCTAAACTCCTTAGAAACAACAACAATAGATAGATGCCACTATATGCCACTAGCTGACATGCAATAAATAACTCTGTCAAGATATGCTTTGGGAATACCTTTCCCCTTGTATTTATCAAACTTGGGTGGCTCATATCCTGGAGGGAATGGAATATATAATTACTCCATGTTAAAAGGATATCAACACACATCATCCAATTTTAAATTTTTAAACCATTTCCAAACTTGGATGGTGGCAATTACATCCTTTATTTATTGTAATTCTTGCTAAAGGAAACCTATTGGAATATTGACATGGGTTAATGGTTGGGCATTCACAAGTGGATGACTTAGACTAGGATATGATGGATGGATTTGTTGGGGTAGGTTGGATTGGCTAGGGAATGGTCCAAGAATGTGCATGCATATATTAGGGTGTAATTTTTGAAATTATAGCTATGGTAGTGTAACATTCTGGTTGGGGTTAGATATGTATGGTTGATTTTGTGGATATTGAGGCTAGGATGGAAGGATATAAACATAATATGCCTATTGTGGTTGAATAGGGACTTGTTGTTGACTATTCAAACCTTTATGTTGAGTCAAAACTTGTGAGCTAAGACCCTATCTCTAAACCTATGATACATTCTACATAAAAGGAAATTACTATCTAGAAAGTACTTGAGGAATATTCAAACATATTTGTTACACAAATACCTATTGAGAAGTAGACACATGTTGGAGATTTGGTACCTATCACTAACCAATATGAATATGTTGTTGATTAGACATTATTTGATTTTAGATTGGTATATTGGCTTGTGAGGGAAGAGGTATGTTTGTTACTACCTAGTGAGGTAGAACATTGGTTTCCCCCTATTGAGGTGGCAATGTGTTTGGCCTTTATTATATTGGGCTACTTGATTGTGCCTATTATTGTGAAATAATACTCATCATATTTTGGAAAGGAGTAATATTCAACATGTTTTGTTGCAATATGACACTACTTATTGGCTAGCTACTTAATCCTATTGGTTGTGCACTTAAATAAGTGACTGGTTGAGGATTATAAGTAGTTGGTTGATGTTGGGACATAGAATCTCCTACTCCCTAATTTTGAAAACCACCAATAGTGCTAGCTAAAGGCACATTTTATTGTTGATTGATTTTTTGTGTGACAACACCAGTTTGGTTTAAATTGGAAATTACTTATGCATTATCCCCTATGTTTTGCTTAGTATCTTACGTAATATCCAAAGATATTTCCTCTAGAATTGGTGTATTGAACATGGTTTTTACTAAAGTGTTTTGTACAAATGGGTCTAAACCCTGATTGTCATGACCTGTCAACTCCGTTAAAAGTTCTATTTGAGGAGCTAGATTAATAAGAGATACATTTGAGAAGGCCATATTAGTGAAGTTACACAATAAATTGAGAAATGTCTTGTATTATTGATGTATTAGATCTAAGTGGTAATCCAAGGGACCTCTTTAGGAGATATACACATGAGGGTTTTGATAAGGTATTGACAAAATGGCATTAGGATTGCTAGAAGAGAACTGTTCATGAGTTTGATTATAAAACATGTTAGAAGCCTCTTTTTAGATTTTTTAATTTTTCATACCCTACCTCTACAGTTCTATTTGGATCATATGTTTATGGCATTATGATGTGATAAGGTTATTTTTGAGTAATTTCTGCAACCAATGGTATGCTATATAAGTATTGGGTTATTATCTCTTGATCTTGCTCTATATATAGAGGTGTAGTAACCAAATAGTTGGAAAAATGATCTTGAATTGATCCCATTAGTTGAATGTTTTGGGGTGGATAAGAATCTATTTCCCAAATGACATTGTATTTAGTAGGGTTGTTCACAAAATCCCCTTGTGTGAAAGGATTTACATATCCTAAATTGTACATAGTTCCTCTATGTGTATAGTGAGGCATGTTCAAATTAAATTATAAATATTTCAAAATAAGAGAAGGGATTAGAGTTCTATAAATTCTAGGAAAGCTATGCCTTTTGGAAATGCAAAGGGTTTAAATGTGATCTAGCTTGGTCGAAGATGGAACTACATCTCCCAAAAAGTCTATGCAAAGGCTTGATAAAAACATTATAATGTTAAATGATGAATGTTAAGTCTTTGATACATGAAAATTTCAAGTAAGATGACCTAAAAGCTAAATTCCAAACTCTAATGTTGTAACAAGTACCAAGTAGGTCTAAGCTACTAAAGGGAAAATTTTCTAGGTCTTTTCTCCAAACATGGATTCAAAATATAGGCTTAAATAGGATATACGAGGATAATAGCCAAATAGTGATAAAATATCAACTTAAAAAGGATGATTGATTAATCTAACAAGCTTGGAACAATTTAACATAGACAAGGTACATGACTCTAAGTGTAAAACATGATCTGATTGGTATACAATGCTAAATAAGAGATGTTTGAAGATAAACTGATTTGACCCAAATAAAATCACAAAATAAATTAATTTTTTATAATTTGAGTGATGAATTAACCCAATTTAAATATACCAAAAGAGGAAGATTTGGGTATCAACCCCATGAATTGAGGTCTACACTAAAATCAACCAATATTTGAATTCGAACTTGTAATAGTTAATCAAGGACTGAACTAGGGATAAACTATGAATTTGATGACAAAGAGATATAAATATTTGAGTATCATTACCATGCGAATCCAAGATTCAACAAGGCTCAAGTGATTGGTTGTAAACAAATGATAATAAAGATACAATATTAAACAAGACAAGTCTTTTGGAATAAAATGGGTAGCTTAACAACGTTAGTAGTCCCAAAAGATGATGTGGTAAATGGTTTATGTTTCAAGACTTCAAAGGCACAAGATTTTTAAATGATTTAGGTAGCAGAATGGTGCCCTCCTCAATCAATTAATACTTCTAATGTTTTGACACAAAAAAGGAAATGTTTGCTAAGTTAAATCAAAGTATCATACATATGGCATAACACCTCCTCAAATAGTGGAGTGATGTGGACACAATTTTTAGTCTAACACATCAAACAAAAATGACAAAAATACGCTAAGTATAATCATCTAAATCCTAGAAAGGGTATAACAATGTGGGGTTGACTAAACTAATTATTGTTTTGAACATTCTATATGGATCAATTGCATAAGAATTTTACATCCAATGTGCCAAAATAAGCTCACATATTTGGGTCTATATCATATGGCTTGTTATAAAAATGTCTTTCCCTTTGTACAACCACTACATCCATCACTCACTCAGTGTAGTTCAATATCCAACATGCTCAAACATCCCAGGTTTAGCCTTAGTACTAAAATAAGGTTTAACCACTCAAACCTTTAATCTTAGTGGGGTGATCCCAATTTATATATCCTCCCATGGAGAGGGGTTGAAGATGATGCTATAAGATGAAACCTCAGGTCAAATCTTCCCTAAAGAACTCATGAGAGGTAATGAAGTCCCCCTCACAATCCAATATGCAATGAAAAATAAAAGGCCAAGTAAAAGAGATTTAAAGGTTATTTCTAGATCACCTAAGCCATTCAGGTTTTGGAGAGAGCCTTGACAACTTCTCTTTTATGCCTTTAGACTAAGGCAATTTGTAATGAAGTTGACACTTTTGATCCCAAAAATTCTTTAAAGGGGACAAATGGGAGAGCATACATGCACAAATCCTTATTTTTTAAAACAAATATAATCTAGGTAAACAAAGATAACAATTTTGAAAAAAAAACTTGAAGTGTGTTCAATTTTAAAGCACTAAATGAAATGTATGGTGATGTTCTTTAGCCCTTTAGTTTTAAGTTGTGAACTTTGAAATAACAATCAAAACATTTAACACAAACATGCAAAAATTTATTTTTAAACCCAAAGTGAAATGCCTAATTAATTTTAAAACATCCCAAAATAAGTGTAAAATAACTAATTAATCTTATTTTGAGGATTTTTCAAATGGTCCCTACAAGAAAAAGGTCAACACTTTGTTTAGCCTTGAAGCTTATTTATCAAATGAGACAAGCAACTTTGAAGGGTAAAATCTATCAACCTGAAGGTAAAACCTCAAAAAAGAAAACATGTTAGGCTAGGCAAAGGTTATAAAAAACCTCAATAAAAAAATCTAAAAATAAAATAAACCTATGAAACATGTAAACAACAAGCTAGGAGATTAAAACAAAGAAAACCAAACACATAAATCATAAAAACCCACAATTAATATTTATATCATAACTTTTAAACTATGAATCAGTTTGTCATGAATTTTTTATAGATTTTCAAAAAATATATGGTGCACCTTTATAAAAAAATTTATGTAAACAAATTTAATAAATTTTTTTATTAGCTCTGTACTAGCCATTTTTACCAAAAAATAAAAAACAAAAAGTGACAGTCACTAAAAGAGTCATAACTTCTAAACTACATATAATATTTTAATGAAAATTTGAGATAATTAGAATGAAACCTATAATAAAAATATATAAAAAATCATGAAAAAGTAAATTGATTAAAAATAATATGTATTTTAACATCTTTTTTTTTTTTAAAGATGTGGGGTGCACAATTGTGTTCCACTGGGCATGCCATTTATGATCTAAGAAATTAACTCAAAGGAGGAGGTTGGTATAGATTTAGTCTCAAAAATAATGAAAAATTAACTCACTAACAATCTAACATCCTTTAGTCCTGATCATAATGAATAAATCAAACGAGAACTCAACAAAACATGGAAGGAAATGAGAAATACAAACATAAAACCATAAATTCCTTACCAAATCCTTGATAATTTCAATTGATAATTAAGTTGGCTTGCTTGGTTTATGCATAATAAGTCTTAATCAATGACATATGGATAATATCATCTCTTCTATGCACAATTTTTGAATGTTTGACTTGATGGTTTTATTGATTTAATGGTTTGATGACTTTGGCTTAATTTTAGCACTATAACACTAGGCTTTTAGCTTCACGAATCTATTCATGCATTATAACTTTAATTTGATTGAGCTCTCTAAATAAAGAGCTCTAGGCTTGATTTTATAGGCTTTTAAATTTATTTAAATGGGTTAAATCTGATCATGGTTGAGTTTATTAACTTTGGTTGAGTATGGCATATTCCTAGGACATTCTTTTAGATATTTTTCAAAAATGACAACTCACAAAGGTAATTAGTGTGTTCTAGGATGTTATTTGATTTTTGAATATTATTTATTGATAATTCAATTAATGACTCATGGGTGAACTTAATTAGAATTTGAAATTGATTTAACTTGCTAATTAATTTTAATTAGGATGTGCAAGTTAATTAATTCGTTTTAGACATTTGGTCATTTGTTTGATTTTGATTAATTCAATGTGTGTATTTGCCTTGTTTAATTGATTTAATACTAAAAATTAATTTAATGCAAGGTTATGAAGCCAAATTTGAGACTAATAAAAATTCTTAGATTAAATTTTTGATGATTGGTAAGAAATAGTCTAATACTCTAATGCAAAGCCATTGGTGGCCAATTTTACATGTCTACACATGCAAGGAAATGTAAATGTGCCTACATTATTCATGGCATTTTCTTTGTTACTCAATACCCAATTGATCCATTAATCACTATGAACATTGGGTATTTATGTGAAAAGGTATGTGGTGTTAATGATATATATGAAGCCTCTTACCCCAACTATTCACCTCTTACACTCTAATGGATATCAGGGTCTTCTATAAGGTGAAATATGGAGTTTGAGATTAAAATTAGATGGGGTGTACAAATAATATGATCATATATTTTAATATGATTTTTTAATTTTGATATTTTCATTTTCCTTTTGATGTTTTTGATATGATATTTTAGGTTTTCTATTTTCCTTCTCCATATAGATTCATAATACCAATAAGGGGTGTATAAGATGACTAACACAAGAGAGATTATAACTAGAAACTAAAGAATACAACCTAAAAACCAAGAGGGGAGTTGATATGTAGGAGTAAAGTAGTAATGTCACTAGATAAATCATGTAAACTTGAAATATGTCTAACCCAACCAATTATAGAGGTAAAACCCAAGAGGGGAGAGATATAAGTGAGGCAAACTCAAGAGGAAAAATACATTATAAGAAGTAAAAGCTACCAAAGGATCACAAAGGACATAATTGTAGAATAAACCTAAGAGGATAGAGATATCAATAAGTAAAAATTAACAAAGGACCACAAAGGGAACAATAGCTAAATAAACTCAATAGGGAAGATAAAATTTAAAAAATTACTGAAAGATTGTAAAGGATGAAATTTCTAAGTAAATACAAGAGGGAGAGAGATCTAAGTGTAGATACTAAAATTTGGTATTAATTACTTGATAATGATAATATTGACATATATTTATCACACATGACTTTATTGATGTGGGTTTTATGCACACCATAGATAATGGGTTTTCACCCTCTTATTTTAGGACTGCTAGTAATTTTGCATAGGAGTTGTAGGTATATGATTTTATATATAATCAGGTGGTGAAATAGTAACATGTGACCTAAAACCCATCAAGGGAAGTGTAATTAGATGATAAAAATCATGCCCAAAATGATTATTTATAGTGGTGTTATGATACAAAAACCAAGATATCATAAAAAATATAAAAAAGGAGGGAAGGGTAGAGTAAAGAAGAAGCGTATTTTGTTAGCATGAAGCAAATCCATTAAAAAAATTAAATTATGAAATTATCCATGAAAATTCAAACTCATATTGAAACTTATCTAGTAGCAACTCAGATCAATCTAAATATCATGGAGTCTATGGGAAAAATATATCTATGAAATTGATTTTGTAACATTAGCATAATATATCTAATTAATGAAAATTTGTAGATAATACATTCAATCATAAATCACAATCTAAATTAGAGATTTTTTATGTAAAACAAGTCATAATAGAAATCAATTCAATATAACTTCACAAATTAATGCTTTGCCAATCACATAAATTAATTTTAATCAAAATTACTCATGCATCTATAACATCTGAGAAAGAAAAAAAAAAAGTACATTGAAATTTATTAAAAAATTTAATAACTTTATTAATATTCACAGAATCCTTTTCTTATCTAAAATCATTGTAATATAATGTATATATAAAAACCTATTTTCACCGCTTAATTTTTTTTCAAAATCCATTGCATGTGATCATTTTTTTAAAATATTAAATCTAAATCAACTATAAATCTAACTAAAATCTAATTCCAAATCTATAAGAAGTGATCTATGATAAATTTAGAGATAATTGAAACTTTATCTCCATATAAATACCATTCAAACTCATTTTTTTATTTATTTAGACTAGTTTTGATCATGAATAATCATGCAAAGTGTCAACACATTTTTATTTCCATGTAGCTATGAATTTGATTCTTTGAAAAAGTTTCCAACTGTGTGTAATTCATATATCTTGATTAGATTAATATGTATATCCCATTTTTATGATATAAAAATAATATATTATTACAAATTTGTGACTGTTTGATAGGTGGAGATGACCATCAAATGTTTTAATTACCAAGTATAAAGGCTGTGAGTGAATGTCAAGTCAATAACTAGAATGACCTTTATTCTAGTGGCTTGTAAATATATTTCATGAGGAGTAAATAATGTGAAGTGTGAATTACGAAGACTAAAGAGTGTGAATACTTCAAAATGTGAAGACTGTGAAGTAGCATATATTATAAAGAATGAAAATTAGTGACCAAACAATTCAATAAATAAGATAAGTAAAGAAACTATGATTGCTTCAATGGAAATAAACAAGTCTTATTAAAAATCCTCTACAAATTAGTCGTAAAAAATATCCTAAATAATTCAAAATTAAGCCTAAACATAGTTAAATCCTGCATGAATGTCCTAAAAATACTGATTGACTTGACAATATTCAACTTGAAATAGCTTATAAAGTAATCATTAGCACATATTAAATCAAGATATGAAATTTCAAGGACTTGTTGGTCCTAAAAAAATAACTTTTACATAATTATTCTCTTGGAATTTTTGGATGTTTTTCTCATTTCACTATTATCTCACATGGATCATGACTTAAAAATAATGGGGGCATGTTGGGTCCCTATTTACACTATGTTGGACTTTCCTCTACCTAGTGGCTATGCCAATACTAGGGGAATATTATTCCATAGATTTCACTATCAAAAGTTATATCTTTCTATGACATATCTACCATGTTTAGCTATTTATATATCTTACACATGTATTTCTAGTTACACACATCTTACATAGTGCTACATTAATATGTTTTTATGCTAGATGTTACACTTACACTTATATATATATATAAAAGTGTAAGTGTAACATCTAGCATAAAAACATATTAATGTAGCAATATATATATATATATGCTGTAAACCAGTCTTTGATTGTTCTACACTTCATTTATGTTTTTAATATATTGAATGGCTAGTTATTTTGTGTTTGTCTATTGTGTGTGGCCCTTGGTCTTGTTTGTGACATCTTTATTTCCTTGCATGTGGCCCTTGGCCTTGTTTGATGTGACATCTTTATGTCCTTTGTGTATGGCCCTTGGCCTTGATTTTTTTGACATATTCATGTCCCTTGGCCTTATGTGTGACATTAACTCTTGAGATTATTTAGATTTTTGCATTTGTTCAGCTTGATAGTATTAAATAGTGTAATGATCCATGTCATACGCTTTTTATATGTAATCTTATTCAGATATATTTTTAGTGATGGTTAATATTGAATCATTCATTGATAAATATATATAGATATGACACTTATATTTCTTTCATTACATATGTTACATACATGCCTTGATTGACATATGCATTACTATGATGACATACTCTCCATATGTTCACATGATTATACATGATGTTATATTTATACATGACATGATATAGTTAAATTTTATTTTGAGATTATTAACTTATATGTTACATCCCTCATCTCAAATTAGGGTCATTACATTTTGATTATAATAGATACACAAGCCTTTATGAACATAAAATCATATTTTAGGAATGATAGAACAAATTTATGAGATTAAGAGTGATTCAAATATCACCTATTTAGTTGTGTCATAGAAATTAGCACATAGGTACAAATTATGTGAGTATATTTTTGGCCCAAATAAATGGATAAATAATAGTGAAATTACATTGTTAGTAAAATATTTAATTATATTCATTTAAATTATTTTTACAAAGAGAGGTGAAAGCATAAAAATATTCAGGGGACAAACCAATTTTCTCGAGTAACTAACTTTTATTTAACAAAGTAAAATAAAATGAATGTAAATACTAACTAAAACATGAAAATAAAAGACCTTGGATCATAAACCCAAAAAACTCCTCCTTGAACCAAAGGGGTATAAAATATGAAATAATTGAAGCAATGACTCTAAAGTCATCAAAGAAATTTTGTTGTACCTATAACTAGTGTATTGTACATCCTAGTACTAATCAAAACTAATGTTGCTCCATATAAAATCCTACACCCATGAGTTGTGACATAAAAAGCTAATGAACATGATCAAGTCATGTTCATCCCCTATGATGATTGTATCATACTATATTAGAACACAATCAAGGATCATACAAATACATCGACCCACATAAGGTCCCATATAAGAAACCATATACGTAACAACCTGTAATTGGTATGGAACATCTTCTTGATGCCGAATGAATTCTAAAAAAATTTACTCAACACTATTGGTGCTATCAACCCTTATTAACTTGTACTATCACTGATGACTGATGACTGATCGAAGTCCAACCAATGCTTAAATATTCTCCCCTATTAGGTGAGAGGTGAGAATTTGTGTATTGAGATAAATAAATAAAACTAACTTTGTTTACTCCATGTCATAAAATATCAATAAATAGAAAGCCAAAAATGGATTTGAAATTAAGAACATAAGCCAAAATTGACATTCAAGCATTGAACCCAAACTCTGAGTGAACAACTAACTAGAGAAGGGTAGTAGTCATCCAACCTCAAATGGATCCTCTAACCTCTAGTTTGAAATTTACACTTTGTCAATTATTAGGATCCTGATGGACCTGCAAAGGATGAGATGTTCACTAAAAATAAAATTATGAGGTGGCATTATGGAAAATTTTTAGTTTCCATCAATAATGCATCTTTATACATTATTGAATACATTTGTCATAAAAAAACATAAATAAAAGTTTAAAAAAACAAAATAAACTATTTCATTATGTTTGTCACATTCAAAAACCTACAGTTTGACTAGTCATATGACCATCTTTGCACAAAATAATGATTGGTCAAAAAAAGTATCATAATATAATGCTCTCAATGTCAAATGCCACAAAAAAGATAATTAGCATTTGGAGGTTTTGAACTCTTGACCTATCCTATTTTAAGTGACTTATAAAAACCTTAGCACTAAATCCTCTAGAAACAATTTAAAAATATCAAAGGAAAATGTATCTTTTAAACCATGTTTCCCGATTTTCAATATATATATATATATATATATATATTTGCATGTAAAATTGTTTCACTCCCATTTTTTTACTTTCACTTGCATGAAAATAACAATTATTCCTCTCTTTGCTTGTGGTATCCATAGAACATAGGGAACCTTTGGAAAGAGAACAAATCAAAAATAAATAAACCAAAAGAAACCATGCATTTTACTATTGTGCCATTGTTTTGGCTGGAAATGCTCTCTCAGAGCTTTGAAAGCCAATTAGATTGCTCCTTCCATCTACCAAATATTATATATTTTTAGATCACCATACAATGGCATAATATTTAGAATTATGGCTTCCTTTTTCAATTCTTAACACACCAAAAAACTATTTTAAACTATTGTATGCCATATAGGTCTATATTTGGCCATCATACAAGTGCTAAAAACATGATTTAATGATTTTTTTGATTTCTTTGTCATATATTGTTCCTTAATCTTAATAGATCCAACTCTAATCATTTTTAAAAAAAATTGTAAAAGAATTTCCATACAGATGGAGACATTACCTTAGTAGCAACCATATAAGGTTGTATGATTTGTGCAGGTTATGTAAAAAAAAACATTCAAATGGTTTATAACCAGACTTCAATCTTCTAGGATAAAAATGAAACATTGTATTCAAGCCTTAAAGTGTTGCAGATGTGTCAAAAATTCATACAAGAATAATTTTGTGTGTTTATTAAATTTCCAACATTGGTAAATGGAAAGTAATTAATTTAAAAGTATTTGAAAATATAAAATATTAGATTTTTTACTGAGAAGTAGATAAATCATTCTTAAATCCTCTCATGATTCAATCTTCAATCCTCTATGAGAAAAGGCTCTTCAAATCTCCAATCCTCCTCTTCAAAATTATAGGCTTTAATACCACTGTTGGCCTAGATAAATGGAGAAATAATAGTGTAATTATATTGTTAATAAAATATTTTATTGTATTCATTCAAGACTATTTTTACAAAAAGAGGTGAAAGCTTAAAAAACTTCATAGGTGGTTACGGGGACAAACCAATTTTCTCAAGTAACCAAATTATATTTAACAAAACAAACTAACATTAAAAAAAATACTAACTAAAACATGAAAATAAAAGACCTTGGATCATAAACCCAACACATATTCCATGCATATGCAATTACTTTAAAAATACTCAAGTGCATATTCATACACACTTAAGTGCATATGCATGGGCATATATACATAATTTACAAAAATAGGAATTACATGCTTTCACATAAAGATATATTTGAGATACAAGTTCTTAGGTTTGACATATAGATGCATACCATTCTATGTCATTTGGTACATATTCATAGGGAACAATACTAGTCCATTAACATATACACATTTTTAGATTCATGAGGCATGATACTTGTTAATTCATATAGACACTATGACAATTTAAAATAGGTATGGTTTCAAAAATGGCATGACACTGATACATATACATTTATAAAAAATAGTGATCATTATTATAGTTGTTTATTTGAAAACACTTTTTAAATTCATAATGATTAATGAGAAACCTTGAATCTATAAATCCATTTGTAGTGGTTTGGTTCATTATTTATGAGCAGTGTACATTGAGGTTTATAGACACTCAATGGCCATATCATTACTTATAACAAACCCATCATGTGGTTTCCATTATTTATCATATATAAGTAGTTATTTGGGTTAACACATCATGTATTTCTCCCCACATTTATGAAATTTGGGGCATGTTGTCTTCCCAATCCACGGCCTTACATAGTTACACTCGATTATAATTCGATAATGCTCAATTGATCCATGGTTTAATGTGATGAACCAAACTCTGATTGCTTCAGTGGAAATCATATTTCTCTAATGATTCAATAGGGAAAGATCATCTCCAATAATTTTCAATAAAAACATGGTTTTCACCAATACAAATATGATCCTAACCCACCATTCTCTCACACCTACATACTACTTTATGATTTTGAAAATTTTCATTTAGTTATTACACACCTTCATGAACCTCATTATATATTTCAAACATGCATATTATCCTATAAAAACATGCCTAGATGCTCAATTTAGTCATCCTATGCATGAGTCACTAATTTCAGTTTGGGTCAATATTGCTTGTCAATATTGACATGCACATGTCAATAATGACCCTCTCCTAGTAATGATTAAATTTTAAAATAAAATCCTTTCTTAAGATCAACCTATTTTCCTAAAATCTGAGTGGTATGATAAATTACCAAATTTGGCTCATATATACAAATTAAGGCATCACTTGATAGGGTAATTGGTAATTATCTAGTACAAATCTATACACTATTGTACATTAATAAAAACTTCCCTATTCTTCCTAATTTTTAAATCAATCACTAGGAACAACCCACAACCAAATGTGAAGAATAACAAATCCAAGTCAAATAAATCAATGTCAAATATCAAATATAAATCATTATTTGCATTCATATAATGAAGGACCATAATTTCATAATCACACTAGGTGGGAAAATTACATGTGTTTTGATTTCCCTACTTGGAGTATCATTTACATAGGTATCAATAAATCATCAATGGGGGTGATTGGGGTTAGCTCAACTCATTACACTTACTTTCCCATATTTTATAAGGTTTTAGTCCTCATAAACACACCTATGATTTCAATGTGAAGGAGACTAATTTATAAGGTTTCAAACACCATCAAGGTTTGGCATCACACATATATAGATTTCAAACATAGGTAAAGGTGATTTTATGAAAACATGCCCTCTTTTTTAAATAGGTCACTATCAACCACTATAGGTCAGTATCAATAGTCTATACTAATCCAAAGCTGATGGAACTAACCCTATGTAATTTTGGATATACATGAATCACAAGCTTACATTAGTCTATTTCCCACTATCATAACATAGTCACAATTAGACACTCAATAAAAAAAATTAAATAGTTATGCCTTTTTTTTACTTACTATATTTATCATGTCTCGTGTCAAATCATTACAATGTGTTTCAATATTTTACATTCATATTCATGCTTAAATTCTATATTTAGTAATCTGAATATATATATTATTTTTAATGTTATTAAGGTTTCTTAATCCAAATTAGGGTAAAACACTAAGAATTAAAAATTATCAAATGATCACAACGGATGCAATGGATAATTAAACCCAAGAGGGAATATGCAATAAAAATAAATTACCAAATGATTACAAAGGAAGGAATGGTTGAATAAACATAAGAGGGTAAAGAGATACTAATAATCAATATGCATTAAAGTAAAGAACATGATACATGAAAAGTAAAGAGCGAGAAATTATAAATGCTAAAAATAATGATATAATATCAAAAACATGATAATATATGACTTAGAACAAATGTATCATAATACCATTACCCACATCATCAAAAACATCATAAATTATGCATTGTAACTAATAATGGGCCTTGGCCATGGTCTCTTCCATTATCGATGAGATTCATTTAAGGATAATCTTGTGAATGACCTCAATATATAAAATAGGAATGATATCATTAAGATGATATTGATCCTCTAGATATGAATATGATATATAAAAAAATTCTTCCAGTCAAAGAGGATATTATTATTATAGGGAATATTGGTCTTCCATAACTATAAAATTATGTGACTATTATGGGGCATCTAGGTGCTTTACCCTATAAAATTTATGGATATATTATTGATATTATTTATAATCATCTTTGGAGTGGGAAGAATACTCATGCAAAATACAATAGTGCTCCACTTTGTTGGGGACATGCATGCAATTTTTAATTAGAGATTACTAATATAGATAACGGGATGAATGTGGTGAAAAACAATTAATCATATCTAAATTTCATATATATTCACTCAATAATCCACCTTAAAAATAATAATAGTACCATGAAAGTCATAAGAGTGCCTAGGATGGGAAGGCAAGTTTGGTAGTCAGCTATGATAATGTCTTCTACTTATAATTTTATATGTTGTAAATGTCTCGTTTGTGATCCAAAATTGTATAGTAGATGCCTATAAGTCTTATTAATTATACAATACTAATCTTAATTATGACAACTAAAATCATGTATCAAATGTTTCAGTGTTGGTGGGCATGGTTTCTAAGCCAACCTCCCCTGTGGAATAATAGACTCCATATTAGGGAACCTAACATAAGTGACTAAGTTGGTGTTAGAATCATTAGGTACTCCACTAAGAATGTCATAAGGAAATTAAATATCATCATGGATGTTATAAAAATATAGTAATTTTGTTAATTCTAGAGTTAAAATATGTTTATTCATGTGATTGTTGAAGGTAGGTTTGGTGACATAGAATTTTTGTATGTTTTTCTTGGGTATTACCAAAAAATAAGGATTATATATTATATAACCATCATCATAATTGGGAGTGGTGGGATCCACATGAATAGATTCAACCATGATGTTTCCAATAAAGGCATTATTGGTAAGAGGTTGTCTTTTAAATGTTGTGATTGTTGTAATTTCATCAATCGTGCTCTTAGGAGAATAAGGTCTCAACTTTATTGAAAATTGAGCTATGATATGAGGTAAAAGGTTAGAAGTTTTGATTTTTAGATTGATTTCATCAATTTAATAATCATTTGAATCAATAATAATGGGTGGGGAATTTCCAAAGGCTTATGGTTGCTAATATAACCTCTCAACGAGTTCAAAATATAGCTAAGGCAATGATATTATTTAAAATAGATACTTGAAAGTTATTCAATAATGAATATTTTGAAAATATCAATTATTTTAAAGTTATTAAAATTACAAGGGTTGATGTCACCTTGAAATTTTTAGATAGCTCCTCATAAGTTAAACTTGATGCATTTGAATGCAAAAGAACCTATAACATTCATGCAATGAGTCCATTGTCATCCAAACATGATACTATAATAAAGGGGAAAATTAAAGATCATTACTTACACCCTAACCATTATATGAGGTACCATTATGGGAAGATATATACATCCCATGGATTTTATTATTCAATCTTATCATTTACACATAGTACAAGTGGTCTTGAGGTTGCTTGTTGAGTATAAAAGAGATTTGATAAAGTCTAAAGAGACAACACAAGAATTCAAACCTTTGTCAATGAGGGACCTCTTAACTTGGACACACCCATTTCAAATGATAATGAAAATAGGAGAATTATTTTTTTAATAAGGATTTAATCATGAATCATAAATTAAATTAGGAATTTAGGATATAAAGCTTGGTTGGTCATTTAATCGAATTTAGTAGATAACTATCACATTGTTTCATGATACTCTCATCAGAAATAGGAAAGGTAGATTATTGCTCCATATGTGGTGGTTGGTGGTTGAATAGGATTTTCATTAATCTATTTTTATTCTTATAGGTATGAAAAATATCAATTAAAATAATCTATCTTGGAAGGTTATAAAGTTATTCAATCAGATTCCATTCCTAAAATATGGATTGTATCATAAATAAATGAAAAAATAAAATGATGCATGATATCATATTTATCCTCATTAGGGGTTGGATCTAATTAATTATTTTTTATGTTCAATGTCATTATTTGGGCCAAATATGTAGGCACACTCACATAGATTTATTAACTTGATTGAAGAAGTTAGATCAAACACATATAAATTCATCAATATGATCGATGGCATTATAGAGTTAGAAGTAAAAATATAATCATCATCAGTTTGATTGATGACACCAAAAAAATTAGGGTTTTATGATTCATATGATTTCAAGAGATAATATAAATAAATATAACCTATAGGATAGGTTTGAGTACATATGTAGGTTTCATAGGTGTATGCCTGATTATTTTTATTGGTAGTTTGAGAATTAACATAGTTTATTATTTTCTTAATACCATTAATGTTAACTACACATATTATGGTTTGTGTAGATAGGAGTAAATGATTTTTTATGGTATTGGTGGCCAAATTTTAAATTTCAAGAAAGTTAAGATTATTTCTATCTTTATATTTATTTTTGCTTCCTCAAGAGTGGTATATAAGAGTAATTTCATATATTTGAATGTGAACATTAGCTTGGTTAAGTGCATCATGATTTATAAAATTGTCATGGTGTTTTTACATTTTTCAAATTCAAGATAGAATTCTCTTGCTATAGCATCATGGAATAAACACTAAAATCTAGTAAGTGATACTTGGAAATGTTAGTTCTTACTTACCCTCACCCTATATGAATTTTGAATACATACATGAATCTCATTATCCATTCTCTCACATCTGCATGCCTTCAATGGATATAAACTTTTCAAGTTACTATTAGTCACCTAAATTAAATCTCATAGTTTATGTAAAATCAATAACCTATCATACTCACATATCTCTAAATCATCATATCAATTTTCCTATCTCTTAGATAGTAGCGTTAGACTCAAAACATACCATCTCATGGTTTTTCCTAAGTTTAATAGTTTCATTATGAGCCAATAAATGATCACATTTCAAATTCAAATCATTCTTATGTGTCAGTTCATACATTTCACATGTAAGTGGCATGAGAAAATACCCAAAGAGTCTCATATACATAAAAAATAATTATAATAATATTTATCATGTATCAAACACTTATCAATCATACTAAAATACTTTCACATTCAATAGGACTACCCTATTATTTCCAATTTACCAATTAGTCACTAGGAGTAAGTATTAGCCAAGATTGAAGGATTCAAGAGCCAAGCCAAATTCTCCATTTTCCAAGTACCAATGTCTAGATTACAAGTTGCATACATTGAATAATCACTATTACACACACACACACACACACACACACACACACACACACACACACACACACACACACACACACACACACACACACACACACACACACACACACACACACACACACACACACACACATAATGGGGTTACCTACATGTAGTTTGAATTCCCTGTTTCAAGTATTGTATATTTAGGTATAACTCAACCATTCAATGAGAGGTTGAGGTCAACTCAACCCATGTAGGTATAATTTTATCAGTTAAAGTGGTCTTATGATTTTAAGTGAAGGAGATATATTTCTTGGAGTATTTCACATCATCAAACCTTAGGATCACACATAGAGATTAAATACAAGAAAGAAAATTTGTCTATATCAGAACAAAGAGGCACAAGCTTTAGATAGATAACCTTTTGATCTAGAAAACAAAAACTAATGGATTTAACTAAGGTTAACGTTAATATCAAGGTGTGAACATAGATCTTGATCCATATTTGAGTGGCCTATAGTCCAATCTTCCACCTTTCCTATTGTAGACACATAAATTAATATTTATTGGCTTATGACTACTCCTTATACACACATAACCCATACCTAATTCCATAGTTTTTTGACATTCTTTCACTTCTATGAATATGAACCATTCCTAAAAGAAAATAATGATGTAAAAATGTCCTTATTTCTCATTCCAAATATCTCAAGGTTACTCTCTCATTATTCCACACTTATAGCTCATTTATCCTCACTCCTTAGATAAGTTCATGCCATCAGGACTATCTCACCCACTAGTAGTGTTTGATTTCACTGATCACTTCTTCCTACCAAATAATGGCTAGTTTGCTAAATTCAAATTACCTAATGGGTCATCATGTACATTTCAAAAACCCCATCAAAATAAATTGTAAAAATATCATTATAAATCCACATTATCAAACCATTTATTCATTATAGGATTATATGATATAAAAAACACTAGAATATATAACTACACATTGAGATAAAAGCACCCATTTTTCAATTTAGAGTCCACACAACCCTAGTATCACTGAGCTAAGTCTAAATACACCTCCAAGGTCACAAGTTTTAAGCACTTATTCAAACTGGAATTGCACCATAGTTCAATATTACATTAGTATTTCACACACACTACTATAGCATGGGAGAACATGGAGTTTGATCTATCTTCAAAGTATTTCTATGCAATCAACACTCAACATAAGGGGTATTGATCTCAAACACAAATTCAATCGATAACCCCTTTTTCACAATTTATTCCATTTTATCGAGATGACATATTGAGTTATGGTTCTAAGTGAATAAAAAGTCATGTAAAATCTTCCATAGTGAATCATGTAGAGATGATCACACACAAAAATGAATATGTTATGGTTCCAAGTGAAGAAAAAGGCACATAATAGCTTTTGTAGTGAGTCACATAGATCTGATCACACACAAAATTAATAGGTGATGACACATAGTTCCAAAATTTCATAGACTATTTAAAATCTACAGATGTAGGTGTGCCATAAAAATACCAATGTAAGACTCCTCTATCTAACTCCAATGGCCTTATCCTAGATTTAAGTGAAACCTTATTCTAGATTCACAATGTCATCATACAATCATACAATGATTTTGATAGTTGTATTTATAGTCCTTCACATCTAATTTCTAACTAAGTTGTCTTTTTTTGATACTTTCCCTTTTTAGTATATTTCTAAATTTAGAAAGTTCCAAATCATTTTGTGTCATTTATTGATTATCTGTAGAATTTTGATTTTATGCATTAATTTGTCTCATTAGGATTAAAACTCACTTAATCCACTAATTTGATAAAACATATTGATGAACCCATTTATTGATTGAATATCTCAAACCCTAAACATTTATGTTTCTAGAGTTTGTTTGTTTATTTATTTTTCTAATTATTATTTTATGATGATCATATTTGGTAAAGTCCTTATTAACACCACTATTTTAGGTTTATATTTCATATGTTATGTAATTTAATAAAAAAAATTATACCTCTCTTCAAAGAAGTGTTAGACTAAGTTATACTCAAGTTGAGCATAATCATATTTATTTTGATAATGAACATAATATGGATAAGAGCAAGGATATATCAGGGCCTTCAAATATTAATACACATGTTGAATATGTAGAAGTTCCTGATAACACTTTCAAAAATGAATAATATAATCAAGATCATGTTGACTCTAAAGAGAATCATTAAGATGAATTAACACCTTTAGATGGTGGAAAACCTCTAATAAATAAAGTGAAAATTATTAATAACTTTTGAAAATCAATCCATGATCAATCTTAGGATTTTCATACAATATTGCAAATTCTTTTGACAATAAAAAGTGCAAGCCTAGATCATAAATTTGAGGAAAATTAAAATATTATGGGCTTATTACCTTTATATACTTCATTTTCTACAACCTTTCTACCATTTTCTACTATGGGGGTAAATTAGGGGTTTCTAAAAATCAATATACGCATTCATACTCACTCATTTATGACACTACATCTGGTTAGTACACATTATAATCTTGTTGTAAAATCCCTTATGCAATAGGTTTAGCCTCTTTAAAATAAGGTGATAAATTTGGAACAAGTTGCTTCAAAACCTAATCAAGAACTTGATTCATAGAATTTATTGCATACTCCATTGGCTCATAATATTATAACATATGATTTACCAACTAAATTTTCAGCACCTAAGCTTAACTTTTATGATGGAAAAGGTGACCCCGAATAACATTTGAAAACATTTCACCTTACATTATTGGACCATGAATCCAACAATAGGTTATTAACCAAGTTAATTTTTAGAAGGATAAAAGAATACACACTCATATGGTTTAATTATTTACCATATCAATTAGTTCAAGCATTCCATCCTTGGGCATATTTGTTCCTTACACATTTCTTAATCAATATCAGTGAAAATATTTCATATGCTTAGATTGATCAACTCAAAAAAGAATCAAATGATATTATCATAGAATATGTCTTAAGGTATCTAATATGATGAGTCCTATGGTAGATAAGTAATTGTGAGACACTTTAAAATAGATTTTGATTCCACATTTAACAAATCTATTATGTTTAATAAGTTTTTATAATTCACATCTTTATGTTATACAATTAAGGAAAGAGAGTTCAAGTTGTTGGAAATGAACAAGATTAATAATGCAAAAAATATTGTTTCTACTTCTAATGCTAATAATCTAAGTAAGCCACCATACAAGGTGAGACCAACTAAGAATAGAAGTGATACAAAAGAAACAATCAATGTAGTTTCACAACCCACTCTACATATAGTATTATCATCTCCTCCAAATAAACTGTACAAGGTATTACATATAGTATATGATGTTAAAAATGTAACATCATATCGCTACCTCTAATTAAATAGGTTGATGTAACTAGGCATCTTCCAAAATGATTTGATCAAAATATGTTTTGTGACTAGCATAGAGCATCAGGACATACTACCAATAGATGCATCAATTTGTGACATAATATTCATGATTTGATTGATAATAACATCATTTATGTGAGTGTACCTAATGAAATTACACAACCACAACCAAGTGAGAATAAAATAATGAAGATATTTATTTATCCTTTCCCTATGCATGCAGGTCAAGAAATAATAGATATATTAGAAGTGTATTATGCATATAATGCACATCCTCCATCAACTACTTGTCATCCTCATACTTAGGCACAACATATTTTGAATGGAATTACTAGTACATATCATGTTTCATTAACATTTAGGTCAGTTATCACTTTCATAAAACATGAGATAGTCAAAGATTATTTTTATTTTCACTCTTTGTTAATCTGAGTTTACATTTATCAACATATAGAAAGTGTCATGGTTGATAATGGTTCAAGTGTGAATATATTCACTATCACAATTATCTCTCATCTTTGATACACATATAATGATATAATTTTATAAATAAAATTAATCAATGGATTCAATGGTTATATTTATAGATCTATTGATGAGATCACATTACCATTATAGGTTGGTCTAACACATGTGGTCACCAAGTTCATAGTATTACCTAGTAGAGGGATATTTGATATGTTATTGGGATGTCCTTGGATTCAAAAAATTCATGTAGATCCTTGTATAATACATATATGCTTGATTTAAATTATTGCTAATGAGGTTATTATAATTCATGATTTTCTATATAAATACACCCTCCAACCAGAGATCAATGCTCCTACACAACATATTATAGTTGAACAACTAAAAAGGTTAAATTTACTTAGAATATTATAATAAAGTGTTTCTTTTAGTGTTCTAGGTTTCACCCTTGCCGAGGAGAATATTTTTAATGTCTAAACCTCAAACCTAGGCTAACATGGGAATGGCCTTAGGCTATGGGTTACCTAATTATTAGGCCAAACCTCTAGATTTTATGGGGCTAGATCCTTAGGTTTGTCAACTTGAATCTATTTATAGATCCTAATATGTTGGGATGAAAAGGGGAAAGAAGTTTCATAAATGAAATCTATCCTAAAGGTTGGTGATGCACCATGAACTCAATTATCCACTGTATTTGGACTCAAATGACACTTATGGACTATGCATAGAACTAACATACTACTTTCAATGGCTTCCAAACAATAATATTTCACTTATAGGTTAGATTAAATGACTGAAGTAGGAGGTAAATGAGGATAAGGCTTGGTTGAATGCACTTACAATTAGGTATCCACTTCAAACTTGAATCATCAACCTCATGACACATTAGGTGACCTACAAGGAAAGGTTATTAATACCTAGGTGGACTTGTACCTACAAAGGGAAGATTAAAAAAATTATTTCATATCAAAACAAGTATGAAGCACTAAGTACTAATGAAGAAGAAACTTTAAGTATTCAATTCATTCATCCAAGATGTCTACAATTTAAAGCTTGGTAGAGTTTCCCCATGCCAGCTTGAGGAATATAATGCAAGGCTAAAAGCCTTCAATATATAGAAGAAAAGGATAGAAGAAGATGGGAGTGTCACATATATTTGAGAAAAATGGGTCATAAATGACCAAGGTCTACTCCCAATGGTAGTTACAATCATTTACATAGTCTCTCTTCAACCTTCTCCAAGCATATATCTTCCTTAATGGCTCCTTGAATGATTTTTTGGCATTAGAAATCAAGTAAGGGAGGCTAAATCAACCTAATTTATCTTTGTAAAAGGGATGACCATACTTAAAATAGTCCATTATTCCTCCCCATGGTAGTTAAATTCATGAATTAGGCCACCATAATCATGCAACTATCCACACTTTTCTAAATCAAATTAATAAAGTCAAGAAACTCTCTTATCCCTACATCATAGCTATGAAATGTGAATTGAATTAAATTCAAGGTCTAGTCACCAAGTGTAACATCTTTGCATTTTATCATTCCATTAGCCTTTCAACACTAATTTGAGCTTTCTTGATGACCAAATAGGCTAAATATCCTAGTTAGGCCTAATAGCTTGATTGTTTGCATATTATCCTCCATGAAACCTACAATAAAACTTAAAAAATATATGGATGAATTTTATTTATACCTAAAATATCACATTCAACCATAATGTAGGCTTATAAAATCATTAGACACTTGAAGTCTCACTCTTCCTAGTTGATTGGTTCACCTTCCTCAAGCATTTTCAAACTGACAATTTTGAAGTGATTTGAAAATTTATTTTTAAGGAAACCCTTGAGAATATTATGACATAAGGAGGTGTATTAGGTCCAAAAAAAACTATTCCAAGAGTTGGAATCATTCTAGACTATCATGTGCACTCCTTTATACTCATTTCATTGATAAAATATATATTATTAAGCATTATATGATATGTGAATAAAATTAGGTAACATTGGTGGAGTCATCTCTAAGTTAACTTAAAATTCAATGAGTTTTTAAAACCATTATAGGGTATTAAGATATCAAAACATCAAGTTTTTAAGACTGGGTCTGTTCAGGGTTTTAGGGAGGTTTATGACTATTTGAGAGCCTTAAGGATAGTTCATATTATATGGACATCCATGTATGGAATTAATTCCATGAATATATATGGAATTTACCTCCTCAAATCCCATGAATGACATGGTTTCCCATTTAAAGGGTGGATGAAGATATGAACACTAGAAAGAGACCCTCGTGTAGTCTACAAGCCAATTTTGAGTGCTTAACTTATTAAGGTACATTCATATATGTTATCCAACCAATTTAAATAAATATATCATGTATTATGAGTTAATATGGATACTTAAAATTCCATAATATCTTTGGTCTTGAGTACCTATATTGTGGAGTAGGTGGTCACTTGAAGGTGAGCTTTGAACTGATTGTACATAAGATGAGTGACTCAAATAGGGTTTGAAGAAATTTTGGATATTATATTCACTCTTATCCACTTTAAATCTAATTTTTATGTCTTAAAAACCCTAATAATCCTATCTTTAATCATACAACTTGCCTCACAAGATTGAAGGAACCTTAATGTGGCACTAGGGTCTGTAGGTAGGCTTGTGTGACTGTGTACGCTGGCCTATCACTAAGTTAATTGACTATATTTTATAGTTTTATAATATTTTAATGAGTATTTATGTCCCTTTACATTATTTTTCACTAAAAAAAAACCCTCTTGGGACTAAAATCACTTGTAAACCCTCCAATGTCTGATTTTGCCCATCTAACACCCTTGATTGTCTATCCTAGACATAACTTGGTCTAAGACAAAATAGTGGGCATGACCACTATTTTTATAATGAAAAAAATATAATTTTTACCTTTTAGTACTAAAAAGGACCATCTCATCCAAATTTTAAAACCTAACTCTACCCACCAAGCCCTTAACTGACCATTTTACTCAAACTAGCCATTGACTACCTACTAACTGTGTTTGATCATGGAATCCCTAAGTAAAATATTTACCCCTTGTTTGTATGAGGTTATATAAGTGTAAAATTAATTATGTATCTTTTTTATATCTCCATTATTATCCCTTAGGGCTTATATTCTCAAATCCATTCTTTGTCAATAATTGTCTTGGTGATCATATGTATGTGTGTGCTCATTTAAGGTTAGTTGACTAAGTTTTTTAATCGTAATGAGATGAATATATGTTTTTGGGACATTTAATGGGACTAATAATTTCCTAAAAGATATGAACTACCTCATATTAATGTTTTGAACTCATCCAAATCCTCTACATTCTTTGAATAGATCAACTTGCACTTTGAAACCTTGTGTCTTCTCCTTAACTATGATTTGACTGAGGGTATGATCTTAGTTTGCATGGGTTATAGGTGTATAAATCTCACCTTTGTTTTTAATATTATACCTTATTAAGGAATTATTTTATTATATCATTTTCCTCTACTTTCTTTGGCCTCTGAGCCATTATGACAATCATGTACTTCTATCCTTAAGTCTGCCTCATATAAATAGCTTGTAGGTGTTCATTCTGTATTATTAGATGGGTAGGATGGGAAATATCCTTCATATGAGTGTCTTGGTACAATTGAGATAATTCATTCCTTTATTATATCTCTATGAGTTTATCCATTTCAATAATTTCCCCATGATAGTGACCTTCATTGCACATACTAATTTCAAGTAAGCCAAACAGAGGAGTTGTAGGTGCTAGTTTTACTTGGTATGAGGTAGTAATTTTATGGATATGGAGTTAAGTTGGAAAATGGTCCATTAAAACAACATCATAATTCACTTATGACCTCTCACTATTCACCTTTAGCTTAGGATAAGCACTTAATTCCTTTTCAACAATCTAACTCTCAAAAGTCTCTTAGCTATTCTTATTATACAAACTAAGATAGTCTAGGTGAACCATATGAGGTAGATGTTTCAAGGTAGCTTAGGTTGGTTATAGATTTAGGTCCTTGTTTTAATTCACCACAATTTTACCCTTGTATCCCCCTATACTTTCCCTTGAAGATACTTCTTAATTAGTCATTAGACTATTTCTTTGGAAATCTATTATAGTATGCCAAATGACTAGCTGTAGGCACTAGTAGGCCTCCTTAACATATTATAAGACAAATATGCATCCACATATCCATGATATCATGAACTATAAAGGTTACCAAGGGTGGATAGGCCTAAATCTTAGGATTGACTTAGGAAGGAGGGTAGATGGGTGAGAGTGGATGACAATGGAGTGACAAGGAAATGAGAACATAAAGATAGGGTGAAACACAATAGGGTGGTAGTGAAAGTGGTGTGAAGTGGAAAGGCATGGATTATGACATGTATAGAATCATGGATACCTAAAAATACTTCCAATCATGGAAATTTAGGACCTTGGATATATACTCTTTTAACCATGGCACTTTTAGAGGTAGACAAGGAAATACTAAAAGGAAACTTAGGAAAATTAGAATATCATTAATCTCTACTAAAAACCTTAAACTCTGCTAAAGTGGTAATGAGGTGAGTTGGGAGGCAATAGATGTGGTTTCTAGGTCCTTACCTACTATGTAGGTGGAGAATCTTATTTTCAAGGGCATGAGAATGTTATATCATGACTTAACATTCCATTACAAGCCTTCAATTGTGTCTTTAGGATCTGAAGGCAAATTTGAACCATATATAATGCTAATAGAGAGTGAACTACAAATGGATATGAATACTTCCTTGAAGGCACTCTTTAGGATGATGAGGCTAGTTTGAACACCTATTTTGAGCATAGAGTCATGGTGAAGCATGAAACATCTCTCCAAACTTTTTAAATTAGTTCACATTCTCAGATGGATGCATCAAACCTTTGTCCATTACCCAATTTTCCTACAAGATGTACATAGTAGCTAGTCTTAAATGCTTGCCATTATTGTGAGCTCACACGTATGGGAAAAACATTGAAATTATAATGGGAGGATACTAAAATACCTAGTAAAATAAGATGAGTCATTATTTTGAGTAAATAAATTAAGGACTCATGAAAATTGTTCAATTGAAATTAGCCTATGTAGATGAGAAGGGCATATAAATTCCTTAACTTCTTAAGGAATGTTCATAAATATGAGGAGACCAATCCACATAACTATGCCCAATATTGGAAGGTTCTTGAGCGTACTTCTAGTGGCCAAGATCTAAAACCTCCATTCTCTCTCCTTTGTACGATATAAAAAGAAACCTGAGGAGCTATTTGAGTTTGCAAAGAAGGTAGATGAGGTGCATGACCAATTTTGAGCTTGTTTGACCTCCATTCATCATGAAAATTTGTAGAGACATAAAACATGAGTTTATCTTCAACCCTTGATCCTCCTTTATATGGTACATACTGTATAGTTTTGTAGAGATATAGAAAACTATCAAAAAATCTATTTTTCCACCATTTTTTCTATGTTTCAGACATTGTAATGCCATTTTAGGGTCAAATGGAAAATATTATGAGTTAAAAATCCTTTTAAAACAATTAAAATGTAGGGGGAATTGAAATACCATAAATTAGCATGTGAGACCCACTTGGCTAGTAGAAAGGGTGTGGGTGGGTCTTAAAGCCACTTTATGTGGCATGAAATGTTTAATGAAAGAAATTTGTCATGGATAAGCCCCCTATTATGATCCTATTTCAATAAAATTAATCAAGGCATTTCCCTTTCCTAAGTATTTCCAAATCAAATAGGCTCATGAAGGGGTTTGAGGGGTGATTGATGGTTTAGGATGGGTAATGAAGGAGTTTTATGGCTTAGATAAGTATTTCATGTGAAAAGGAATTGAAAACATTATCATATTCATATGATAGAATCCAATAATTTTAAAACTCCTTCATACTATCAAAATATCAATACACTTCTTAAATAGGGCTAAAACATTGAATTGACTTGTAGGACATTTTGACAATCATCTTTCTCATTCTAGGAACATATAATGACTAACACATCACCATAAGGACCAAGAAACAAATGACACTCATAAATAACATTCAAAGACTCTCAATGAGATAAAGATGACATGACTATGCTAAGAGTCAAGATAAGTAGTCTAAGGTGGTGGTCATTGATTTTTTTTTATATTAGGGGTTGAAGTTTGGCCTTTGAGGCCAAAATTTCAACATTTCTAGTGAATTTAATGGGTGACTAGATTTCTGGTCAAGAGAACCCAGACACTTTCATGACAAGGGTGACATGATGGCTCAATCAAGGTGACATGACTTGAGGATTATTTTATGAACTATCAATCTAGCCTATACTTTATGACATCTCTTGGACTTGCAAGGAAGAAACAAGGCAAGAAAATAAAGAACCAAGACACTACTTATAACTTATGAAACACACTTATTTGGATAAGGTAACTAGTTCCTACAAAAATGACCTAAATTTGACTTCATTCCACTAGGATCAAATGAGAATGCCCTTTGATCAATATGGTACAATTATGTGGAGTTGTCATGTGATGATTTGGGTATAATAAGATTTTGATCACCATGACAACCTCTAACTAAAAATATCATTCTCATGGTCTCTTTAGAGAGTAGATAGACCTCTTGGCTCCATCCCCAAGAGCATGGGTTGAGTATGAGAGTTAATAGCCAAATCATATTATTCCCATATTCTTCTACTTGTATGATCAATCTCATTTCTTCTTAAATCATGGGCTGCACCTAATTATACTCATTAGATTCAATTGACAAAGTATCATTGATAAGGTCTTCTTCAAGCTCTAATTGGTGTATAGGTAGGGTGTCTAAACTCAATATTTTTTTTTTATATCTTCCTAGAAGGACATTTCATCATGATCAATGGACTAACCATAAAGGTCACTTCCATTCTTACCTTTTTCTTGTAAAACCTCTTGTTGATCACTCACCTCATTTTGGTAGATAGGGTCTTGTCAAAGTTCTTGGTATTATAAATCTTGCTCCTCTTCATCGTAAATGGAGAAAGGTAGATCCTCAACCTAATGAATATCCAATTCATCTTGCTTTGACACTTTTTGAGTCACATTACCCTCTCCACTTGGAAAATCATCCTTATTGGTGGGGGTTTTACGCACACCATAGTCATAACGGGGTAGCCTCTAACACTTTAGGATCTTAATGGAGGTAAACTCCACTCCATGGTATGAGTTATAGGTATGCAGTTTATTTTAACCTATTTATGGAATAGTGGGTAGGGCATGCAGGTTGTTGACAAGGTTTTTGGATAGAGGTGTGGTTCTTGATAGGGATAGTGAATCTCTATGTGATTTAGATGGGCAGCGAGTTGATAATATAGAGTGGATAGGTCTCAAAATAAACTCAAAAAAGAGGGAAGGGTAAGGTAGAAAATAAATCTTCTTTGGTTTTCAGGAATTACTTCCCTAGCTAGTTTTTAAAAGGACAAGTGCTCTCAGAATCTATGCCTATTGCTAGAAATAATTGCACATACATAATCAGCCATGACTAAGAAGTCTAAGGAGATAAAGATGTGTGAAATTCATGAGCCTCAGACAAAGGTTACTCCTTTTAGGTTAGCTATTACACACCCTTAATCAGGAGATTATGGCTTGGGCTAGTGAAGTATATGAGGCATCTATTGCACACACATAGAAAACTACATCCAAGAAAGCACTCATGCACAATCAAAACTATGAATCAATTTAAACTTGACTACCTTAACCAATATATTTATCAATATTTTAGTAGTTTTTGTACACCTATTACTATATTAATCAAAATAATCAAGAATCCATTCACAACTTTTGTACACTAAAGATTATTGAAGCATACAACCAATGAAAATAACAACTAATTACATAGATATTGGAAAGAAAATACATGAACACATTCACTGATGATAAAAAATGATGCTGATATTGTATTCAAAATTCTTTAACAAAAAATTCAAGTTGGACTACAATTATCTATATATACTTGGGGAAGGAGGTCATCTTATCCTCGAAGTTCATGTTAGGTTATTACATGTGATATTTATAAAATGAGTTCTAACTATGGTGTAAAACCATAGAAGAGTTTACTTACATTTATCAATTTAAAATATCCTTTGACAAAGCTATGAAACATGTGCATGTGTATAGAGATAGAGACAATTTTTTATGATTATAGTTTAAATTGTATGTAATATTTAGAATATGTGTTATTTATCAAAACTACACATGCCTCCTTTTATAGGTTATGAGAATAACTTGTTGATCTTTTAGATTAGTCACCTTAAAATAAAACTTAGATATGAAACACTTTCAAATATGTTTTTTATAATGAGGGTCATTGTTGTTAGTTGTGACTTGTTTGAATTATGCATTGCATGTGTGCCCATGTATTTATAACGTATTCCTTTAAAGGATTTATAGGGTCTTAACTAAAAGAATTGATAGTGCTCATTGAATTTACATTTGAGATGTTATGCAATTATAACCTTATCTTGTTTTGTTTTTGGGTCCTCACTGCTTACTCACATGCGTGTTCATACTCTAGCTTAATTGTGAGATACAATGTCTATCAATAGATATAGCTCAAGTGTCTAAATATCTAAGTATTTTTCCCATAATGCCCTGCTAGATTTTCAAATGTGACACATGTCAACACCTATTTTTATTTGCTTCATATGTGTGCCACTTGGTAGCTACTTGGGGCCCCTAAGCTCTATGTATTAGGCTCCTTACTTCTTCCTCCAGGTTGTTGGATATATGCACTAGGTTCTTACAATGGTGACACTTGTCACTTTTATGGAGCTTTGACATTTCAACTCACTCTCATGTCATTTAATCAAATGGGAATGAGTAGATGTGTGACATAAGATCTTGATTTGAATCTAAATGAGTAATTTATGAGGTTAAATTTGATACTTACATGATCATCAACTAACATCCTCACAACTATCAAATGACATCCATGTGACTGTCAAATTTAACTCCATAAATTATCCATTATTGAGGTTAAATTTGATGTTCATGAGATCATCAACTGACATCCTCATGACCATCAACTAACATCCACATGACTATCAAATTTGATCTCATAATTTTGACACGTTTCTAAGGTTAAATTTGACATTCATGTGACCATCTAATTTTAATCTCTTCAACTTGACATGTGTTATTTCTTCAGGATTCCCTACTCTTTCAAAGATAAGCAAAATGACTTAGCATAATACTTTTGGGAAATAAGTATAAAGGACCTTGCATGAATATTCTACCCTAAGGTATTAGTATTAATAAAATATGATTTGGGCCTAGGATCAGATATTAAATTAAGGTTAGAACATAATGAAATGCCCTCTAAATAAAGGTACCACTTGGTAGTCTGGTATTTTTTTGGGGGAAATTATTGTAGGATAATTTTTTCTTGATTTTTTGTGAGGAAATTATTTTAGATAAAATATCTGAAATAATTCTCCCAAAGGGTTCTTTTTATCGGATAAAATGTCCAAGACACAAAGTTCAAAGGAATTTTATCGAGGGAATTTTTTATAAAAAATTTGTAGGGAAATTGTTTTGGACAAAATGTTCACAACAATTCTCCTAAAGGGTTATTTTCATTAGATAAAATGTTTGAGACACAAAGTCTGAAGGAATTTTATCGAGGGAATTATTTTGGGATTTTTTGTAGGGAAATTATTTTAGATAAAATGTTTTTAATAATTCTCCTAAAAGGTTATTTTTTTTGGACAAAATGTTCAAGACACAAATTCTAAAGGAATTTTATCAGGAGAATTATTTTGGATAAAATGTTCATAAAAATTCTCTTAAAGACCCAATTCTTTTAGACATAATATTTGAAGGAATTGGTCAAAGGGAAAAAGGACTGGGATAAAAGTCCCAAAGGATAAGTGGTCACTTCATAAAGGGCTAAAGGTTCATTTTCAAAATGTTCAAAGGGTTAGTTCAGAGAGTTCAAAGGTCATGTGCTCTTGGGGGAATTGTTTCGGGCCTTTTTCATTAGACAAAATGTCTGAAAGAAAAAGTCTAAAGGAAATGCCTTAGAGAAAAAATGTTTGAGACAAAATTCTTGAATGGAACTTTAAAAAGGGTCAAAGGGTCTACTTCATGGAAAAATTTACTAAATGGTCTACTTCGTAGGGTATATTTCAATGAGCAAGGGCCCTCACAAAATTACTAAAGGGTAACCAAAAAAGTCCCAAAGGGCACTTTCAAAAAGGTTGAAGGGTATGCTTAGAAAGTCTGAAGGAATATGTGTCCTTGATAAATTTTTTGAAGGGTAGTCAGAGGAAAAGGGTCATTTGAAAAGTCCTAAAAGAATTATATCAAGGAAATTGTTTCAAACATAATGTTCACAACAATTCTCTCAAATACTCAATTCTATCAAACAAAATGTCCAAAGGAATTTAATTGGCAAGTGTCTCAGATGAAATTTCTAAAGGAAAGGTTCAAAAAGGCAAAGGTGAGGGACAAAAGTCCTAAAAGATATGTTCAAAGGGGCTGAAGGGTAATTAAAAAAGATGTGAAGCAATTCTATCAAGTAAAATGGCCACAATAAAAAGGCCTAAAGTCATGTTGCACAAACCTTGAAAGGTAGGTTCAAAAGGTTGAAGGGAATTTCAAAAGTTCCAAAGGGCAATTTGGAAATAATCTAAAGGGCCTACTTTGTAGGGCATTTATCCATGACAAAATTCCCAAAAAATATGCTTCATAAAGGCTGAAGAGAAATTCTATCAAGAAAAGTGTATCAACAAGATTGTTTGCAATAATAAGTCTGATTTGAGGAAATTATTTTAGTAGAATTTTAATGGGGAAAATGATACAAAGAATGAATTCTATCAGACAAAATATTTGATACAATAAACCTGAATACAAATTCATGTGGAATAAAAGTTTCAAAAATAAAATCCCAAAAACATAAGTCTAAAAATATAAAGCCCAACAAAGACTCTTGAAGGAGGTTAGTCCATGAAAACATAAGTCTAAAAAAATTAGCTTGAAGTAACAACCCTAATAGAACAAAAGATTTAGTCTATGAAAACACAATATCAATGTCATCTTCCCAAAGTATAAAAGGCCAAATCATGATCTTTTCCTAGAATTTGCATAAACACATAGAAGAGGGGCTCAAAGTCAAGACCATAGTCTAAAAAAATTGGGTCCCCATTTCCATATATAAAAATGGGGGTGTTGGGTACAAAAAATGGAAACTTACAAGGGGAATAATATTGAGTATTCAAGAACCCAAAATTCTAGTTTGTAATCCTACATTAATCATGAAGTGTGCCACAGAAGAATACTTAAATCAAAAACATGAAATAGACTCCTAAGTTAATTCACACACCATACTTGCCTTCTAATTACTTGGATCTATGTGAGTCAAAAAGTGTAGTTTATTTAACCCCTACTATGATGAGTTTTTCAAAGGTTTTGATGGAGTTGTAGGTTTTGTTCTAGTATCTATTAAATCTAAAAAATAAGGGAATCTCAAGCATTGCTCTGCTTCCATCCAGGCATCCATAGCCCCGATAGAGATACTTTGGGATCCTTCTCTTCTCATTCCATTATTTTCATGATGCATGGTACATTGACCTTATTTCATCATTTGAGCCTTTTGATTTTCTTTTCTTCTTTTGAATGCATTTGTTCTATCTTATTTTATGTTTTTATTTTGCTCTTATTTTATTCTTGAATGAAAAAAAGAAGGGCTAGAACCTCAGTGAGCTGGTATAGTTGTAAAATAAATCATTATTAGAACATCCTTGCCAACCACATCTATTCTTAGAATTATCATTTACAATAGGTATTCAATGTGATAAGAGCATTTGATCCAATAAAACAAGAAAAATTTCTATATATGTATGACGTACTCTAAGAGCAATTTCTATATCCCTGGTAAAAGTATTCAATTATGACACCCTTCAGAATAATCCATGATTACCTACCTTCATCCTAAAGACTCAAAAAAACACAAAAATACACCTAATCTGTAAACTAGTCTCAAAGTGTCAAGATTTTAATTTTCCCTCTTTTCCACAAGTCATAAGCTCAGTTGGTTTAGATTTTAACTGGGTTATAGTCAGATCAAACATAATTCTAAATGTTAGAGAAAGCAAAGAATAACTACTCTTGGAAAGCACTGAAATCTAATCTAAAAACCATGAAATCTACTCCATGAAAGCAAAATACTGAAAGCAAGAAAGATTAATCTAGAAGGCAAGAAACTAGTCTATGAAAGTAAGAAATATAATCTATGAAAATAGGGAACTAGTCAATGAAAGTAAGAAATCTAATCTATAAAATTAAGGAACTAATCTATGGAAGCAAGAAATCTAATTTAATCCTACAACTACATTTATCTGACCCTCATTACTCAATAACATCATTCAATGGTACAACCTTGAAGTAGTACTTCAAAAACTATCCATTGACTAGATATGTAAGCTCATTGCCTTGGAGGTCCTTTAGACAAAATGCGTTATTGCCCATGATCTCTGAAATTTGGTATGGTCCAATCCATAATGGGCCAAACTTACCATATTTTCCTTTATTCTCATGGGATTTATCCCAAAGTAGCACTAGATCTAAAATCTTCAATGTTTTGATTTTTCTCTCTTATAAAACCACCTCTTGACCACATCATGGTGTTTATTGAATGTTTATAATGTCTCATTACTTAAATGTTCCATTTCTATTATGTCTAGTAAGCTTGATTATTCTTTATCACTCAACTCCATGTAGTCCTGCATAAAATAATAAGTGGGTAGCTTCATCATAATTGGGAATATAGGCTTGCATCCTTATACCAATATATAGGGTGAAGCTTTAAGGGCTTGTTTGTGTCTAGTCTGGTTTACCCAGAGAGCATACTTTAATAAATTGTGTTAGTCCCTAGGCTTGTCTTTAACTAATTTCTTAATTGAATTGATCAAATTCTTATTCATTGATTAAACTAGTCTATTTCCCAAAGCGTAATGGCTAGAAGCTAACATGATAATGATCTAGTTATCATTTTCCCACTCAATAAATTCTATTGATATGAAATCTAGTCTATTGTTAGAAACTAGAGAAATAGGCATTCCAAATTTGGTTGTTATGTGTTCCTCTACAAACTGAATCACATCTTATGCTCTAAAATTCTTTGTGGCTATGGCCTCAATCCATCTAGTGAAATAATATATAGTGGTAACCAAAAATTAATGGCCTATTAAGGAATTTGGGTTGATGACACCAATGAAGTCTAAACCCCATTGTGCAAATGGCCATCCTTTAATAACTAGTTGTAAAGGCATTGTTGCATGCACTTCTCTCTTAGCTAAATTTTGGCATTAATGGCATGTTCTCACATGAGTGTGAACATATTTGAAAATGGTTGGCTAGTAGTATCCCATTCTTAAGATATTGTGGGTTGTGGTGTTCTCAGATGGGTGACCATTACCTATCTTCTGATGTAATTTCTCTAAGATTTCTTTATCTTCCTTTATAGATACACACCTAAGATAAATACTTTCATAATTTATCTTATAAATGACTCCCTTCTTAATCATGTAATGAGAAGATTTGAGCCTCAAAGCTATTCTTCTTTCTCTATCAAGCTTAGGGGGAAAAGTTCCTATAAGTAAATACTATATTATATCAGTATACCATTCTCCTTTAGATACTTGAGCTTCACATACCTCTTCAACTATGATGCATGGATCTGGTTCAGTCATAAGATAAATAATACCTTACCCTCAAATGATCTTTGTAGACCTGATCTCTATGTCAAATTCTTGTATCTTGGCCACCCATTTACCTCGTCATTCTCTTAGCTTGTTCTATGATAGGGTGTGCTTGATAACAGGATTAGGCATGATGGTAATGACTTTATTACTCAAAATGTAATGCCAAAATTTTTGCACTACTTGGTCAAGAGAAAAAATCTACTTATTAGTCATAGAATACCTAAGTTCTACATTTTTTAGGTTTGTGATCATGAAAAAGATTAGATGTTTGATCTCATCCTTCTTCTGTGTGATGATGACAATAATAATATGCTTTAAAGAAAATGAGTATAGGTAAAAATATTTATTAAAATTTGGACTAATCAGCACTAAATCCTATGATATTATGTCTTTAATGTCTTAGAAGGACTTTCAAGGTTTAGCTATCCATTATATTTTGGTATCTTAATTGAGCATGGCATTCAAAGGTTTAAAAATCTCTACAAATCTTGAGATGAACTTACTCACAAAATTGATCTCTCTAAAGAATGATTTGAGCTCTTTATTGTTGTTTGGTGGTTGAATTTTTGAAATTACCTAAATTCTATCTTGATCAATGGTGATCTCATCCTTGATGATGATTTTCCCCAAAAGCTTACCCTCAGTCACTCTAAATATGATCTTATTTGGGTTTTATGAAATATTGAACCTTCTGCATCTTTTGAATATGGAATGTAGGTGACTTATGTGGTCTTTCTAGTTCTTTTAAAATACCATAAGATCATCTATGTAGATGATTATACATTTTCTTTTCAATCCTTTGAATGCATGATCCATGAAATGTTAAAAAGTCACTCATGCCTAGGCATTTATGTCAAATGGTATTTCCAAAGAGAATAACCCAATTAGATTTTGATTCAATTTGAGTTAAATAATGCCCTCTTTATCTAATCCATCTTGACAAAGGTGATTAATATCCTTGTCATCAATGATTTAGGATTCAAATTCCCCTTAATTAGTTAGAAACTAAATAATCTACTGGTCATCGTCAAAGACCTAGAAATTTTCTATGTTATTTAGAATGGAAGGACATGGTACCAATTTGATTGAAATTTTTTTAGCTTAGATTATTGTAGTGGCTCCATATTATTTGAAACAATAGCTAATGAATTAATGGTTTGATTTTTCTCTCTAGGAAGTGATACGATGTTGAAAACTTCAAATCTTTCAATTAGGTCCCATTATTTGTGCTTGTGTCTCTTCGAATAAGACAACTTGTACTAGTATTTATTTTGACTTGATTGACCACCAGATTTGAATTGCCAACTATTGATATTTATTTGACATTATTCTTAAGTGCAAACTGTAGTCCCAAAACTAAAGCCTCATACTCAGCTCTATTGTTATTGCATGGAAATTACAACCTATATTCTAATAAGAATGTTTTACCTTATGGATCAATTAGCTTGATTTCCACACCTGATCTTTGCTTGGATCTAGCACCATCAAAGTGTAGAGTCCAAACTTATTGGAACCTTTAGGTTTTGGATTTTATACTTGATTTTGAGTAGTAAAAGTATAAATACCAATGTTGGGTGAGTCATACTTTACCTCTTCATTTTTGATGTTTTAATCTATAATGGGATACTTCATTCTCAACTCTATGTCAATTCTAATTTGATTCACAACTCCTCTCCATGGTAGCCATATATGAGAAAAGTATATAGATAGATATATTTTAAGTGTTTTAGACCAATCCCTACTCAGTAGTAGACCTTAGCCTTTTAGTATATCTACCACTAGAATATCAATGATCATTTGGACTCATAGTTTTGATGATACTTGAACATGCACATTATTCAATTCTCCAACTACTAGGACCACTATCTTGTCTAGTTGAGAAGCTATTCTCTTTGAGGGGCTTATATTCAAACCAATATTTTGACATATGGATATAGGCATGAAATTTGTAGATTCTATAGAATCAAATAAATAGTTATGAATGTTCTTATCGAATATATAGATAGTCAATAGGAAGGGTGAAACTTATGGATTACTCTTGTAGATGACGTTGGTATTAAATGATTTTGATTTATCTATAGATGCTTTTATTTTCTCCATAGGCACATTCCTTGTAACGGACTTATAAATCAACTCTTTTTATTCAGTGATCTGAGCTAACCCATGAAGAGTTATATTCACCTTGATCTTCTTCATGTCCTCAACAATATTGTATTTTCCTTTACTTGGTTCTTCTTTGCTTTGCTACTGATCATTACCTTTTGGAGGGGGTGGATTATTATCTACTTTAGGATTAGGAGGAATCACCATGGTATTTGGAGGAGTTGATGTTATGAGTGGTTACTTATTCCTTAGATTGTATGCACCTCTCTAAAACTACTAAAAAATGTGAACTTTATCCATTTTGTCTTGCATCTCATTGTTATCTTCACATGGAAAAGGAAAATAATTAGTTTCAAAGAGAATGGTAGTGATGGAAGGGATAAGATCTAGATGATGCTTAGGAGAATTATGCATATGATCTTGTCTAACCACTTATCTTTAAAATATTTTGAATGTTGCAAAAAATTCAATGTATTTGAGTTCACCAGCTCAGAAGTATTATGAATTCTACACTAACTAAGAAGATCTATCTCAACTATGTTGATATCTAAAAGTTTTTTAGGATATTCAACCCTATTAAATGGTCTATTATATCTTTATAATCTAATATTCTTATTTTTTATTGTGCCATTTTCACTACCCATCTTTCTTTGCATGTTTAGGAAATCATTTCTCAACTTTTAAACCATCTTCTGAGTAGAATCTAGTTTTACCTTTATAGAATCCATACCTTGTAAAATGGTAGTGGGAAGTGTAGTTATTTTTTGGTTCTACTGATAAACATTTCCCATCACATGATTATTTAAGTAGCCAAAATTTGGCTTTGTTGTCTACACCAGTTGAGGCAATGTGTACAATTAGTTTTGATTGAATATTGAGACATTCTACCTTACATGTGGAACTAAATTTAATGCTAAAAAACCATTTTTGACCTTAGTTACTCTAGGCTTCTAAGGATTGAGCTGCCTATTGATGGTGATAACCTCTTTAAATGCTAATCCAAAGTGTTAGCCATAATTTCTCTTTTCAAGAACATAGTAGTGATAGGGTTCAAGGTATTCTTGTAGATTTCTAATGCTAATTCTACCTCTAGTTTATAACTTGGAGTCAACCAATTGTACATCTTCTACCATCTTACATTGAAATCATGGATGGGCTCATTAGGTTCCCTCTTCATGCTAGTGAAGTGCTGGTATACCAAACTAGGATTGGTGACCTATCCAAACTACACAAGAAAAGCTTCATAACATTCATCCAAAGAAGTGATTGGATTTTCCATTAGATTTATATACCAACCACAAACAACATCCATCAAAGTAAAATGAAATAATCTACATGCAACATCATCATCTATGACATTCATTAATATTAAAGTAGCTTTAACTACTTTGATATGTTCCTCTACTATCCTTGCTCTTGAAGGAGAAAAGGATGGCAAATATTTTTTGGGATTCTGAGGTAAATCATGCATGTCTCTTGGGATGGTGATATTAGATCAAACTAATTGGGGTTTTTGCTGAGCCATTGGTTGATTAATAAGTAAGGGGTTCTTTACAAGTAAGGGGTTCCTTACTACAGGGTGATTGTTCTGAATTGGGGCTATCGGCATAATTCTAGGTCTCTTATAATTTGATAAGGGTGAGATTAATAAACCAACATTAGAATTAGATGTAGTCACTCTCTTCGATGACTCCAATGTAACTCTATGTAAAGGATAAATACTACTATCAAGGGTGTTGGTCCTCCTTCTAGCACTAGTTAACTGTTATTGGGGGTTTTATGTACACCATAGCCATAACGAGGTAGCCTATAACATTTTAAGATATCAATAGAGGTAAAATCCACTCTAGGGCATGAGTTATAGGTATGCATTTTATTTCAACCTATTTATGGAATAGTAGGTAGGGCATGTAGGTTTTTGACAAGGTTTTTAAATGAAGGTGTAGTTCCTAATAGGGGTAGTGAATATCTATGTGAGTTGGATGGGTGATTGGTTGCTAATCTAGAGTGGGAAAATCTCAAAATAAACTCAAAAAAGAGGGAAGGGTGATGAGGCCAGGATATGCCCATTAAATGTACAATAAATGACCTCATCTTACTCTCTCTTTTTATTAAGTTTGACTACATTTTTTGACTTTTATTTGATTTGATATGTGTTAGGATGTAATTGTCCATATTTCATTGATTGTGATTCTAACATTTAAAAGCTCTGTAATTCCTAATAAAGTCTTTTGAAAAATTCAAGTTTTGTAATAAAACAAGTCATCATTAGGCTAAAGAATAAATATGAAGTGGATTGCATGTTTTTGGAAGCATTGAAATCAATACAGCTTAGTTTTAGAACTCCACCATGCTATTACAAGTTCTGTCACTTACTTCCGGACCTTTCAAACTTAGTTCTGAAACTTTTAGATTTAGTTCCAAAATTTTTGGACTTAGTTCTAGATCTCTATATTCAGTTCTAAAATTATCAAAACTTTTGTGATTAGACATGGAACAATTTCCTTTAGTTTTAGAACTCTTCTAAATCTTTAGAATTGATAAAGATCTATTCCAAATAGCTAGTGATCTATCAAATCAATGATCCTATTGATCAAGAATAGACTTCTAATTTCCATACTTGCAGATCTAAGACACTTATCACACAATTGTACATCTAGCCACATTTTAATTCAACATCTATTCTAGGTATTATTTAGTTCCATCATATCCTTGAAATAGTTATGGCCATCAATGCACCACAAGAAAGAAGAATATATATATATATATATATATATATATATATATATATATATATATATATATATATATATATAAACCTAGAAGAATATAGGAAGGAGGGTATTAATTGAAGAATAGAGGAATAAGGATAGATATAGATTGATACAGATCTAGTATATTTTTTTAATTTAGAATATTTTATCAATAAAATAGCCATTTCTATTTTGAGAGAGAATTAAGTTGTTCAATCTTGTTTCTAGGCGAAGAAAGGGCCCACTCTTCCAAGAACCAGGATCTTCATTTTTGTTGGTATTTATATTTTATTTTCAAAAGAAAATAGGTAGATCTATTAAATTTATAAATTATTTCAATTCTTTAAGTTAAAATTTGTTGTAGATTTGTCCCTGTAGGTGTTCTAGATTAAGTTCTCATTTCTTTGCAATCATTTTTCAAGCATTCTAAATTGTGTGTTTAATTCTGTAAAGTGTATTTATTTCCATCAAATTCATTTCTGCAAAGTGTGTTTATTTCCAACAATTTATTTTTGTAATGTGTGTTTACTTCCAAAAAATTTTCATAGTTTGATTCCAATAAGGTTTTAACTAAGAAGTCCTTAAGACATTAAAGATCCCCCAAAACAAAAGAAAAAATATAAATACCTAAAATCAATTACTAAATCACTAAGATTCTTCTGATTGCATATAGATTTAGACATACCCATGGTTAAATATGACATCAACAAAGAGTTGATTAAATGAAGAGAATAATGACACCCATCATTTTTGGCACTATTGTCAGGGATGGCTAGTTGTAGTTTTCTAATTAGGCGTCAACAAGAGCAACAATCATACATTTAGTAATTGAAGAAATCTTCCCTAAGTTATCACAAAATTTATGAGCAAACCAAGGGACTCCAAGGGTAGATTTCTCTCAAAAATATCTAAACAAGAATTTCCATCATCCTCTAGTTTAAATAAGGAAGTTGAGCAAGAATTGGAGGTACCATTTTCTCCTACAAGACAAGAAGAAAAGTTGCCATCTTTGGAATTTTTGGATCAGTCACTACAAGTAAGTAGAAATTTAGGGAGGAGGATTATTTCTCAAGATCCATTGAGGGAAAGTTTTGATTCTCAATTGAGTAGTCAACCTCCTACTCCTGACTTTTCACCATCTCCAAAGCAGACCACATACCACATTGACTGGGAGATGGCATGAGAGGCTGGAAGAGAACCTGAGAGAACCTTTACCTATCCCATTTAGTTGGAGGATGATGAAAGCACTATGAAGAAAATTTCACTTGCACATTTTCCCACATTTAGAGGAATGCCATCTAAGGATCTTGACCAATTTCTATTTGAGTTTAAAGTACTATGTCAAACTTATGATTATAAGATAGATAATCAAAAACTCAAGTTATTTCCATCTACCTTGAAGGATGCAGTAATGAGGTGGTTTATGGGATTAGCATCTAATTCTATTACCAATTGGGAATAAATGGAACATGTCTTTCTAGACAAATATCAATATTATTGTAGAGGAAGAAATTGAAAGGAAGAATTTTTCAAAATCAAACAAGAAGAGGATGAAAATATGGAAGATTATTTGGACAGATTCCTCTTTGTGAGTAAAAGATATATATTTGTACTTCAAAAAAAATTAAGTAATTCCATTTTTATCAAAGGTCTAGATGATGAATCTATGGAAACCCTCGATTTAATTGGTGGTGGAAACATTTCTTAATTAAGAATAGATGAAATCATAAAAAATTTTAGAAACTATTCAAGGATAAAGGGTAGACCTAGAAAGGGAAAAATGGTTAAAAATTTGAATCTAGATATGAAAAAACTAATGGATGAATTGGAAAACTTTAAAATAGACATATTAGTTCAATTAACCTCCACCATGGATGGATTGTAAGCTAAATCAAATGCCCAATTTGACACATTATCCATGTATTATCCTATATGCAGGAAGAAACATGCAATAAGGGAATGTCATTTAGATAAAATAGAAGTATATCTTGTCTATGAATCTAAAGAACATGATACTCATGATTTTTTTCTTCTTCCACTTATAAAAAATTAGCTCAAACAAACTAGTACATCATCCACCACAAAAGAATTGAATTTTGTTTAGAGACAACCCAACCAAGGGTAGTTTATGCCAAGACCAACTCCTAATCCTTGGATGATGCCATGAGTAGCTCAAATAGTACCAAAAAGCTGGGGACAACCACCTTGGGCTCCTCAACCAACATGGCATCCTCAAGACTAGGAAAGTCAATCTTGGTATACTCAGGGACATCAATAACCTTGGGCTGGTCAAGGAAATCTTTATGCTTGGCCACAACCTAGATGGGGCCCTAGTAGTTATGTGCAAGAGAAAACATATCCAAATTAGAACCAACAAGTCATAATCAGATCTCTAGCATAAAATCCATAGGCTATAAATGTAGTCCAAAAATAAATACCAACACAACCAATATCATACCTAAGAAATAAACAAACAACTCCTGTATAAGAAACAAAACTAGAAAAATCAATTGATCTAAATGCAATGGATTGTAAAAACATTCAAATCAGGTCTAGTAAAATAGTTAGCAGTCCACCAGTTATAATCACTGAGATGATAGAAGAATTTGAAACCCCTAATCTATTTGCACCTATGAAAGATGAAAAATAAAAATATAAGGAACCAAAAAGAAATTCTACTGAGATTCTATTTCTAAAAAGATTTAAAGAAGCCATAGAAATTAAGGAATCTGAATTGGTGCAGGAACTAAGAAGATTGAATATTGAAAAAATATTATTATAAGCAATCAAGGATATTCCAGAGTTAAACAAGTTAATCAAATTGTTATGTTTTAAAAAACTTGGAAGAAAGAAGCAGTACCCCAGGACTATTAAGGTAGAAGGGAAACTTGCTGATTTATTAGTAGGAAAACTCCTACTTTCCAAAAATGGAGATCTTGGAAGCCCTATTATTTTTGTCTCTATAGGGCATAAAGATATACATAACATTTTGATTGATTTATGAGAAACTATTAATGTAATGATAGTGGACACTTTGAAAACATTACCATTAATAGGCATACAACCTACTAACACCATATTGTAGATGGCAGATCAGTTTGTAGCAAAATAAAAAGGAGTTATTGAAGATGTGGTAGTAATGGTGGAGTCATGGGAATATCCAATTGACTTATTTATGTTGCAACTAAAAGTTAAAAAACTTGGTTATCCCATTATTTTTGGTAGACCATGGTTAGCTACAGTTGTTACCTTAATTGATTGCAAGTCAGGTGATATGAATATTTCAAATGGTAAGAATTCTAAGCAAATTTCATTATATTCCTCTACACGACCTTTTATTGATAATCAAGAGAAATTATGGGTTGATAATCCTGATATTAATGAGAAAAATATATCTTCTTTAGCTATGATAACATTGCAGGATCATGTATAGGAAATAGAAGATATGGTTAATCCTCCATTGAATGAACACCAATCGTCATTGGATTAGTCAGACTTAGTTCTGGAACATGCAGAATATGTTCTAGAAACATCACAATTAGTTCCAGAACCACACCAACAATAATTCCTTGCAAATAAATATAATTTAACTCTAGAGGAACAAGATTTCTCTTGGGGAGAGGAAGGATCTGTAGACTTAGCTTTACAGATATAAAAAAATGATGAATTTTTGGAAAATAGTAGTAATGAGGAGTTCAACCTACAACAAGATAAGTATCATAACTCTTCCTACTATCCTTTGTCCAACATTCTATCTCAAGGAACTTTTGGATATGTTGCTACATATCATATGTTGTTACCACATGCATGTCCACTAAACACCTTAATGGAACCCTTTCAACAAATTAGTTCATCATATACTAGAACCAAACAAGTTGAGATTCAACCAAGTAAAATTTTGAATATTAATAGTTGGTTAAATAATCTTCACCCATCACATTTATACTAAAACCATTAGACTAGTTAGGCAACCTCAGAGAAGGATTAATCTGGCCTTAAGGGATATAGTCAAACAAGAAATTGAAAAAATTTTACAAGTAGGTTTTATCTACCCTATCTCAGATAGCTAGTGGGTGTCTCCTCTTGTAATTATCCCTAAAAAGAATTAAAAATGGAGAGTTTGTGTTGACTATAGGGAACTAAACAAAGCCACCCTGAGAGATTATTTTCCCTTACCATTCATAGATCAAGTCTTAGACAACCTTTCATGTAAACAATAATTTTCCTTCTTGGATGGCTTTAGTGGATACAATCAAATCAGAGTTGCTAATGAGGATCAGGACAAAACTACATTTACTTGTCCATGGGGTACCTTTGCTTACAAGGTATTGCCATTTGGACTATGTAATGCTCCAACAACCTTTCAAATAGATGTATTAGCAATTTTTGCAGACCTAACAAATGATTGTGTAGAGGTATACATGGATGAATTTATTGTGCATGAAGATACATTTGATGATGCCTTGAAAAATTTGGATAGAGTATTAACAAGATGTGAGCAACATCACTTGTCTCTTAGTCATGATAAATGTTTGATGATGGTTGAGAAGGGATTGTATTAGGACACCATATTTCAAAAAGAGGAATTAAGGTTGACCAAAACAAAATCAAGATTATTTTAGACTTATTGTTTCCTCAAACCCCCATAGATATCAAGTCATTTTTAGGGCATGTTGGATACTATAGGTGCTTTATCAAGGATTTTAGTAAAATTTCTACCCCCATGTTTAAGTTGCTTACCAAGGACTGTGAATTTCTTTGGGATGAAAAGTGTCAACATGATTTTGAAGAAATTAAATAGAAATTAGTAATTGCCCCAATATTGAGAGGACCTAATTGGGAGAAACTTTTTCACATCCAAATTGATGCCTCAAATAACTCAATTGGTGCAGTTTTGGGATAGAAAGATGAAGAAGGAAAAATGTATGCTATTTACTATCTTAGTAAAAAATTTACTCCCATTGAAATAAATTATGCTACCACTAAAAAAGAATTGATGGCTGTGATCTATGCAATTAATAAATTTAGACATTACATTACATGGTACAAAATATTTGTACATATAGATCACTCAACAATTAAATATTTAATGAACAAACTAGTAGTTGGAGGTAGAATAATTAGATGGTTATTAATTCTACAAGAATTTTATATTAACATTATGGATAATATAGGTAAATCTAATGTGGTAGCTGATTTCTTGTCAAGATTGACTGCTATAGGGGAGCAGGATCTAGTCAAGGACAACTTTCCAGATGAATAATTATTTGTTATTTCAGCTGATACACCATGGTTTTCTAACATGGAAAATTATCTTGTAATAGGGAATTTTCCTTCTTATTTCACTAAAAAACAAATAAATAAGTTAATCAAAACTAGTGCATAGTTTAAATGGTTAAATGGAATGCTATTTAAATGTGGTCCTGATTTGGTTTTACGTAGGTGTGTAAGAGAAGACAAAATCTTTGACATCCTCTAGGCATATCATGATGAACCAAGTGGAGGAAACTATTCAGTGAAAAGAATATCTCACAAGATACTTAGCACTGGTTACTATTGGCCATCTTTGTACAAAAATGTGAAGACATATATCTAGGAGTGTGATCCTTGTTAAAGGATAGGACATCTAAACTTTACCAATGAAATGCCTCTGCAACCTCAAGTAGTGATTAAACCATTTGAGAGATGGGGATTAGATTTTATTAGACACTTTAATCCTCCTTCATATGGAAAAGAGCACATTCTTGTGTGTAATGCTTATGTGAAAAAGTGGGTAGAAGTGCAGGATTTAACAAATGCCACTGAAGAAACAGTTGCTGATTTCCTTTGGCATAGAATTATGGTAAAGTTTGGAGCACCAAAAAGCTTAGTTTTAGACCAAGGACCATAATTTATGTCTAATATGATCCAAAATTTCACAATTTATTATCAAATTAATCATATGAAGTCATCTCCCTATCATCCACAAGCAAATGGACAAGTTAAAGTAACAAATAGAGAATTGAAAAACATCCTTACTAAAACAGTTGAAGTAGGAAGAAGAGATTAGGTAAAGAGACTAACTAAAGCTATCTAGGATTATAATACAACTTATAAAACCATAATAGGATTTTCACCATATGAGTTAGTCTATGGGAAAAATCCCTTATTACCTATTGAGTTTGAACTATAGACATTGAGGACAATAGCTAAGGTGGGAATTGAATTGGATGTAGCTCAAAAAGAGAGAATCCTTCAACTCAATGAGTTGGATGAATTGAGAATAGAAGCACTTCACCAGATAGAGATAATCCAAGATCAAAGGAAGTAATGGCATGATTCACATATCAAGGAAAGGCAATTCAAAGTCGGAGACTGGGCATTATTATTTGATTCTAAGTACTAACAATTCAAAGGTAAATTGAGAACTAGATGGTTAGGACCTTATCAGATTGAGCAGATATTTGACAATGGTTATATTCAGTTACTTCCCATTGATGGCAATAGAAGAATACTCTTGATCAGTGGACAAAGGCTAAAACTTTATAGGAAGCCTCCTACTAAGGATGAATTCTTGAAGCAGAGAAAAAAATTGATTATATGGAAGAACCTAGTTCTTCCAAAATGATCACATAATTAGATGAATAGATCCAAAATAAAGGGAAAATAATGAAAACTAGTAAATGGTGTTCTCTTCCACAAAAAAAAAAAAAAAACCCAATTGAAAACTAGCGATGGTGGTTGGTCTTCTCAACGAAATGGCTAATACAAAATAAAAACTTCTTTGGAATTCTAACTATTTTCTAACCATTTCCCTTTTTGTTTCACTTTTCTTATAAATGATGAGTTATCATGATAGAGGGATTACATCATTAAAGAAGATAATTATGTTTTTAACTTGTTAAAGGTTAAATTGAAAGTTCACATGTGTGATTAGACTTGATTTAAAAGATTAGTATGATGAGTCATCTAATGTACATTATGATTAAAAGTGAGAAATCATGAGAAGGATATTGATGGAATAAATTGGTGGCATAGTTATAAAGAGTCATTATTATTATTGAATCGACAAAGTAAAAACTAGCTACAGAAAAAAACTTCAAGAGAGATACAGTGAATTAAAATTGTCAATTCCATAGCTAAGTATAGTAGTTCCGTAGCTGAATTTGCCACTTCTGCCACTAAGAAAAGAATTCTTCAGCTAACCTATGTAAGATTAAATAAGAATGAAGTATGGGGATTAAAAAGAAGTCAGAACTAGAGGATGATGCCCAGCTCCTTGCAGATGAAGAAGTGGCAACTATCTTTTAACAAGCAAGATGGTTAGAATTTATGAGGGAATTCCCCAAATATAATGATGATTTGGTACGAGAATTTGTTATCAATTTAGAGCAAACAAGGGCAAAGATTAGGAAGGTTTTCATTCCTTTTTTTGTGAATGTAATAAGTGAGATATCTAGAGTACCAATGGTGCATGTTCCAAACCCTATCAAAGGGACATTAAAAGACCTAGTTGAATCCATGTTGAAAGAGGGGGAAGCAAAACCCTAGTATATTTACAACACAAATAAAATCATCAAAGGAGTCAGACAGGCCAGCTTGCCCAAACCCTTTGATAGAGTAGAATTTTTTATAGTTAAGTATTTAACCTATGATGGGCAATTTGGGTCAGTAGGAAGAGAAGTCTTGAAAATCCTCATATACCTTAGATATGGAGCCAAAAAACTAGAATATATAGTAAACCTTCCAGGGTTTATTTTTAACTCCATCCATATAATGGCCTAGAGGTATTCTTGGGGTGTAGAAATAATTAGACATCATGGGTTAATGCATTTAGTATGCTAGTACCATTTCCTTTCAAAGAAAAATGGGGAAGAAATGTGGGAAAAATTTCTTGGCAAGTTTAGGCAAAACTTTGTTATTTTCAAAAGAGTGATAGAAACTCCTCCTGCCCTTTCAATTTATTTGGAAACTGATACCACTTCTGAGGAAAAGAAAAAACTAGGAGAGGAAATACCAAAAAGAAGAAAATCTGGAAGATGAGCTAATACTACAGACCCTAATATGCCTTCTCAAGAAATTCCTTCTTTTATAGAAGCTAAAGAAGAAATAATACCTATCTCTGATAGTGATGGTTCACCTAGGCCTGAGCAAGAGGTGAAAATTAAAAGAATCTCTAAGAGGAGACCCATTTCTACACATTTTGAGGCTCCTCAAAGAATGAAAAGTCATAAAAGGTCTAAATAAATTTCAAAGGAGATGAAAGAACAAGAAGGGCTGGAAACTGAAGCTACTAAAATTTTGGGTAGCATAGCCATGACTCTTCCTGGACCAAGCCAAATAGATAAAGCAAAAGAAGTTGAAAGATTTGAGGATTAAGTTTTTCAAGAAATGGGTAAGTCAGTAGCACCATCACATGTAGAAGATGAATAGGCATCTTGGAAAAGGAAAGGGAAATCCCCTTTGATGGAAGAAGAATGGTTAACTCCCCAAGAAATTTTAGAAAAAGAAAAAAATTAGCAGGTTAAACATGCTCTATTTTTGTCTAGAGTAGAGCTCATTATCAAGGAAAAGGATGAGGATTAGATTTCCTCAAACTCAAATTAGAATAGAGAGAAATTTTCCTTAAATAATTAACAAACTAGTTCATAGCCAAGAATAAGGAATTATTAGAGATTAAAAGGTAGTTGATGGAGAAAGAAGAAGAATGTAAAAATTTTAAGAGATAGACCGCTATGTCAATAGTCTCTACACAGACTGAATTGACTTATCTACCATTCAAGCCATTATGAGATGATACATGTAGAGAACTTCGTGTAGTCAAGACATCTAATAAGGACTTGAAAAGTAAAATGGAGGAAGAAAATAAAGCAAGGAAGGAATGGGAAGAAAAATTTTATAAGGAGGAAAAAGATAAATATAAATATCTTGTGAAAATACAATTGGTTTGCATAATGAGTGAAAAACTGCTTGCATGTAGAAGACCTTCTCCTGCATATAGTATGTTTTTAGAGGAACAATTATTCGCTAGTAGTTGGAAAGGATAACATGTGGCTTTCCACATGAAATAAAAGATGAAGCTAATTTCTTGGCAGCCTATTCCTTAGCCAATGCTAAATAGAAAAATATTCTCTATGAATTTTACCTCTGTAATTTCATGATGGAAAAGAATTTAGGTTTTATGATCAATTTGTATGTAGGGGAAAGCTATCTTAATGCATTTTTTTTTTCTTCAAAATTAGATTGCATGTAAAGAGAGGGAGTCAGAACATCTGTTAAAGGCTAATTCATCTGGTCTCTATATGAGATTTCATTATGGCAACCCATCCACCTTTGCTGCACATTTCAGAACCCATGCATTTGATAGAAGGTTCAAGGAACCTTATCTTGCCAATTTACAGAAAAGCATTAATGCCTTCATCTCTTATGAAAAGGAAAATTTTGATAGTATTTATGATGCATGTTTAAAAAGATGGGAATTTCTCTCGATGGCATTAAAAAGAAGGGAAGTAATATCCCCTTCAAATTTGATCTAGAGTCTAGAAAGGGCAAAAACTTTATGCACAATAATTCCTCAGATCAATGAAGCTCACAGACACATATGGATAGGAATGCAAACAAGGCCACCTCTACTTCTCACCCTCATATCTCCTTGGAAAAATAGAGAACCTCAAGATCTTACTCAATTTGAGGAATGGAAGAGAAAATTAGAAGCAGTAGTAGGGTATAGTACCTCTGAATCAAAGTATTGGAATATTTAGTTCCAGCCATTTGATCTAAGCAATCAAATGAAATGCAGAATACACAATCCTAATTTGAAGAGTAAAGTTTGTAAAGGGACTTATAAATAAGTAAGTATGGGGGAAATGATGAGGCTAGGATATACCTGTTAAATTTACAATAAATGACCTCATCTTACTCTCTCTTTCTATTAAGTTTGACTACATTTTGTGACTTTTATTTGATCTAATATGAGTTAGGATGTAATTGTCCATCTTTCATTGATTGTGATTCTAACATTTAAAAGCTCTATAATTACTAAAAAGGTGTTTTGGAAAATTCAAGTTTTGTAATAAAATAGGTCATCATCAGGCTAAAGAACAAATATGAAGTGGATTGCATGTTTTTGGAAGCATTGGAATCAATACAACTTAGTTCTGGAACTCCACCAAGCTATTACAAGTTCTATCACTTAGTTCTAGACCTTTCAAACTTCGTTCCAAAACTTTCAGATTTAGTTTTAAAATTTTTGGACTTAGTTTCAGAACTCTATATTTAGTTTCAGAATTATTAGAACTTTCATGGTTAGATATGGAATGATTTCCTTTAATTTTGGAACTCTTATAAAGCTCCAAAATTGATAAAGATCTATTCTAAATGGTTGGCGATCTATCAAATCAATGATCCTATTAATCAGGAGTAGACTTCTGATTTCCATACTTGCAAAATCAAGACACTTATCACACAACTGTACATCCAACCACATTTTAATTCAGCATCTATTCTGGGCACGATTCAGTTCCATTGTATCCGTGAAATAGTTATAGCCATCAATGCACCACAAGAAAATATATATATATATATATATATATATATATATATATATATATATATATATATATATATATATATATAGACCTGGAAGAATATAGGAAGGAGGGTATTAATTGAAGAATAGAGGAATAAGAATAGATATAGATTGATATAGATCCAGTACATTTTTGTAATACAGAACATTTTATCAATAAAATAGCCATTTCTATTTTGAGAAAGAATTAAGTTGTTCAATCCTGTTTCTAGGTGGAGCAAGGGCCCACTCGTCCAAGAACCAGGATCTTTATTTTTGTTGGTATTTATATTTTATTTTCAAAAGCAAATATGTAGATCTGTTAAATTTATAAAATGCTTTCAATTACTTAAGTTAAAATGTGTTGTAGATTTGTACCAATAGGTGTTCTAGATTAAATTCTCATTTCTTTGCAATCATTTTCCAAGCATTCTAAATTGTGTGTTTAATTCTAGAAAGTGTGTTTATTTCTAGCAAATTCATTTATGCAAAGTGTGTTTATTTCTATAAATTTATTTCTGTAATGTGTGTTTACTTCCAATAGATTTTCATAGTTTTATTCCAATAAGTTTTTAACCAAGAAGTCCTTAAGACATTAAATATCCTCCAAAACAAAAGAAAAAATACAAATACCTATAATCAATTATTAAATTGCTAAGATTCTTCTTGTTGCATATAACTTTAGACACACCCTTGGTTGAATATGAAATCAACAAAGAGTTAATTAAATGAAGGGAATAATGACACCCATCAAAGGGAAAGGAAAAAATAAAGTGTTTATGGCTTTCAATAATTACTTCTCTAGCTAATTTTTAAAAAGACAAGTGCTCTCAGAACCTGTGCATGTTGCTAGCAACAATTATACACACACAGTCAGACATAGCTAAGAAGTCTAAGGAGATAAAGATGTAGGAAATTCATAAGCCTCAAACAAAGGTTTTTCATTTTAGGGTAGCTATTTAAAGCCCTTAATCATGAGATCATATCTTGAGTTCATGAAGTATCTGAGGTAATTATTATATACACATAGAAAACTCCATCTAAGAAAGCACTCATGAACAATCAGAACTATGAATCATTTTGAACTTGACTAACTTAACCCATATAATTACCAATAAAATACAATTTGGGCCTATGCTTAAATATTAAATTAAACCTAAAACATAATGAAATTCTCTGTAAGCAAAGGTCCCACTTGGTAGTCTAGTATTTATCTTGGGGCAATTGTTGTACGGGAATTATTTTAGTATTTTTTGTGGGAAAATTGTTTTGAATAAAATGTCTATAATAATTCTCCCAAAGGATTATTTTCATCAAACAAAATATTTGAGACACAAATTCCAAAGGAATTTTATCAGGGGAATTGTTTTGGATAAAATATCTGCAACAATTCTCCCAAAGACCCAATTCTCTCAGATAAAATGTCTGAAGGAATTGGCTGAAGGGAAAAGGCCTAAGATAAAAGTCTTAAAGGGTAAGTAGTCACTTAAAAAAGGGATAAAGGGTCATTTTAAAAATGTATGAAGGGTCAATTTGAAGAGTCTAAAGGTCATGTGCCCTTGGAGGAATTATTTTAGGCCTTTTGCTTTAGACAAAATGTCTAAAATAATTTTTTGGAAAGAAATGGCTTGGGGCAAAAAAGTTAGAGACAAAAGTCCTGAAGGGAATTTTCAAAAGGGATGAAGGGTTTACTTCATGGAAAAAATTATTGAAGGGTCTACTTCATAGGGTACATATTGATAGGAAAGGGCCCTTACAAATGTCCCAAAAGGTAACCACAAAATTCCCAAAGGGCACTTTCAAAATTGTCGAATGGTAAGTCAAAGGCAAAAGATCATTTCAAAAGTCCCAAAAGGATTCTATCAAGGAAATTATTTTTGAAAAAATTTCCACAAAAATTCTCTCAAAGACTCAATTCTCTTGGAAAAAATGTTTTAAATAATTTAATTGGCTTGGGGAAAGTTTTTCAGATGAAATGTCTGAAGTAAAGGTTCAAAAAGGCAAAGGTGTGGGACAAAAGTCCTAAAATATAGGTGTGAAGGGGTCAAAGGGAAATTGTAAAAGGTTTAAAGGAATTCTATCAAGAAAAATGGCTATAAAAAAAAAGGCCAAAGGACATGTTACACAAATCTTGAAGGGTAGGTTCAGAAGGTGGAAGGGCATTTCAAAATTTCTAAAGGGTAATTCAGCAACAATCTTGTCCCCCAAAAAATATCACTCATTTTTGGGACTACATTTGAACTATTTTGGTCCTACAGACCAAAATTTTATCTTCCATTTTCAAAATTTGTCTCGAGCATTCAAATTCCTCATTTTTCAAGCTTCTTAGAAATCTATGAACTCTGTAGGCTTAAATCTATGGACTCTACAAGCTTAAATCTACAGACTCTGTAGGATTAAATCTATGGACTCTGTAGGCTTGAATCTATGGACTCAACAAGAAGATAAAATATATAGACTCTACAAGCCAAGTTCAAAGGAATTCATAGGTTGATTTCTATAGAATTGGTTTCTATGGACTTTGTAGGTAGGTTCATTTCTACAAGTTCAAAGACTTCTGCAGGTGAGTTCAACCAAAAGAATCAGTTTCTAACAGTTGGTCATTTTTGAGATTGTTTCAGTGCCTTGGTTCAATAAAAAATCTCCATCAGCAAGCATCTAAGAAAATAAGGCTTGCGCCATTGAACCATTGAACCAATTTGGTTCAAAGGTTCAACGAGTTCAAAGTTTAAAAGGTTCAACACTTTTAGTTCAACAGTAGGTTCAATCAAAGTAACGGTTCAATGGCTTGGTTCAACCAAGTGGTTCAATGCTTTGTTTCACTTGGGTGGTTCATCCACTTTTTTCAATGCTTTGGTTCAATCAAATGGTTCTTCAGTCGGTTCAAGGCTTCGTTTGAACCGTTGAACCAAAACTTGGTTCAACGGTGGGTTCAAACAAATGGTTCAAAGGCAGGTTCAATCAATTGGTTCAATGCTCAATTCATCTGCTTGGTTCAAAGGCTTGGTTCATTCAATTAAACCATTAACTTGAACCATCAGCTTAAACCATCATCTTGAACCATTTTGGTTCAAAGCTTGGTTCATCAGCTTGGTTCAATGTTTGGTTCAACCAAGCAGTTCATTGCCTTGGTTCAACGAAGTGCTTCACCGGAGCGGTTCATCGACTTGGTTCAATGGAGTAGTTCAACATTTGGTTCAATCAAATGATTCAACAGCTTTGTTCAACCAAGTGGTTCAAAGGATCAGTTCAAATGTAAAAGTTCAAAGAGCCTCCCAAAGGATAAAGTGCCCTTGTGGAGGGCACTTGGAAGACAAAAGTACCCTTCAAAAAGGTCATTTTCAAAGAAGCCTCAAAAGGTAAATTATTTTAAATTTCTATTTAAATTAGTCAAAAAAGTCTAAGGCATAATTCCTTCAGACTTTTGTCTAAAGGAATTCCTTCAGACAAAAAGTCTGAAAGAATTTGGAGAAGCTGCAGGCAGAAAGCCCAAAGAAATAACCAAGGCAAACAGATGGAACAATTCTACAAACTTTTTTTCCACGAGAAATTTCCATGGACTTTTTGTCCACGGGAAATGTCCATGGAATTTTTTTCTGTGGGAATTTGTCTGCAGAGAAAGCCTGAGGAAAGCTCGTGAAAGACTTCTAAGGAAAAGGCTGCCGAAGGACCCCAAAGGGTAGGTGCCCTTACGGGGGACTCTCAGCTGCCAAATTGAAGGACATTTCCTCGAAGCTGAAGGGTCACCTTCCCTTTGGGAAGATATAAAATGAGAAATCTGAAGGAAGAATCTAGTGACCTGCCAGAATAAAGAAGCCCGAAGGCCATCTGAAGACCACTTGAAGGGTAGATACCTTTGTGGGGGGTTCTTCTCAACCCAAGGTAGATAATTTATTAAGGCCCAAAAGGGTAGGTTATTTCCAAGAAAGTGACAAACAAAAAATCCAAAGAAGGACCAAGGGGTGACACACCCAAAGTTGTCAAATTCAAGACAGCGAACTAGCCATTAAAAACATAGTGACGAGCGTGTGAACATCAATTCTAAAGCTCATAAAATATCTGTTGATCCTTTGAATCTACAGACCTGAATTCATTCACAGGCTTTAAGGCCAATATCAACAGAAAGTGAGGAAGGAATAGAATAGCAAATTGAATCTAGGACCTAATTTAATTAACCAAAAAAAGAGGAATGACGAAGGTAGGATCAGATCGCCAGGTGTACATTGAAATTTGCAAACTTTCAAAAGCATGACTTATTTCTCTGCATTGATAAAATCAAATGGGTAAATACCCCTAAGTTTTAGACTATCTTCTTAACAAATTCCAATGCAACATGATGTGTTACTATTCTTGAGTCTTTCTTGAAGTGGTTATATAAGGGACTCTCTTCTATTGTAAATGCATCTCTTTTTGACAATCAAAACAAAACTTTACCCAAATTGAAAGGCATTTCTGAGACTTTGAGCTTAGTTTTTTTTATCATATTTTGTTATTGGAATAAGAAAGCAAGTGATTTTTTAGACTTTGTGCTGTAATATCTTTGTTGTTGAGGAAAATGTTCTTATGTCTTTTTCCTTAATATATCTTTTGTTCTTTTAATTCAATAAGCAAAATTAGTGACAATAGTCAGGAAGGTGTCCTAAAGAGTCAAGTGTGGAGAGACTTTGTGCCCCCATAATTGCCTTTAGTGTGTTTTCTTTTCATTTTTGTGTAAAGGACCTTGGGACGACTTTGTGCCCTCATTGTCCTTCGTATCTTACTCTTGAGCAATTCAAGTGGAGACTTTGTGCTGCATCTCGATTTTCTAGTTATTACATCCTTTGCTACATTTTTATGTTACTACCAGGAGTACTCTTGTAGTTGGCTGAATAATACTTCTGAAAGAAGATGAGTGCTGTCTGTCATTTCCCTTGAGATTTCTCCCTTGATCCGCATGCATCATCTCTAAAAAAAGAGAGATGGATGATTTATCCTACCCTTGAGTATTATTTTTTGTTTATATATATATATATCATACCTATAGGGAACCTCCCCTTGATGAGAGGAGACATCAGTCCCCTTCTGATGTGGTAAAACTACACATTTGGATGACTAATCTTCCTACTTTGGCTGATCAGACCTATTTTATTTATCAGTACGCTGATCGACAAAATATTCAACCAACAAATCTAAAGGGTCTACTTCATAGGGAATTTGTCCGTGATAAAAGTCCCAAAAGATCTAATTCATAAAGGTTGAAGGGTAATTCTATAAGGAAAAAGTGTATCAGCAAGATTGTTCACAAGAATAAGTCTAATTTAGGGAAATTGTTTTAGTAGAATTATTATGGGGAAAATTCTATGAAGAGAAAATTTTGTCAGACAAAATGTTTAATATAATAAACCCAAAGACCAATTCATGTAGAAAAAAATTCTTAAAATAAAATCCAAAAAACATAAGTTTGAAAACATAAAGCTCGACAAAGACTCCTAAAGGAGTTTAGTCCATGAAAACATAAGTCTATAATAATTAGCTCAAAGTAACAAACCTAATAAAATAAAATATTTGGTTTATGAAAACACAATATCAATGCCATATTGCAAAAGTATAAAGGCTAAATCATGATATTTTCCTAGAATTTGTATAAACACATAGATGAGGGGCTCAAAGTGAAGACCATAGTCTAAAAAAATTGGGTCCCAATTTCCATATGGAAAAAGGGGGTGTTGGGTATAAAAATCCTATTGTCCTATTACATCATTCGAGTTTACCACATTGAGTTGTTCCATCTCATTCAAGAAATCCAAATATAGGGGCTACCAAAGATCATTTAATGGATTTATGACATCAGTCTCAATAGTACCTTCATGAAGGATATCCTTTTGATAATTTCCTAGGGAAGGCTTGGCATGAGTTATGTTCCCCTTCACTCCATCACAATGGTATTATGACTACCACCTATCATACACTTTCCTTTCATGTTCCAAATTTGATCTGCTAGGATGGATAGGAGTCCCAATCATAATTTTTTCTTCATAGGTGTATTCTTAAACATGATCTTTAGACTTTGTTGCAACTATGGTATGGTTAAGTTCTTGAAGGAATACCCTTTCATTGACCAACCTTGATAGTTTGTCCATCATGCTTTGGTACTCATATTCTAATTTTTATTCACTTGGCTCTTTAAGAGAGGAGAGGGTGGGTAGGAGATACATTTCCTTAGTTTGATTAATGCCTACAAGGGTATTCATCCAACTAAGGATCTTATGAGTGTCATGATTGAAGACAACACAGTTTCTCTTGAATCCTTCATTTACTTTGCCATTTTTTGATATGATTGGATGTTCCTAAGTTATTGTAGCATGAAGGGTTGAGGATGTATTTAGATACATGATATATTTATTAGGAAAGACTTCATACCTTCTCCTTCCTTACAACTTTCCCTCTCAAGGGTAGGCATGATAAATTTTGGGTCCTTAGCCCATGAAGGGTTCCAAGTTAGGGTCATTGTAGGCACTTGAGATGGAATAGGATCTTGAACACAAGTGCATTGCCTTAGAGAAGGATGGTGAATATAATTTACTCTTGGGGTGGTTGGTATGTAGGGATGAATGTGAAATATGGAGAGTGGATTAGACCTAATTTTGAATCCTATACCATGCTCAAATTTGTAGACCATATGTGATAATTCATTAGCCAAACACCCCCCAACCTTAGCCATAAAATCATTAGCCAAATATAATGTAAAATAAATCAACAAGTCTACCACAATGAGGTTTTATGAAACTAAAATATTGGGGTAGGGATAGAGTGTGATTTGAAGGTTTTTGATAATGCCAAATGTCCTCATAGAAGACCCATTCCACTAAAACTCAAGACTAGACATGGGTTCACACACCAAGTTCAAGTTATCTACTACCAACTTAGAGATAATTGAATGACTTGCCTTGTCATCAAGAAAATATTTATGGACTAAGAAGTCCCTATTAACTAGAGAGGTAAGAAAGGGAGGTGGACTGATCATTTTAGCTAGTTATTGTTGGTTTACAAGGGTGTTTTGATGATGGATGATGGTTTGAAATTCAACCTTTTTAGCTATCTAAGATCTTCCTACAACTTGTCCCTTTCTTTCCTTAATTTGTCAATATCTAAGTGTAAATGGTCATTGTTTGGTACAAGTTAATCATAAGGGGAAATAGGTTGGTACCATGATTGATCATGAGGAACAAAAGTCTGATATGGGGATAGAGGAGGATCAAAATAGTGTGGGCAGTCTTGATATCACTAATAATGTCTATTATATGGTTGATAAGGGTCAATATACTACTCATATGGGTTATGATATGGATGATATGGACATGGAGGATATAATCCTGACTCATAGGCTGTCATGAATCCTTAGATGACATATATATTATATCATAATCATAACCAAGAACCTTTTTACCTTTGAAACCATGAAGCTATGATGCCTCTAAGCTTAAAACTGATTGTAAACCTCTCCAAATATGCTTGAATCTACCCAAGGTGACTATAGATGTAGCTACTAATATTTTCAAGTTCTAAATGTCTTCCAAGGCTTTTAAAGCATGCTTCAAGTAACTTGAAACTCATCCCACTAGGTATGCCAAAATTTTTAGTGCCCTGGGTTATACCCTTACTGAGGACAAGATTATTCATGTCTAAACCTCAAACCTAGGCTAACATGGGAATGACCTTAGGCTATGGGTTACCTAATGATTATTAAAAACCTATAGATTATATAGGGTTATCTCCCTAGGTTTTTCAACTTGAATTTCTTTTTAAGTCCTAATGTGTTAGGATGAAAATGGGAAAGAAGTTGAATTAATTAAACTTATCCTAAAAGTTGGTGATATACCATGAACTCAATTATCCACTCTATTTGAAATAAAATGACACATATGGACTATGCATAGAACTAACATACTATTTCAATGGCTTTCAAATAATAATATTTCACCTAGAGGTTATATTAAATGACTAAATTATGAGGTCAATGAGGACAATACCTAGTTTAAGTCACTTACAGTCAAGCATCCACTTCAAGCTTACATCATCAACCTTATGACACACTAGGTGACCTATAAGGAAAGGTTATTAGTACCTAGGTAAAACTAAACCTACAAAGGGAAGATTAAACCAATGTTGCATATCAAAACAATTATGAAACACTAAGTACTAATGAATAAGTAATTTTAATTGTTCTATTCATTCATTTAAGAGGCTTACAAGTACAAAACTTGGCAGAGTTTCTGCATGCTAGCTTGATGGATAAAATTCAAGGCTAAAATACTTCAATATATAGAAGAAAATGAGAGAAGAAGAGGGGAGTGTCATGTGTATGGAAATAAAGGGGTCATAAATTACCAAGGTCTACTCTCAATGGTAGTTATAATCACTTATGTAGTCCCTCTTCAACCTTCTCTATGTGTAGTTCCTCCTTAATGGATCTTTGAATGAATTGTCATCATTAAAAAATAGGTAAGGGAGGTTGAGTCAACATTAATTATCTTTTCAAAATGGGTAACCATACTTAAAATATTCCATCATTCTTCCCCATGGTAGTTAAATTCATGAATTAGGCAACCATAATTATGCAATAGTCCATACTCTTCTAAAGCAAATCGATAAATTCAAGAAATTATATTATCCCTTTATAATAGATATGAAATGTGCATTTAATTCCATTCAAGTTATAGCCACCAAGTGTAAAATATTTACATTGATTCATTCCATTATCCTTTTAATGCTAATTTGAGATTTCTTGATGACTAGATAAGCCAAATAGGCCAGTTAGGCCTAATAGCCTAATTGTTTGCATATTCACCTCCATGAAACATGTAATAAAAATTGAATAACCTATGGATAAATTTTATTCATAACTAAAACAACACCTTTAACGATAATATAAGCTTATACCATCATTAGACACTTGAAGTGTCACTCCTCCTAGTTGACTGGTTCACCTTCCATAAGCATTTATAGATTGGTAGTTTGGAAGTGAGTTGTAGAGATGTTTTTAGGTAAACCCTTGACCATATTATGACTTTAGGATATTTATTAAGTCCCAACCCAAATATTCCAAGAGTTATAATCATTATGGACTATCATGTACCCTCTTTTATACTCATTTCCTTTAGAAAGTATAGATTCTTGATCATTCCATACCATGTTCGTACAATTAGATACCATGGGTGGAGTATTCTCTAGGTTAAATTGACCTTTCATGAGTTTTTTAGACCATTATATGGTATTAGGATATCAAAACATCAATTTTTTTAAATTGGGTTTACCTAGGATTTTAGGGAGGTTTATGACTACTTGGGAGTCTTAAGGATAGTTCAAACTATACAAATGTCCAAGTCTAGAAAAAATTTCATGAATTTATAGGGAACTAACTTCCTCAAATCCTATGAATGGTTTGGGTTCCCATGCAAAGTGTGGATGAAAATATGAATGTAAGAAAGAGCCCTTATGGTAGTTTATAGGCCAATTTTGAGTTCTTAAATTCTTAAGGTACATTCATAGAGGTTATCCCCCCAATGTCAATCCTTATATCATGGATTATTATCTCATAGTGAGACTTAAACTTCTCTAATATATTTAGTCTTGAGTATCTATATGGTGGAGTAGGTGAGCACTTGAAGGTGAGCTTTGAACTAACTATTTATAGGATGAGTGACTTGAATAGGGTTTAAAGACACCTGGAATATTATCTTCATTATTTTCCACTTAAAACCTCATTTATATGTCCTTAACACCCTCATAATTACCTTTTTGATCATACAAATTTCTACAGAAGCTTGAAGGAACCTTGATATGACACTAGGGTCTATAGGTAAGCCTATGTGATTATGTGCATTAGCCTATCACTAAGGCAATTGATCATATTTTTGAGTGTTATAATTTTTAAATGAGTCATAATTTTCATTACCATCATGTTTAATTCTAAAAAAAACCTCTTTGGGACCAAACTCACTTGTATACCCTCCAAAGTTGAGTTTTGCACATCTAACACCCTTGACTGTCTGTCCTAGACATAATTTGGTCTAAGAAAAAATAGTGGGTATGCCCACTATTTTTATGACCCAAAAAATATCATGGGTACCACAAAAAATAACCATCTCTTCCAAATTTTAAGGCCTAACTCTACCTACCAAGCCCTCAACTAACCATTTTGCTTAGACTGGCCATTAACTACCTGCTAACTATGTTTGAGCATAGAATCCCTGAGTATGATCTTTATCCCTTGTTTTTATACAGTTATCTAAGTGTAAAATACATTATATATCTTTGGTACATCTCCATTATTCTATTTTAGGCCTCATATTCTTGAATTCATTCTCTATCTACAATTGTCTTGGTGCTCATATGCATGTGTGTGCTCACTTAAAGTTGGTTAACTGAGTTTTTTGATCAGAATGAGGTGAATTAGTGTTTTTGGGACCTTGAATGGGACTACTCAGGTCCTATACACTATATTATACCTAATATTAATGTTTTAACTCATCTAAATCCTCTACATTATTTTAATGGATCAAATTACACTTTGAAACCCTATGTCTTCTCCTTAATTATGATTTGATTGAGGGTATGCACTTAGTTTGCATATGATATAGGTGTATACACCTCACCTTTTTTTGTAATATAATACCTTATTTAGGAATGAGATTATTTTATTAGTTTCCTCTACTTGCTTTGGCCTTTGAGCCATTATGGCAATCATGTACTTCTATCCTCAAGTTTGCCTCATATGAATAACATGTAGGGGTTCATTCTATATTCTTGGCTGGGTAGTGTGGGAAACATAATTCATATGAGTGTCTTTTACATATTGAGATATTTTATGCCTTTATGAGATCTCTGTGAGTTTATCCATTTCACCAATTTCCCCAAGATAGTGACCTTCATCACACATACTAATTTTAAGTAAGCCAAATAGAGTGGTTGTAGGTGGTAGTTTTGCTTGGTATGAGGTATTAATTTGATGTATATGGAGGTAATTTATGAGGAGGTAATTTGATGTATATGCACCTAGGACCTCTCACTATTCACTTTTCACTTAGGAGAAGCACTTGATTCCTTTCCAATAATCTAACTATCAAGAGTCTCTTAGCTCTTCTCATTGTACATAATGAGATAATCTAGGTGTACCATCTAAGGTAGATATTTCAAGGTAGATTAGGGTTTTTATATAATTAATTAATTTTTTAAATTCACCACAAATTACCCCTTCTCTCCCCCCATACTTTCCATTGAAGAAACTTCTTAATCACTCATGAGACTATTTCTTTGGAAATCTGCTATATTATGCCAAATGACTAGTTATAGGCACTAGTAGGCCTCTTTAACAAGGCATAAGACCAATATGCATCCAAATATCCATGATATCATGGCCTCTAAAGGTTACCAAGGGTTTATATTCCTATCTCTCGATATTAATACTTAGGAAGGAGTGTAAATGGGTGAGACAAGATGATAATGGAGTGACAAGGAAATGGGAACATAAAGACAAGGTAAAACATAGTAGAGTGGCAATGAAAGTGGTGTGAAATGGAAAGACATGGATTATGACATGTATGGAAGCATGGATACCTCCCAAAACTACCAATCATGGAAATTAAGGACCTTAGACATATACTCTTGCAACTATGGTACTTTTAGAGGTAGATAAGGACATACACAATACTAAAAGGAAACCTAGTAAACTCAAAACATCCTTAATCTATATTAAAAACCTTAAAATATACTAAAGTGGTAATGAGGTGAGTTTGGACACAAGAGATGTGATTTATAGGCCCTTATGGATTCCATGGAGGTGGAAAAGCTTGTTTGTAATGGAATTAAGATGTTATACCATGACTTAACATTCTATTTCAAGCCTTCAACTATGTCTATAGGGTCTGAAGGCAACTTTGAACCATAGACAGTGTTGATAAAGAGTGAACTCCAAATGGATATGAATCCTTCCTTGAAGGAACTCTTTGGGATGATGAGAGTCTACTTTGAATACCAATTTTGAGTAGAGAGGCATGGTGAAGCATGAAACATCTTTCAAAACTCTTTAAACTAGTTCACATTCTTAGATAGATACATCAAACCTCTATCCATTAACTAATTTTAATGTAGGTTACATATAATAGCTAGTATTTAAGGCTTGCCATTCTTGTGATATTAAACATAAATAAAAAAATTTAAATAGTCATGGGAGGATCTTCCAAGACCTAGGAAAATAAGATCAATCATTGTTTTGGGAAAATAAGTCAAGGATTCATGAAAAACATTTAGTTGAAATTGACCTATGTAGATTAAAAGGGCATATAAATTCCTTTACTTATTAAGGAATGCTCATAAATATGAGGAGACCAATCCCCAAACATATTCACATGATTAGAGGGTGCCTGAGTGTACTTATTTTGGCCAAGACCTAGAACCCCCATTCTTCTCCTCTATACAGTACAAGCAGAAACTTGAGGAGTTGTCTGAGCTTGTAGAGAAGGTGGATGAGGTGCAAGACCAATTTTGAGCTTGTTTTACCTTCATTAATAGTTAAACTTTGTAGAGACAAAAAAAATGATTTAATCTTCAACCCCTAATCCTCCTTTGTATGGTATAGGTAGTATAGTTCCATACAACTGCAAAAAACTCTCAAAATCTTCTATTTCCACCATTTTCTCTATGTTTCAGACATTGCAACACCATTTTAGGGTCCTATGGGAATTATTACAAGTTATAAATCCTTTTATAAAAATAATAATTTAGGGGGGGAGTAGAAAGGCCACAAATTAGCATGTGGGACCCACTTGACTAGTGGAAAGGGTATGGGTGGGTCTTAAAGTGATTTTAAGTGGCATGAAACACTTATAGAAAGTAATTTGGAATGGATATTCCCAATTTTATGACCATATTTCAATACACTTAGTCAAGACATTTTCCCCTCCTAAGGTTTTCCTAAGAAAATAGGCTCATGAAGGTGTTTGAGTGGTGACTAATGGTTTACGAGGGGTAATGAAGGAGTTATATGGCTTAGATAAGTATGTAATGTAAAAATAACTTAAAAAAATTATGATCTTAATATCATATCCTTCAATCATGTTAAAACTCATTCATACTATCAAAAGATCAATATACTTCTCAAATAGGGCTAAAACACTGATTTGACTTTCAAGACCTTTTGACAATCATCTTTCTCATTCTAGAAAAATATAACACCTAACACATCACCACAAGACCCAAGACACTATTGACACAATGGATTCAATAATAAAATAATAATACATAATGACACTCCTAAATAAGATTCAAAGACTCTCAACGAGACAAGGATGACATGACTATGCTAAGAATAATGATAAATAGGCTAAGGTGGTGATCACCAAAAGTTTTTGATATCAAAGGTTGAAATTTGGCTTGTGAAGCCAAAATGTCAAAAGTTCCATTATTAAAGGATACCTATCTTTAAAAATCCACTAAATTGGATATTTGTCATAGATTCCTCTACAATTTTGCTATACTTTAACATGTCTTAGATTGGTACTATAAAACACTAAGGGTGTTCCAAAAATGATACTAATGAAAATTTAATACAATCCACAATGGGTTATGAAGATTCCTATAGCTCATCATGATAAATATAATACACAAGCTACTGTAGAGTATTATAAAGATAATGACACTTATGTTTTAGACTTAGATTAGTTTTTATATTCTAAGTCATGATTAGTTACTTCATAGTGGCATGATACTTTCATTTCATGAGAGGTCATCCTTCCTATTATAGATACAAAACATATTGATTTTGAGGCTATAGTAGGGGTCATTGGTTAGTATGTTCATTTTTAGTTTCATAGATTCAAAAATAAAAAATAAAAACTATGACCCATGATTGCTTTATTTAGTTCATTTACATTAGTTTATTTGTGCTTAATGTATGCATTATTAATCTATACACAATTTTATATAAAGTATGTTTCACAAGTGTACTTTAATGAGTTGTATAACATATAGGTTGTCATTTATAGATGTAGTTTTAGGTGGTGATATTGTCTTAGGCCCATAAATTTTACATAGACAAAACTAATCTAACCCAAACACTAAGGCACTATGCTCTTATTTAATTCTAGTGCACTTGTCCTAGTGAAGACAATATATAATTTCTATATTCAAACCATTCACATGCCCTCTACAACTTGAATATACATAACAAGTTTGCTAGAGGCATCCTTTTACATAGGCTTTATCATTTTATTACTATTCTTATTGTTCATACTTTGTTAAATTACATTATGTAATTTATTAACTCACTTACTTTCACATTTCTATACTAATATATACCTAAGTTACTGAATATTCTAATTTTACAAGTTCTCTATGTAGGCTGACTTCACATATTCATACATGTTTTTGGTGTTTACTTTCTCACTTCATGTCTAGTGTGTACTCATCTTGTTTGAATGTGGACATTTAAACATGTCCTTTATTCTGGTTCTAAGCCTTCATTGTGTGCTTTTATGTGTGTGAGTGACATTTGAACATGTCCATTGTATGTGTCCCATCAACTTTTTTTGTCTGATTTGTGTGCTTTTACATGTGCTTTTTATGTATGCATCATGCCCTTGACACTTGTTTTCTCAATTTACTCATTTTTTGATGACATGGTGGATATCATGCATCTTTATATTTTATTGATGTCATGTTGGATATCATCCATCATCACTGATTTCTTTTATTTGGTTTCAAATCCACAGTATATGATCATTATTCACTATGTTTTAAATAGCTATAATCTATATGGATAAGACACTACATATGATTGCTTCTATATAAATCTTATGTTACTATATTTTTAAATTACTTATTATTATGCCATGATATCCAATGTTATCATTACTACTTAAAATTTTAATATTTTTTATAACATTTTTCACATACCTTTCTTCTTTTGAGCTAAGTTATTGTACATAACTCATAACTCACCCAAAATAGGTGGCACACATACTAACTTGTCATAGAAACTAAACTTCAACAACATACTACACAAAAAATAAAATGTAGGTTTACTCAATGGATCACATGCCATAGCCAAAAATTACCTATAAAGTAGTATTAGACATTAATGCTCCAATCTAACAAGGGCACATGCCAACCATGTCCAAAATAGTGCATTGTTATCCCAACAGTAATAAAATAATGATTTATATATATTATTAGAATCATAGGAAATTACATGATAGTTTAAATAGGTATACATAATTATTTTGATGATTAGTTAGGTTCATCTTAGATTTTTCCTAGATTAGGATCATGATGCATGATAAGCGTTCCATAGTTTTGCATAGATATTTTGCTAAAAAATTTTCATGATATTGCTCAATTTCAAATCCATAGACACCCAAATATCCTATTTTGGGTATGTACACGTCACATGACCACCTCATTGCTTAGTTTTTCACTAATTTCACAAAAATAATGGCAACTCATGCCAGTCTCTATGTTGTAAACACTGAACCCATTTTTACACCAATTTTGCACTATAAATGAATCTTATTCCATATGTAATGGTTGATTCACCATTTTTCATGACATTAATCGATTATAATTCATACAAGGATTCCAAGATACTCTATTGATTTGGGTATGTAATGTTGGAGTTAAGAAAACCTTGAGACATTAAGCAAATTTTCCTATCAATGAGGATTGGGGCATGCACATTCCAATTCAAGTGTTTCAATGAATAATAAAAATATCCAAGGGTCATACCCTCTATAACCACTAATGTTTCACCAAAAATTACAAGGGTTCATGTACCCAATTAGGTGTATTGTTTCCTTATTATTTAATCTATAATTTTGTTTCTCTACTTTCATATTTTCATCTTAAGTAAGGAATAGTTTATGCATGTTACACTATAGGCTTGCATGAATCATAGTTCATCATGACCTACGTTCAAGACTATTTTTGTAGGTAAGTTTGGGTATAATTTTTTTCATTTTACTCTAATACTTTCACTATTACTACATTAATAAAATAAGGGGAGGGGGATATGTAGACACATAATTTAACATTTATTTGTAAAATAATGCACTTGTGACCAATCCTTATACACATTTATCTCATGCCTTATTTCATGGTCTTTTGACCACTATTCCTTCATTTATATATGGACGAACCATTATTACAAGAAACTAATGATCATAAAATTTACTTATTTCTCATTCCAAATAGCTCAAGCTTAGTCTCTAACAATTACACACTTCTAGCTTAGTTTTCCTTGATCCTCATACAAGGCTATACTATAAGGTTTATCCCACTTAGTGGTAGTGTCTAATTCTGCCATTTAAATTCATGCAATGAGTCATCCTGCATGTTTCTCAATCCCCATCTAAATGCATTCTAAAATTATCACTATAAATTAACATTTTCAATCCATTTAGTCACTAGAGGCTCATATGATTGAAAATCATCAGATTATCTAACTACACATTGAGATAAAAGCACCCATGTTTTCTAATTCAAAGTCCACATAACCCTAATATCCCTAATTTAAGTTTAGATACACATCCAATTTCATAGGTCATTATTTAAATACTTATTAACTTTAGTATTGAACTAGAATTTAGCATTGCACTCGTCTATCACATGTACCACCATAGTATGGGAGAACTACCTGGAGTTTAATCCCTCTTCAGATTATTGGTATGTACCCATAGCTCAACATAGGGTGTGTTGAGGTCAAACGAAAATTGAATTGATAACCTATTTTCCCGCTTTATTTAATTTTTCCCACATGACTTATTGAGACATGGTTCCAAGTGAAGAATAAGGTACACATTAGCTTCTACATTGAATAACATAGATCTGATCACACACATATAACTATTAGGAAAAAATTCACAGATCTAAACTTTCATAGAATGTTAAAAATCTATTAGATGTTATCACTCCCTAAGGAAATGAATTTAGGTTGTCTCTATTTGATTTTATTGGCCTTGTCCAAAATTCAAGTGAATGTATGTTCCCAATTCACAACATCATCATATAGTCATACAATCATTTTTACAGTTGCACTTACATTCCTACACATTTTATTTCGAGCTAAGTTATCTTTCTTTGGTACTTTCCCTTTTAGCATATTTCTAAATTTAATAAGTTCCAAATAATTTTATATCATTTGTTATTTGTTTATAGTATTTTAATTGTATGTTTTACTTTGTTTAATTATAATTAAAACTCAATCCACTAATTTGATAAATTACCTTCCACTTGCCTATAGTCTTAGTCTTACATAGTACAAGGAATGGCTAAGTATATTATCTTTTATTGTACTTTTAATATTTAGCAAGCCAAAGTGTCAAATTAATTTCAAGATTTCAAATTCATATTTTTAATTATATATATATATATATATATATATATATATATATATATATATATATATATATATATAAAATGTCAAATCATTTACACAATTCTATCTTATCAAAGATTAATATATGCCATTAATCTAAAATAAGGTTAAAAATATTGGTGAATTTGTATTTTATCTAGAACATTACAAAACCCTAGGTTTTTACCTCATGGTTTAATCCTTATTTATAGGGTTTTCATATTTCTACTTTAGGGTTTGAACTTCAAACCTAATTTTTATTTATTTTCTAATTTTAATAGGTGCAAATCTAATATTTCCCATGTTTTCCTAGGATTTCATGCATATTCTCTATCTAGGGATCCCACTATTAGGGTCATTATTTCTTTAGATCCTATCTAATTAAAAGTAAATTTACCTCTAAAATACTCTAATTTTTTTTCTAGTCATTTTGATTGAATAAAAAAGTTATTTTTGTTCACCAAAATTCTACACAAATTTTATATAATTTATAATATATGATTATTGGTAATTTACATCTATATGGAAAATGGTGTAGAAAATTTCAAATTAATTTTTGAGTTTATTTTATGTACCATTTTTTAATATCAAAAACCTCTTTTTATTTCCAAAAAATCATCACATTTTTTATTTATGTAGTCTATTCTTTATTTGACCCTTTCAAGTAATCTCTTTTTTACACTTTTTACACTTTAAGGATTCTTTTTCTTTTTAAAGGTTTCATACCTAATTTTTTCTTCCCTATTTTTCAATGTCAAGGTTGTGATAGCTACCATCCCTATATTATGGAGTTCTATGTTATTACCATCCCAAGAGGTAGGGTACATCCTCCTAATAAATATCATATGAACATTGAATCTTCCCAATATATGAGAAATAGTGTTTCTAATATAGCTATTTTAGATTATATAGTTGTTATGATACAATCCATATAAGTATAAAAAAATAAAGTGTTTTTAAATATTACATCACTTGAGGATAAGATCACACATGTCAATATTCTTGAATATGCTAGTCTCAATTTAATTTCTACCTCTCCATTCAATAATTTTGTGATTCAAAATATTTCATCTTAGATATGAGTTCAAAAATAAAATACATATATCGCTAATGCTTCAAAAAATTTCCATAAAACTCTTAATAAATCAAGTGATACTTTTTTTTCCCTAGCACACACACCCCATTTTATAAATTTCAAATAGGGACCCAATATTAATTAAACATCCTTTTACAATATTCTGAAGTAGAAGTTTATAACATATACATCTGAAAAACATGAATTCTAGGAATTTATTTGATGATTTATAAATTCACTTCACTATCTTTGTTTTTTGTTGTTTACTTAACATAATCCAAAGGTTTTATATCATTATTTTTAGGATGTTCTTGAATCTAACAAGAATCAAAGCTGTCTCTAATCCATATTATATGTTGCAATATTCACCTTCGATTTCCTTTAAGTGCTTACTTTAGGGTTTTGATTTATGATTTAAATGGCTAACCAAACTAATGTGTTATCTTATTTAGTGGGTTATTTTCCTTTTTTGCATTTTAAATAGGTTCTTTCATACTTAGTCATTTCCTAAACCATCCTAGAGTTCATTTTCATTTCAATCATTTGAAGCACAAAACTAAAAGGTACAAGTCATCCCAACCTATCATAGGTGATGTCATCACAAAGATTTATACAAATGATCCCAGGTAAGTCAAACATCATTATCTATCCACATGTCATCATCCTTTTTGACTCAACAACCTGATGGTGATGTTAATATAACCATTTCCATGGATGATCCTAGGTAAGTAGATTATTGAGAGCCATCCACATGTCAACATCTCATTAATATGGAGGTGATGTCATCAAGGATACTTTTATTAATAATCCTAGGTAAGTGGATCATCAAGATCCATCCAATTTTCATGATCTTGCTAACCCATGGCCCAAAGAGAAAAATATAGAAGATCACACCTTAGTCATCATCAAAATAATGACATGCAAACATGTCCTCTAAAAACATGTAAGCAAACAATAAAGACATCACTACCAAGTCTAAAAGACTAGAAAATATACATTTGTAATATTAAGATGACTAAGAATCTGGGAACATGTGGAAGAAGCCACATGGTATTAAAAATCCATGTAAGTTAGTTTTATGAATTTCAAATGAAAAGACTAGATAGGGAAAAGCAATGAAATCCATTGTAGCCATTAATTCACATGAAGTAATGAATTAATACATTGACCTATAAAACAAAAAAACTAAATAAGTATATTTAAAATTTACAAATATAGTTAATTACTTTGATTTCAAGCATATGAATGCACACTATGAATACAAAGCTCTATTGCATTGAAGAAATTTCCAACTTTTCATAGGGCAAAGGATTTTCAAATCAAAAATTCAATGGCATCCATAGCTCACATTATAGTTCTATCTACATACTCTATTGTAGGGATGACTAAATACACTAATGCAACATTTGATTCAATATCCCTAAACCAAAAATTCAAGCATTATTCTATCATTTTGAATGTGGTTGAGGTAACCTAACCCTATAGGGTAGAAGACCAGTTGTCCATGTTCATGCAGAGATACATAGATGACTTACTAGCCATAAAATCAATAGGTCTCAAAAATGAAATAGAAAATGTGGAGGTAATGCCCATGCATATACCTATTTTTTGATTTATTTATGAATGGTAAATTTTTTGGAAAAATACTTCACTTCAGGATAAGCAAAATTATTACATCCTGATTTTTATCTAGACTTGATATCCTATCAATTTATGGATTTTATGGTTATTGTTTGGATAATTACTATTTTGATAAGTTAGATTTTATAAAATGATGTATGGATAATTATATATTACATTTTTTCATGATCTTTATCTTATTGAGTCAATTTTACTTGTATTTTTTATACAAAATGATCACGATTACTTAGTTTATTAAAATAGTATATTATGGATTTTATCTTGATTCATGGTAATTAACTTTGATGTTCTAAGGTGAATGTAGGATAGAGTCTGTCCCTTAGACTATAACAAAGGGGGAGCATCATTAGAGAGGGTGGAGTAGATGGAGGTAATTTGGGGGATGATAGAGTGAAAACCAAGAACTCTGTACACACTACAAAAAATAAAATTTGATTTTTATTCATTGTTTGATCTAAATAGCTTATAGTATGATTTTGGTTGCTATTATTTTTTTTGTTTTTAAAAATGGTTGATTCTCATGTTGGTACCATATTCTAATCTAGTTACATGTTTGCAAGTGTATGGTTAAAACTCTTATATGTTGTCTTAGCTTACTTCATGTGATGATGTTTCCATAACTCATGCTTTAGAACATGTGAATGTCCTTGATATTGTCTTTGGGATGGGTGTGAATTTTTTTGGAAATATATGTTTAAACATTGAATTAATATTTTAGTGAAGTGGTGTCTTATTTATATAATACATTATTTTATGTGTTAGACAATTATTATTTTGAATAAGTTATTAAGGTGTGTGTAAATTTAAATTATATATTAATATCATGATAATTTAATGTTAATAGTTATAATGTTTAAAAGGATTATTATTTTAATGAGGAAAATTTATAAAATTAGGGTTTTGTATGGCACTAACTTGAGCTCTTCAAGCCACATTTCAAAACAAACATTTCATTTTGGATTTGTATGGTAAAACATGAAGTCATTACTATAATTTTTCTAGTTAGTTTTACATGCTTGGATATTTCACCAATCTGATTATTATCACATTCATTTATGGTGGAGAAATTGGGGGTTTTCATTGGCAAGAAAATAACATGCAAAAAATTAAAACATGCTTGGAGATACACATATGATAGACATGTATAAGGAGGTGAAGGGTTCAAGAAATATTTGAGAAGATCAATATGAATTTGGAAATGTTGTGACTTATTTTACTAGGTAGGGACTACTAGTTAAATTCATAGTTGTAGTGTATGAATTAATCAATGAATATGGTAAATTTTTAATGGATAAGAGTTTTCTTTTTTCATTATTTTAAAATGGTAGAAAACCAGGGTTATATACTTGGAACTAGGGATGGATCAACCATCCACAGAGCCATATATATGACTCTAAAATCCCAAGTTAAATGGTTATGTAATGTGAATTCATTGACAAAATGATTAACTATTTACAATGTGAAAATTTTATTTGGTATGCCTTGACCAACAGAATAAATAAATTTTAGAATTAGCTATGTAAATAATTTTAGTTGAGTTTTTTTTGTTGCCTAAATATGTATCACAAGGTGACCAGAGTGTTTAAAAAATATTTTTCATTCTAGAATTCAAAGAATTTATAGCATGAGTTGCAGTTTATGATAATTATGCTATCTATCTTGGAATAAATGTAGAACAAATGACTATTTCACAATATTTATATCAATTGGTGGTTGGGAACCATTGTGGCCTATAAATATTTGCAAATAAGAAGATGATCTATCCTAATTAATGTGAATTATGCTCAATATAAGTCTAAAGCTAAACTAAGAGGACATATACAATGAATATTTAATCTATAGTGAATTGGTTAAAAAAGAAGCAAAAACAAGGGTAGGCCTACATAAAGAACTTAGGTTAAACACTTTAGACTATGGTTTTATTCCATGTTAATAAACACAAAATAAAACTTAGGCTAAAGTATTTAAGATAGACTTAGAACATAGTAAAAAGGGTGACCTAAATAATAATAGGACTTAACATAAGGTTTTTAACCTAAGGTTTTATCGTATTAATAAATATGACAAAAATTTAGGGTAAAATCTATAAGCTAAGTTTTGTAGCAATAGGTCCTTGAATTTATTAGATCAAGCCAATAAAATAGACCAAAAGATCATGGTACATATATGGAGTAAGCATGAAATTTTAGACTAAGGTTTGGTCAAATATTAAAAAACATGACTAAATCTTTTTTAAGCTAAGTCTATGGTGTTCACAATTTTTCCCACATAAATTTAAACTTGGTTGGAAGGGTCTCAAGTTAAAATATGGATTTAAATAGATATAATTAATCTATGATAGGTTAGAAGCTAATAAAAGATCAAATTTAACATTGAAGTGTAGAATCCTAAGCATGTCTACTTTCCAAATGAGACTCCATTGATCCTGTAACATGAAGAACAAACATGTTCATTCAGTCAAGTGAGACTGGTTCTTGAGCTTGAATTTGATGATCTCACAAGTATCAATTATGGCCTTGTGGATATCAATTAATGATCATAAGAACATCAAATTTAAGCTCACATAATTAACCATAGGGGCTAAATTTTTATGGCCTCATTGACGTTAATGATGACCTTGTGGATGTAAATTGATGGTCACAAGAATGTCAATTTTAAGCTCACACATTTAACTATAGGGACTAAATTTTTTTGGTCTCATGAACGTCAATGATGGCTTCATGGGCATCAAATGATGAGCATGAGAATGTCAATTTTAAGCTTGCACATTTAAATTTAGGGACTAAAATTTTATAGTATCATGGATGTTAGTGATGGTCTCATAGGTGTCAAATGATAGGTGCAAGAACATCAAATTTAAGTCTTGTGAATAGTAGGTCCCATAAGAACTTTGAATTGATATGCATAATTTGATTGATCTCGCCTAAGTAAACATGGGTAATTGATTATGATCTAGGTAGGTGGACATCATTGGCTCCTATAGTCATAAAGGGATTTAGTGAGCTCAGGACCATTTAGAATTTAAACCATAAGTATAACATAATAAAATGGAAACCCTTATAATAATTAAAGGCATAACATAAGATTTATCCTAAGGTTTTCTTGTATTGATAAATACAATAAAAAACCTTAGGGTAAAACTTAGGCTAAATCTTCATTATAATAAAAAGGGACCCATTTCAATCCATGATTATCTCACTTTGTTGGATCTTTAGCATCCACATGAACACAAATCGTTGATCCTATAAACAAGCACATATTTTAAGTTAGGGGTCAGAGACATAAGAATTAGGATAAAGTCTTAAGACTAAGGTCTTGTTTGTGTTAATAAACATGAATGGGGACTTAGGAATAAGGCATTAATATAATTTAATAACATATGAAAAGGACCCTACATATAAAAAGGTTAGACCATATTAAAATAAAAGGGCACAAAGGACTTGAGATATAAAAGAGACCTAGTATATAATTTTTAGACTAGGATTTAGTCACGTTGAAAAACATGAATAAGTCTTAGTATAAAAATTTAACTAAATCTACAACATATTAACATGTTCTTATGTAATTTTATTCTCAATAAATTTGAATTTAGATGAGGGGTCTAAGCTAGGGTTTTTGAATGAGGGTTTCAAGAAGCTTGAACATGGGTTCAATTTGACTTTTAACAGACCAAACGCTAGTAAAATGTCCACAAAATAAGAAGATCCAAAGTTAACAAACTTTAGACAAGGTTAAACTAGAGCCATGAACAAGAATATTAACTAGAACATGATGTGGATAATCTTCAAATACAAATAATGTGCAAACATGGTAATGATGTTCTGATCAAATGGATTTGAAATGCTAAAGTATAAATTTGCATAATTTTAACACAAGGGTCTCCAATTTTCAAAAATGGGGGTATGTTGACCTCAAAAAATGGTGACTTTCAATGGAAACATAGTAATATGTAAGAATTTAGAGCCTTTGTTTAGAAAAATAACTAGATTAACCATTCCATTTGATCAGTGCCATTATCAAGATTAATTTATTGTTAAAACAAGCCTTACACATATATAATTAGGATTAAACATCAAAACATAGCCATGTTGTGTGTGTGATTTGATTCCACTTAATGTTTTCCATGGGATTTAGGGAGCAATTTCCAAGTTTCATGTCTTTAACCATTAACATTGACTTGTAACACATTTAGATATCCATCAAGAATCATGCTTTAGTTTGAGAGGGCTTGGGCATTACTCTCCTACTAGTCAAGCATCCATAACCCTAACAAAGATACATTTGGCTCCACTTAAGGCATTTCTCTACTACAAGCCAAGCATCCATAGCCTCGATGGAGATTACCAGAATCACCTTTGCTTAGATATATTTTGATTTTACAATAAGCTCTTATTTTTGTATTTTTTAGGCCATTTGGAATTTTTTAACAAAGGTTAGGAACCAAGTTTAGCTAGGTTTAAGGATTTGGTCTAATGTTTGATCCTTAGGCAATGACCTATGGTTGTAAAATTCATCATAAGCAAGGATGTTTGTTAAGTGAAAAAATGACTATGTTCCAATAATTTAAGTTTTTATCCCATATGTGAAATTCTCCTTAAAAATAAGTTCAGATAAAAACAATGATTAAGTTATTATGAAAAAATTAACTTATCTATCGGTCCTTACTAGTTTCTCTAAACTATATCGTTAATCTCATGTTTCAAATCCATGATCAACATATGGTTAAGATTCATACTTGAATTCATTAAATGTGGAGTTCTTGATAAATTAGAATGAACTCTAAGTTGATGGCTATCTAAAAGGACTTATTAGAAAGCAAGGGACAAAATAGAGAAAGCAAACACACAAAACAAAAATTAGAAAGCAAAGGAAAATAAAACAAATATACACAAACATATTTACAAATAAGGGATAGGAAGGAAAGAACAAAAATAAACTAATCTAGCCTACCTACACTAACTCTAATTATTTTACAATTTACTCCATATAAACCCTAGGTGGAGAAGCAAAAAAGTAATGCTTGAGGTATTGTATTTGGTGGGCAATGTGAACTTTGATCCTTGTAGGTATTTTAGTTTGAAGGTGTTTTTTCTAAGTGTCTCAACAATCTGATAGGGACCTATCCACAAAGGTGTGCACTTCTCATATTTACCTTTAGGCTTAAATGCTTATCCCAAAGAAGAACTAAGTATCCTTGAACACCTTTATCTTTGATCACTTATCAAACAACCTTTTCACTATGGTTTGGTGCCTACCAAAATTGGTAAAATCCTTTTCTCATGCATCTTCCATTTGAATAATGTCCAACAATCTTGAATTTTCCAATTCCTGATCATCCTCTATATATTCTTGCATGAATATGTATGTCAATAACTTGAGGGTGATGGGGAATATGGGATATTGGACATACACCAACAAAAAAAAAGATGCCTTGAGAGATTTCTTGACCCTTGTTCTATCTTCCCATGGGGCATATTTTAGTAGCTTATGCCATATTCTAGGCTTGTCTACTATAGAATTATTTATTGAATCCATAAAGTTATTATTAGTTGATTCTGATACTCTATTACCCTGAGGATAATAGTTGGATGAGAAATTGAGAATGATGTTATTGTCATATGCCCATTTGGTCATTTCAATGGATGTAAAAGCTAATACATTATCACATACTAGAGAGATTGGTATCCCAAATCTGGTACATATGTTTTCTTATAAAAAATTGATCACTTCTTTAGTTCTAAAATAATAATTCAACTCAACATTTTTAAAGTTTTTACTCATGAAATAAATTCTATGGTCACATCCATTAATTTTATGAGTTAAGATTGCAGTAATAGTATGATCAAAAGAAAAGGAGTAAAGGTAAAATCCTTGGAGAAGTCTAGACTTATTAGGACTGGAGCTTGTCCAGTTACCTCCTTGATGTCCTTAATGGCCTTCTTAGTTTCTTCATTTCAAGTGATTTTGGCATCTTTTTTTAACATTTCATTTAATGGTTTAACAATTTTTTCAAAGCCAAAAATAAACTTTCTTACAAAGTTAATTTTACCAAAGAATGATTTTAGCTCTTTCCTACTATTTAGAGGCTCTATTTTTGATATGGCATCTACTCTATCTAGATCTATAGAGATCCCCTCCTTAGTAATGACATGGCCTAACAAATTTCCCTTAATAACACAAAAAATTCTTGTTTTTTGGGTTGAGGGAAATCCCATACCTTCTGCACCTTTCAAATACCTGATGTGGTCCTCCCTATTTTTAGAGAAAATAGTCAAATCATCCATGTATATAATAATGCATTTACCTACCAAACCTTGGAAATAATGGTCTATGGATCTTTAGAACATTTCCCATGCATTGATCAATCTAAATGACATCCTCTTATATGTAAATGTGCCCCGCTTGGTAGTAAAAGCAGTCTTCATATTGTCTTCTTGATTCACCAATACATGGTTATACCTTGAAAATACATAAAGAAAGGACATCATAGAAGAACCAAAAATGCTTTGTATAACTTGGTCTAAAGAAGGCAAAGGATATTTGTCTTTTTTATATGACTTATTTAGATTCTTAAAATCAATGCATAGTCTTATTTCACCATTCCTTTTTCTAATTGGGACCAAATTAGCAACCTAGGTAAAGTGTCTAATGGGGAATATAATCTTGGCATCTAAAAAAATTTTGAATTCCTTTAAAATCATAGGTTCTAAAATATGGTTGATAGGCATTTGCTTTTATCTAAAAGGTTTACATTTTTTCTTCAAGGGTATGGTATGGGTGGTGACTCTTGGATCATAAATATTCAAGTCATTGTAGGACCATGATATTATGTCCTTATATTTTATCAAAAAGTCTTTGGCTTTTTTATCTTTAAATATCATACATGTTATTATAATATTAACTAGTTGAGGTTGATCTTGAGGTCAAAGATCAATTACCTTGTAATCCTTCCCACTTACCTTGGGTATCCTAGTGTTCTTAGCTATTTTATCTCAATCAAATAACCTCTCCAAGGCAATCATGCCTTTTATAATTTTATTTTCATTCATTTGAATGAATTTGTTCTCAAATATTCCATCCTCTTCAAGAGTATTCTCACTGGCCTCATCTATGACACGAGCCTTAAATACTCCTAAGTTGGTCATGAAATCTAAGATATGTTAGTCATCATTAAAAACTTGTCAATGGTTTATGTTATTTGAGACTAAAGGGCATATAACTAGTTCAATTCTAAAGTTTTGAGAGTCATGGTTTGGCATAATATTGCTTGTAGCTAAGGCAAGCTCATCAACAACCTTGTTCTCCTCCCTAGGGATGGAAAAAATGTTGAAAGCATCAAAAGATTCTATCAAATCCTAGATTCTGAACTTATATCTCTTGAGATATGATAATTTACACTGGTATTTAATCCTCACATGATTAACTACAAATTATGAGTCACCATGAACCAAGATTTATTTAACCTTATGCTTAATGGCAAATTACAATCCAAGAATCAAATATTCATAATCTACAAGATTATTGGTACAAGGCAAATGGAGTATATAAGCAACTTTTAGTTCTTTCCCAATAGGATTAGTAGGAACAACTCCTACTCTAGATCTAGACTTACACCTAGCACCATCAAAATGTAATTTCTAAATTATAGGTAGAGCATGAGAAGTCTTAGAATTATATACCTTAGATGTCTTAAGAGTATATACTCCTACTTTAGAATCCATCATGTTGATCTCATCAGAGTCCAACATAATAACCCTTTCAATCATAGAATTATATTTTATGATCATGTGATTCATCTGAGGCTCTTTTTCAACCTTGATTTAATTTGGGACTCCTTTTCATGGAAGCTACAAGTATGAATAGTCAATGGACATATATCATTCAAGGCCTTTGTCCATTCCCTGCTTAACAACAACCCATAATCATCAAGAATGTCCACCACTTGGATGCCAATAAATTATTGGAATCTATGATTAGAGGCAAGTTTATTATGGACATTTAATAATTCCCCAATTACCTTAAATCTAAACTTATCAAATTAAGTGACAACTCTATCATAATTAATAGGAGTCAAGCCAAGTTATTTACAAATATCTACTAGCATGATGTTTATGGATGCATTGTAATCTAATAAACAAGTATCTAAATATTTACCAAACATCCTAATAGTAAGTAGAAAAGGTGGGGATTATGTCTTAGCTTTGTACATAACAACATTAACATTGTCAATTTTGGGTGGCCTACTAGGAGTTTTAGACAAAGACTCTAGCAATAGGTCTCTTTAATCAATGATTTATGTCAATTCATGAAATGTAATGTTATCCTTAATTTTATTCATGTCTTACATAATATTATACCTAGTTTTATTGTAAGATTTAAATGCATCAGTACTATGCTTATAAGTAATTCCCTTTGGAGGCTCTGGGTCATTATTTGAGGTAGTATCTAGAGGAGTGCCAAAGTTATTTGGAGGCATTGAAGTTGTCAAGGGATACTTCTACTCTATATTCCTTAGAGGGTAGGTCTTCTTTAAAAAATGATAAAAATCATGGACTTATTCAAGAATATCATCAAGTTCATCATCTTCTTGGAAAGGGAAGTCAAATGTCTCCATCATGAAGGCTTGGTTAGTAGATTTAGATTTTGATGTACCTACACCATTATATTTTTTATGAACCACTTAAAATGTATCCAAATATTCTTGAAAGGCCTTAAAATATTTACAGAATTCAATGTAATCTATCTCACCATGTCTAGAAGTACAATGTACTCTACAATAATTAGGTAAAGCAATATCATTAAGATTTATATCCATTATTTTCTTATTAGAAGATGACTCATTATTCTTATTATTGTTATAAATATCATTATAGAATCTATTACTAGACCTACTAAACCTATAGAAATAAAATTTCCTACTTGAGCTCTCTCTAGTATTACCAACTTGTTTCTGTAGCTGAAGAAAATTAGTGGTTAACTTTTGGACTGTCTTTAAGATAAGAGTCATTTTCATTTTTGGGTGCCTCAGAATGATGAACATAATTTTTATTATTAATAGTGATTGGTACTAAATCCTTTTGATCATTTGTATTAAATCCATTGGTAGAAGTGTTCAAGAATCCCAAGTTTGGGTAGGATGAGCATGACTTAATAGTAATTGGTTCAAAGTTGGGATTTGGTTTAAAGCTGATATGTTCCGATTTTTATTTGGGAAGACATTCAAGGTAGGTAAATATGGGTTAACATTGGGAATAGAGTAAGCCATATGAACCTAGGTCTACATCTAATCATTTATGATCACCATTTTAGAATAGGCCAAGGCCAAAGTATTCATAGGTCCAACAATCCTCTTTATGAAAATAGAGGTCATGGGATCCAAAGCATCTTTATAGATTTTCAAGGCGAATGCATCATTAGGATTATAAGGGTCTATGGTCTGACTATACATATTTTAGAACTTGGCATTAAATTCTCTTATAGGTTAATTTTCATCCCTTTTAATAATGGTGAATTGTTGGTACAAGACACAAGGACTAATAATTTTTCCAAACTAGTCAATGAAGATATTATTAAAATCAACCCAACATGTAATGTAATTCTTAGGTAAATTTAAAAACCATTCATATGCAACATATTTAAAAGTTAATTGAAATAGTCTACATGTTACATCCTCATGGACCACATTTAGTAATCTTAATGCAGCTTTGAATGACTTAATATGTTCTTCTATAGTTAAAATACTATTGGGACTAAATGTTGGCAAATATTTTTTAGGGTTATGGGGAAGGTCATGTAACACACCTAGAAAATTGATATAAGAGCCACCTACTCAAGTCATACCTTGATTAGAATTGAATATGTGAGCATCCTAAAGTGGTGAAGTTGGCAAATACTTTGAAAGCCTATGTTTATCTTTGTCCTACCTAGTTCTTCTATGGAATTTTAATTCAAGCAGAAGTTACTCTATTTCTAAGTGTGACCTTGTCCTGATTCTTGGTAATTCTAGCTTGAGAAATTTGAATCCTATTTGAAATACAATGTGTCAATTATATCTTTGTAGATAAAAATGATTAGAAATACAGATTAAGCATATTTTGTAAAGATTCATATAAAGGAAAATAAAGGATGACTATCTTTAATCAAGTTATCTCAAAGATGTATCTAAATACGTAATTAAGATCAACCTTTACATGTTTTAAGCTCAAATGAACTCAATTGAGTAAAGGATCTAATAATATTTGATCAAAACAACTATTACTAACCTCAAATCTATTGGATTCACAATTTTAAAGCTATCTTTACCATAATATAACATATATTTTCAAAGAATGTCAGTTTTTATCTAAATGAGCACGAAGACTAGTCTAAAATTGTGAAGATCACTAACCTTTACATGATTATGATAAAAGAAACAAGAATATGCAAAGATTGAAGTGATCTTTAGATAGCATCCACAAAAACTAGAAAAGATAGTATAAATCTACAAAGAATTTAGCCCTCCTTCTAGCACCAATGAAGCCTACCTTGTTGATGCCTAAATATGTATCACAAAGTTCTTAGAGTGTCTAAGAAACATTTATCATTTTATAACTCAAAGAATTTAGAGTATGATTTATAGTTTGTGATGATCCTATTATATATGGTAGAATAGAGGTAGAACAAATGATTGTTTCAGAATATTTATATTAATTGATGGTTGGGATCCACCATGGCCTATAAATCTTTGCAAATAAGAAGATGATTTATGCTAGTTAAGGTGAATTATACTCAATCTAAGTTTAAATCTAAACTAATATGGACATATACAATGAATATTAAAGTGAATTGGTTAAAAAATAAGAAAAAGGAAGGGTAGGTATACATAAATAACTTAGGTTAATGCCTTTATAATATGGTTTTATTTCATGTTAATAAAAAATAAATAAACCTTAGGCTAAAGTATTTAAGCTAGGATTAAAACATAGTAAAAAGGGGACCCAAAATAATAATAAAGGACTTAATGTAAGGTTTTTAACCTAAGGTTTTATCACATTAATAAATATAACAAAACTTTATGGTAAAATTTATAATCTAAGTTTTTTAGAAATAGGTCCTTGCAATCATTAGATCAAGCTAATAAAATAGACCAGAAGATCATGGGACATATATGGATCAGGCATAAAATTTTGGACTAATGTTTGGTCAAATGCTAAAAAACATGACTAAATCTTATTTAATCTAAGTCTATGGTGTTCACAATCACTCCCACAAAAATTTAAACTTGGTTAGAAGGGTCTCAGGTCAAAACATGGACTCAAATAGATACAATTAATCTATAATACGTTAGAAGCTAATAAAATATCAATTTTAGCATTGAAGTGAAAAATCCTAAGCATGTCTATTTTCCAAATGAGACTCCATTGATATTACAACATCAAGAACAAACATATTCATTCATTCAAGTGAGATTGGTTCCTGAGCTTGAATTTGATGATCTCATGGGCATTAATGATGGCCTCATGGATGCCAATTAATGGTCATGAGAATGCCAAATTTAAGCTCAAATAATTAATTATAGGGGTTAAAATTTGATAGCCTCATGGATGTCAATGATAGCCTCATGAATGTCAATGATAGCCTCATGAGAACATCAATTTTAAGCTCACACATTTAATCATAGGGACTAAAATTTGATGGTCTCACAAACATCAATGATGGCCTCATGGGTGTCAAATCATGGGCATGAGAAAATTAATTTTAAGCTTGCATATTTAACCATAGGGACTAAAATTTGGTGGTCTCATAGACGTTAATGATGGCCTCATGAGCATAAAATGATGGGTATAAGAACATAAAATTTAAGTCCCATAAATAGTAGGTCCCATAGGATCTTTGAACCTATATGTGTTGTTCAATTGATCTTGCCTAAGTAATTAGTTATTGATTATGATCTGGGTAGTTGGACATCATTATCTCCTATAGTCATAAAGGGATTAAGTGAGCTCAGGGACATTTAGAATTTAAACCTTTAAGTATAACATAAGTCTTTAAAACATAATAAAATGGAGACCCTTTTAATAAATAAAGGCATAACATAAGTTTTATCTTAAGGTTTTCTTGTATTGATAAGTATAATAAAAGACCTTAGGGTAAAACTTAGGTTAAGTCTTCATTATAATAAAAAGGGAACCATTTTAATCCATGATTATCTTACTCCATTGGATCTTTATCATCCACATGAACATGGATCATCAATCCTTCAAACAAGCACATGGTTTATGCTATGGCTTAGATACATATAAGACTTAGGATAAAGTCTTAAGACTAAGGTCTTGTTTATGTTAATAAGCATGAATGGGGCCTTAGAATTAAGAAATTAATCTAAGTTAATAACATATGAAAAGGAACCTCCATATAAAAATGTTAGACCATATTAAAATAAAAGGGGACAAAGGGTTCAGGATATAAAAGAGACCTAGTATATAATTTTTAGACTAGGGTTTGGTCATGTTGAAAAAAATGAATAAGACTTAGTATAAAAATTTAACTAAATTCATAACATTTTAACAAGTTCCCACATAATTTTATTCTTGCCAAATTTGAATTTGAATGAGGGTTCTAAGCTAGGGTTTCTGAACGAGGGTTTCAAAAAGCTTAAACATGGGTTTAATTTGACTTTTAATATATAAAAGGCTAGTAAAATGTTAGATTAAGATAGAATCAATTAAATTAACAGTATTTCCACAGTCCATTAATTACAGTAGAGAGCTTCTAGATTAAACTATGTTTGATTTTTTTGATCAATGTTTTAGTTCACACTCTATGAACCATCATTAGGGTGATAGAATGAAAGATGTAAAATAATAGACTAATCATTCCTTATATAGATAAAAAATTAAAGCTCATTGATGTCAAGGTGAGTGAGAAAAGAAGGTAGGGCTCATATAAGGGGGGAAATTTTGGGTTACAAATTAATATTAGAAATTTCACTTTTTAATTTATAAATAAATACCAGTAAACTATAAATTTAATCTAGCCAACTAAAATGTCAGTCAAAAAACTCAAACATAGTCTAATCCAAAAGCTCTATACTGTAAGATAGAATCATTAAAATTATGAAACCTAGACATTTTCTTCCTCCAATGAATATCTGTTAGAGATGTAACCTAAAATAAGAAGATCCAAAGTTAGCAAAATTTAGACAAGGTTAAACCAGATCCATGATTAAAAATATCAACTAGAACATGGTGTGGATGATCTTTAAATATTAATAATGTGAAAACATGGTAATGATGGTTCATGGAGTGTGAATTGAAATGTCAATCAAAAAACTCAAACATAGTTTACTATAGAATCTCTCTACTGTAAGATAGAATCATTAAGATTATAAAACCTAGAAATTGTATGCTTCCAATGGACATCTATCAGACATGTAACCTAAAATAAGAAGATCCAAAGTTAGCAAAATTTATACAAGGTTAAACTAGATCCATGAATAAAAATATCAAATAGAACATGGTGTGGATGATCTTTAAATACCAATAATGTGAAAACATGGTAATGATGTTTTGATTAAATAGATTTTCAATTTTAAAGTATAAATTTGCATAATTTTAACATAAGGGTCCCCAAATTCAAAAATGGGGGTATGTTGACCTCAATAGTTTTAAAGGTAGAAAACCCTATCATAGATAACTAAGGTAAATTTAAGAATAAGTGGATTTAATTGTCTTAGTTTAAATGAAATCTAGTTTTCAATTTAGGTTGGGTCTTTATACATTAATATTTATTCATTTCTTTCAATATATAAATATATTATGGGTTGTATTTATGTATGGAATTGGGTAAAGATTATTAACCCAAATTAAGGCATGACTGGGTATGAAAGGTTGAGCTAAGATAAAAAATTATTAGGAAACCAAAAAACTCAAAACCCTAGATATGTTTGGTGTTTTATTTTAAGTCACTTCAAATGAAATAAATTTCCATTCTGAGTAAATTAATATTGGAGTTGGATTAATTATTACTATAAGGCTTGTTAATAGGAATAATAACATAATGTATAAATATACATAGATATATACATATATTTTATGGCACATGAATGGGTTTTTCTGTGACCTATATATATACATATGTCTATATATATGTATATTATGTTTAAGTCTATGGTTCTTATATTTTAAATATATATAAATGTGTTTATATGATGATTGAACCTTAAGGATATGCTAAGTAATGATTATCTATTGAATGGTTATTCACTATAGTTTTATTAAGGAGTTTCATTTTAGTGAAATTGTGAAAATAGACAAACTTACAATAAATATACTGCTATGTAAACCTAATATAAATAATTACATTTATATTAAGTGAACATGGTTAGAATAATTTCAATATATATAAGTATAAATTTATGTATCCACTTACATATTAAATTATGTTTATATATATATATAGTTGGCTTGTCTATATTAGACCGTGTGCATTTCAAAATCTATTAATTATGTAATCAGGTCTATTTAGGACCATGCACCATTCAAAATAATAAGTTGTGTTTAGTCAGTTATAAGTAAATAAAACATAGTCATAATAATGTAGTTATATCTATGTTGGATATTGGAGAGGATTTAATAATTTTGTGTTGACATATGCATATAAACGTATATGTGATACTCTAGATTAATTTATGAAATTTTATTATGAAACAAGTATACCATATAAACATATGCATTATCTATTAGATTTATAGAAATAAAACTTAGCTGTTAGAACTAAAATTAATCTTGTAGGGTATTGGAAAATAAACTAATGTAGTTGTATATCTGTATATTCATATATAATTATAGATGTGATACTGATTAAGTTTAGACAAAATGTTATTCTAAATGGAGTATACCTTATGCTCATATGCATATATATATATGGACAATTAAATATGTTAAATAACTAAGATTTTGGGTACATTTGATTACTTAAATTAACAAGGCTAAACTTAGATGTGTGAATAATGGATTGAAGGAACTTTTAAATTTGTAGTATTTGTGAATAAATACAAACCATATTAATATGGATTAGTATATGAATAAGATTAATTGATGCACTTTTGTTATATGGAAATAAAGTGATTTTAGGTAAAGATAGTAAATAATTTTAGATGGGTAAATAACACTAAGTGAAATTTTGCATGTAAATATTTTATTAAACTTGAAGTATGATGCTTAGTTTTACCTAAATGGTATGCCTTCAAAATCTATTTATATAGCTGATATTATGCTTTAATTAAATTAGATGTTTGAAACTATTATGTTATATTTGATGGATTTAATGAAATTATTTGAGACTCTCTTGTATTAACACATAATGTATCTTCTAATAGAGAAAAATCATTTTGAAATTTGTTGGTTTTAATATTTTTAAATATATGAACCAATCTAGTATTAATGACCCTAAATAAGTGTGTGAGATAGATTCCACTTACTTAATTAGTGTCACTAATATGTAGAGATGGTGTAATTTGATTGACTGGTGTGTATGTTATTGACTAATCCTCAAGATCAAATAACTATAAGAAAACTTTGGCCAACATAGTGTTTATGGTTAAACATTGTTGTTTCATCTATTTGATTTAGTTTACATGTTTTGTATGATATCATATTAGAATTGGTGTCTTTACGATATGATTTATGTAATAGTTATCTTACAGTATATGGGTTCTAATTGTCACTCTTGATTCTTGTACCATCATTATCTACCCATCCATGAATGGGGGGTCATTCCATAATTGTGAAATTGAGTGGGGGATCGATGGTTTGTGGTTGGTGTGAAAAATAAATCCGATGATGCTCTCCCTCCCATCAATAGTACTTCACTTTAAATTATACTCATGATTACTTATGGATGTTTCAAGTCTGATGAGACTCACATGTTCCATGCAACATTGTATAATTATAAATAATTATTATACCATGTACTATGTAAAACTATACCTTTTTAAAATTAAACCATTACAATAGTTGGCTATAATTTTATATCATTAGGGGTTGAATTTATAAATCTATATTTATGATTTAAATATAGTGTTTATTTTTATAATCATCATTGTACATGATTATATGAACATTATCTAAATAGATTATCTTTAGACCTTGATTATGGTAAGCTTAAAATTAATGTATTTAATTAAATATCATTGTGTTATGGTTTCATTGTGATGGAATATGTCTATTGCATTTGTGTAAATATTTAAAAATAATAATTTTACCTTATTCTAGTAACACCCAATAGGGTTGTTACAAAAATTCCAATTACATATATCAGTGATAATGAGTTTAATAAGTACTGTAGACTTCTATGCTTGAGATGACATACATGAAAGATATGGTGAACACATGGTTTCTCAACAAATTTAGATTTTTTTTGAAGGAATGGGTCAGTAACCTACGAAATTTCATAGTCTAGGGCCCCACCTCTACCATTCATATCATTGTCTTTAGGCCAGGGATAAGAATTTCTATGACCATTTTGAATAGAATATATGGTTTCTCAACTATTTTTTGCATCAATTATATATGGATCCCTCTACTGGACATGATTCTAACATCCAAAAAATTCCTTGGAGAGATCATCATCTCCAACTTAATTCTCAAAATCAACAATCCTGGAAGTTTGCCAGATGGTAACTTCTATATGATATCATACAGAGTGTAATCTATAACTACAATAGTACACTCACCATTTTATGAATCCTATAAACCATCCACAAAGTACCCTAAAAATAGGATATTTGATGAATTTAACATTCTCCATATACATAGGTTTAGAAAGAACATGAAGAGGTTGACTAAAAACTATTACCCCATGGTTTATCAGGCCATTTATGAAAGGAATATTCACAGGCTATTTGATCAAATAAAGAATATGATTATGAATATGGGTGATTACTTGTTGTACCCCAAGTGTATAATAATTAAAATAGATGGCACTAGAGCACATACTATATATACAATATTTTCAAACTTTATTAATTAGTGATGCTTTCTCTCTTACAAGAACCCATCGAGTCTTAATCTCTCTAAGTTCATGCATTAAAAGGTGCATTAGGAAAGGGGTGGGCAGACCATTGGTGCTTCATAGGATTATTTTCCTCTAAACCACCAATTTATATCTACATAAACATCTTCTAAAACACTTCCCTAAGTTTTATCTTCTCTCATACACCTTTTTCCAAGCTTTTACCACCTTTATTATCCCCTTCCTAAGACTAAAACCCTTTTTGATAGTTTATCTTACACCATTGACCCAATTAACCCTATACTCAAATTGATAAAACTCATTTAGGGTCTAGGTTAGCCCCTCGCTAACCTAAACCAAGACCTAATTTGTTTTTATCAATAATAATATAGAGTCAATTGGGTAGACCCTATTGACTAAAATTTCAATAAGGTTTAGGGTTAGTTTCAAATATATATACACATTGATTTATTGAGGAGAAGAGAAGAAGAAAAATAGTATATTTTATATCTACTTATCCACCATTCTACTTGAGGAACATAGATTAGGGTTTCAATACTTTCTTTAGAGATATGGATCTTGTCTTGTAGAGAAGTCTTTTGGATGCATAGAGAATTTGTTTATCTTAGATTTGACTTATCCTTATTATCCTTACATATCACAACAAAATCTTACAAAGCACCTTGGCCAAGGGAGAGATTAAGGTTCGAGAGGTTTGTCTTCATTGGTAAGTAATATTAACTTTGTTCCTCCTTTGTAAGAGTAGATAGATTTACATTTGTATTTCTCTCACATGTATTAGGATTTTATATACATTGATGTGAGTGTAGATCTTTTATGCATGTTTAGTTTTTATGTTTATTACCCCTACTTTATTCCACAAGATTTGGTGAACACTAGATTAGATTTTTAATTTACTTTGCATTTGCTTTGTGAATTTGAAAACATAGTACCTAGCTAGGGTTATTGCATGGTGTTGTTTGATTAGAGGATTTGGAACCCTCTCTAGTGATGTTACTATGGTAAGATATCCTTTGGTTAGGTATAGTGGATCCATCTTGGTCATGGACTTAAATATATAATTTATCAATAATCACAAGTATAAGTAGGATTTATCTTCTTTGAGTTAGGATTGATTAATAAATCATTTTCATTTCTATTTACATAAATTCTACTAAACTTGATGTGAATCAAACCCTTTTAGGTTTTATTTCATTATTTTATTTTATCATCATGTTATATTTTTATATTTTTGTAGTAATGTATCAAACTAGTCGATATAGTTATAACATTATATACACAAGTTTAATACATAATCACTCTAAAATGACTCTATTTTATCTGTACAGATCTTACAAAAATACAAGTTACTAGATCAATCAGTTTAATACAATATTATTCTTTAGCTAAAAATTTATGTCCATATTTGAACCAGTTCACTCTATTTTCAATTCTCTTATATCGTAAAATAGGTCTACAAACATAGTTGAGCTAGTCAACTCTATTCATAACTTCTCTTTTAGGATACAAGGTTTTACAATCTTTGTTGAGACATTCGACTTATCAAAATAAAAAATCAGAATTTGAACATCACAACATAGAAAATTTAAAATAAAAATATATTCAAGCCCCTAAAGGTTAATTCTTTCTCTCTTTATCATTTTAGTTTTCTTCTTTTAGTATTATTTTTCACAACTTTGTAGTTTGTAAAACTGTAGCCCTAAAACCAATTGGGTCGACCTATTCGACATAATTTTGTAATTTGTCTTCCATATAGAAGACATAGTTGACTTATTCTATTATTCTCTTATAGATCTTACTTTTGCATAATATTAGTGACCCAATTGACTCTATTCTGTACTGTTTGCATATAGTGTCCCCTGAACTAACTCTATACTCTTTTCAATCATAGAATTAACCTATATTTTCTAGTAATTAATTCACCTTTCTTTTTAGTTGTTTGCATGCTTAGAGTAACAAACATAGATTAATTAGGTGGTTTTTCAAATTACCATTTTAATCACACTATTTTTCTCTTTTTCACACACTTCCAAATCACTTTACATTAAAAAATCATTAAACATTTTTTTCCTAAGGTCTACTTACTTGGATTTCATCACCAAGGGGTAAACTAACTTACTTTTATAGCCAATTATAAACATGTTATTGATCATATATATTGGAAAATCACCTAACACCCTATGACTACAGAATTATAAAGTAAGGGTGTAATCCCCAATACCAAGCTAGTACCATCACAAATACAAATCCCTTTTAACCCAAAGATCATAAAACTAACCTTAGATTGCCTTCTAGTTCCTCATTGCAACCAAATTCCCATTCACATTAATATTAAATTTCATTATAACTTAATAACACTTAGGATGACCAAATATTAGTATTTAATTTCAAATTTTTGCTTGATCTTTTTTCATTATATGTTTTATTATAAAACTTGTATTATCCAGCATTGGTGCAAGATTTATGTCATGTGTTCTAGTGGGACCAACCAAATTGATCCAATTACTTGTGTGCCTAATTTCATTTGGTTAGATTTTATTTTGAAATAACTTTATCTATTTTAGAATAATGTCATTAATATTGACACAATCTATTATAGATTATTTAGCTTTTATGCATATAGTACATAGTCGATCTATCTGACTATGTATCTTTATCTTCATATTTAGTAATTTTTATAAGTAGTACATAGTTGACCTATCTTACTATGCCTTCTTATTTATTGGCCTATTTCCTGTTCAATAGTACACAATTGACATCTATGACCGTATTCTCTTTTTCTCTATTATGTTCCCTATTTTACAGAACATAATCAACCCATTTGAATCTATATCCTATTTTCTAATTTTGACTTTGTATCACCCTTTTTAGCCTCCTTTTATCATCATAAACTTATTTTTTGAGGATAATAAAGAGTTGAATCCAACAAACATGATGATATTTACCAATCCCAATAGGTTTCCCCAAAAATAGCTTGTGGCTTCCATTTTAGATGAAAATAATGTGCATGTTTCCACTTACACTACCACTTATGGGACTCCTCATTCATCATTAGTTCATAATCCTCCCTTAGAATATGAACCTAAATTAGAGTACACATCTGAAATGTTCTTCTTCATTAATGAGTTTCCTCAACATAGAGGAAAGGAACCTTCAACTATTTACAATCTCATGATAGGTGGTCAAGTAAAATAACCCCATTCACCCTCCCCTACATTCTCTCATAGATTTTGGGGTGAAACCTTCTTTGATTCTCAACCTCTCCTTTATATTTTGACACCTTCCCACACTATGACCTCTTATTCTATTATCTCTTCAACCTCTATGTTAAATATCTCCACTAACATGGTAGGTTCCACCTCTAGTAGGGATTTTCCAAGGCCCCTCCTCCTCATCAACCCACTAGTGCATCATTTAGTACCAATAATAATCATGATAATAGTGCTTCATTTGACACCAATGCTAATCATTCTACTATTGTATCTTTCACTACACATGCTAGTCATGTTACTAGTGCTTCCTTTTCTACCAATGATTCTCACACCACTAGTGCCACACATGCCACTACTCAGTGAAACCCAAGCCACTAATACTAATGTCAATGCTTTGCATGCCCCATAAACTAGCTAAAATACTAATCAAACCCACAAAATATTATTACAAATTCTCAATCAAATGAATGCTTTTTAAAATAGTAATGTTAATCAAATGATACAGATGCAAAATCATCTCATTCACCTTCAAAATCAACCTCAACAGGTTCCATGGGGAGCACAAAATCCAAATTCCCTCGACCCCCCTTAGGGATTCCAAAGAAAAGCTCATTCCTCAACCACCCCTTGTCAATAAAATAATTAAACATCTCCAAAATGAACCTTTTATAACTCAAATTTCCAACATTGACATACAAGGTATCACACCTACTATTAGTTATAATGGGTCCATTAATCCTTCAAAGCATCTAAAAACATTTGGTAATCTATACAAAGATTGGGTCAAACTTAATACCTTTGTTGATACCAAGATATTAGATAAAAAAATCTCTAAATACCCTGTAAATTGGTACAATCAACTAAAATCCCATTCTACCACTAGTTTAGAAGATATGGTTAACTCCTTAGTGCAAGATTTTCAAATTAGTAATATCCTTGAGAATACCTTGGCTGACTTCATCAATGCTAAGCAACTTGAAATTGAAATATCACAAGATTTAATTAAATTATGGAATACCTTATCTAATAAGTGTGAAAATAACATGGTGCATGATAATATATTTCATATATTCACTAATGGTCTTTATCCTAAGTTGAAATATTAGGTTAGGACTCTATGTCCAATAACTTTGGAAGAATCCCTTGACCAAGATAAATGCCAAGATTTTCTCATGTGCCAATTTGAACCATCCCAGCCTCCCATGGGCACTTACATGTACCTTGAAAATAAAATATATCATACTACTACTGATGGTGTCATTGATTCTTATGACACTATTCACAATATTCAAGCCATCACTCCCAAAAACATTATGGAGCATGCTCCCTCTAGACAACACCCCTAATCTAAAATTTTCCCAAACATATAACATCAACATTCTCAAACCATTATCGTTATTCAAGCCTCAAAATCATCTACCAAGGCCTCTACCATGAGATCTTAACCCCATTTATACTATGAAATAATGGTATGATCCTACAAATTTTTGTTGGTTTCATACAAATTGGGACCACTCTCATGAGACTTGTAGACAATTACGTAATCTAGTTATGAATTTTCTTCTTGGACCAAAATTTGACCATGATTCAATCATTCACAAACACCAAAAGGAATATGATATAGCCTTTAAATATCACAAAACACAAAACAAAAATCAAGCTTTAAACTAGGCTAATGTTCATCTTTCCATATATAAAGACCCTCTTCCTAATCATCAAGATAACAATGATAAGATTACTCCTTCCACAAATAATTTTGAAAGTATTATAGATGAAACCACTAAATAAAATGTGGTAAATATGAATAATATACTAAGGGTAGTTACTTTCATTAATTCTACTCCAACCCACATGCACCAAGCCTCTCAAATGTTTCATGTTATCCAAGATTCTTCTCCATCTCATCTAAAAAAGTTGGGGAAAGAAGACTTTATTTCTTTCTAAAAACCACTTATAACACCTCAATTGGATAATAACTCTCATATTATCTCTACTATGCCCCTAACCTATACACTTATCGACAACATTATCCAACCTTCCCATAGTATTTCTTTAACTAAATCAAAAGAAATACCTAAATCAACTATCCCATCATCTAAAGACAATCTACCGATTTGTCCTCAAACTACACTAACCACATCTTATCAACACAAGTTTGAATGCACTTCCAATCCTCCTTTCTAAGAGATCCTAAAACATTACACACCTCTATCTAGCAATCCCCTTGAGGGTTATGATGAATGGGACCCCATCATGGAACTTACTAATCTCCTATCTTAAATACACTTTCTAGAACTCATGCGAACTTCCCCCCATCATCACAACCATATGAAGCAATTATTATTCAAAATTAACATCCATCATCCTCCCATAATAGGATGTGAAGCTACCTTATATGGGTCTAAAGATAATATCTTAAAATAATACGAAGAGATGCCTATATATGTTGATGAAACAATAGACACTTCTTTTTCCCTTAAATTTCCTATCACTTCCATTATTCTAGATGAGATTTTTATTTTATTAGATTATCCTCCATTATTTATTATCATTAAAATTAGTGATATTAAAGTCAAACATGCATTGATTGATGAGGGTTTAGTCAATTGCATTCCCTCTCTCAATTTTATAAAAAATCTTGGAAATTATGAGTGTAATCTTAAGTCCACATGTAGTATATGTCAAGGTTATGATAGAATGAAAATACCTCCTTTAGGTTGTGTGTGGCTTCTTATTACCATCCCTCCTATTACTTTTCATGTGAAATTTATGATATTTAACTTTCCCCTTTCCTACATCTTTCTTGGTAGACCTTGGACTCATCACATGAGGGTTGTTACCTCAGTTGCCTACCAATGAATCAAATTTCCCCATAATGGTGTTATCTAAAATATTAAAGGAGAAATAAACACTTAGAATTTTGAACAATTCTAAGAATGTGGTGTCTTTAGAATTCCAACCCTTGAACCCTTACCTAGTGTCCCATTTAGGTAATCTCAATGTTTAATTATCTTGTCAACTCTAATTGAGGCTATCATGGTCACCCCAAACTCATTAGTAATATACCAACTAACCTCTTAGATTCCAATGATGATGAACCAAATGAGATCAGCCTCAAGATCAAACTTTATGTCTCTCCCCTCATCTCATTACCTAGATTTCAACATCCTTGAATCTACATTCTCATTAGCCCTCTATCAATGACATAGCCATAGTCTTAACCAAGACTCAACATTTTATTAATCACACAATTTTTGATGAGAAGATCATACTTACCTACACCATCAAATTTCATACACCTAATTATGATGATGGTTATACTTTAGATGATCCATTCTTAGGAAGACTTGTCCATGTTAGAAATGCCAAGATTATTCAGTATCATACTTATTTATTTAAATATTTTCATTCATATTATTGTGTTCCTTATTTCATAGTGCCTAATTCTAGTACTCTTCCTCTTTTTCATAGGGTAGAGATAGAGTGATCGCATGGTACACATCTAGTTTTGATATAACCTCTTAAGATCATGCTCATGGATCATGTTATGACTGATCTTTGCCATTTTGATAGATACCTAAATCCTTATATTTTGCTTCCTATAGAGATGCTAGATACTCCTTTTAAGCCTTTTATGCATCCTATTTTACCCTTAGTTGAGCCTAGTCTAATTATTACTTCCACTCTACCTTCACCTAAGCCTCATACTACATCTAATTTTGATTCTCCATTAGATGATCTTGGCCTAATATCTTCATCAATCTTGAATTTTATCAGTAATGTCCTTCTTCCTTTGCCATAGCTTGATCCCTTTCCTGCCCATTGGGTCGATCAACCTTATTACAATATTCACAAAGTTGATGGTCATTGGAATAAAGAATGCCAATTATACTAGCCTTCCTTGGATTATACTTCTACCTCTTCTATTATTAGACCCCCAAAGTATACTAACAAACATATATGTTGATTCCATAGTATAGATAATCATTCTTCCACCCATTGTCAAAAGCTTTGGTAATATGTCCTACCCTTCCCCACCCCAAAGATAAAGTTATAAATCCTACCAAGTTATTAATTGAGTATATTCTAAAATATGGAGAGGTATATTTTTATTTCCACTAGTGTGGTACCCATCATATTGATCATTTCCACATTATCTAATAGCACCTTTATCATACACTTATGACCATTCTTATGCCCATTAATCCTCCTTCCATAGGTCACCCACATATGAAGGCTACTCCTTCTACCCCTTGTAGTTCCTTGTTCCTTTATGTCCTCTTCCTAACCTATGGTTCTTTCTCCACTGATGGTATCACCTTCATGTCTTGAAGATACCATTCCTCTTCTAGAATCCATTCCCCTCCTTGAGTATTCTATGCATGAGATACCTCATGAGCATGATCCTTCAACTACACCTACATTTTTTGTTGAGGATATTTGATGAGAGGTATTTTCACATATTTCCATGAAGATATATGAAACTCTTGCTACCATTAGGATCTAAATTCATAGAGATATATCAAATGTCATGGATAATATTTGTGGATAGATTTCTCAGTACTTATGAACACAACATGGTGTTATTTCACTTTATTCTTCATTATGATTTTGGATTGGACTTGTGATCCACTTTTATCTATATCTTATATCATTTGACTATGTTTCAAATTTGGTTTCACTTATCTATTTCACGTGGATATTTATATTATTCATTTTGTTTTGTATATGGTTTCATTTGTTTTCATCTTTTATTATGATTTTTTTTCATGCTTTCATGATTACACACTTATATTTATGATTGCATTTCTTTTTCATGGATGTATTTATTTTCCCTCATGTTTATTTGATACCTTATCTCAAAAACATGGATAACTATTATTGTGACTTGATTATACAAACTTTACTCCCCTTAGTAATACTTCTTTACCATATGATCAGTTAGCAAACAAGTCATCTCATTATAATCCCATCTTACCGATCCACTTTGGATCTCCTTTAATTCCCCTATTTCCTTTTGCATACTAAGAATACACACAGTTGAAACTTGAGATAACATATTGGCTAATAGGTAATCATAAATGTTTAGTCAGTAATATCTTTGGATACTTAGCTCCCTTTAACCAAAGTCTAAACCTCATTCATGTGTATCAATTTTATCACTCATGTGGGTTATTATAAATCCATACGGAGGAGGAATCTTAAAAGCCATAAAATTTAAAAGCTAATCATTTAAACAAAAGGAAATAATACAAAAGGGAAAATACAAATCTCAAAATTTAAATCACCTTAAAAGATATGATTCATAGCACATATCCTTTTTCTAATCAAAGTTCAAAATCCACAGTTGGCCTCATGATAGAGTCAAGGTCTTTTGGGGTGTGGTAGGCCAACAGATTAGGAAAGGAGAATAAAAAAACTTTTAGTGCTACCTACTTTCTCACACAAGTACCCAATCTTCACAGTAGACCAATGACTATATAAGAGGTCCTAAGGAATGGGGAACATGTTGTGGGAAGGTAGTTCCATTTTAATATTCCTATTCATATAACCAACATGAGTCAATCTTACTATCTCACTTATTTGCCTATAAAACTTTTCACTTATTATGAGTAGGTATCCTTTTTATTTTGATGGTCACTATCCACTTAATGTATTTTTGTGTACTTAGTGTACCTAATGTTTCTTAAGGTCTTCTCATAGATGCCCATGTCATGATTTTTTACATTCCCTCATTCATTTACAAATATTTCTCCATAAGAAATATTGTTTTTTTAGATGATCATTCCCCTTAGAGTTTATATTTGTGATGTTCATTGTAAGGCCATAAATAAGACAAGGCTTTCCTCACAAATTACCACATTAAAAACATATTTTTAAAAAAAAATTCATAGTTGTTTCCACCTCAATGGTATTCCCTTTGTGATTTACAATGTTAGACCATGGATAAGACCAAGCCTTTCTCACAAAATATTCTAATACCCAAGTCATAATGAAATTACATGTGTTAAATTTGAGATAAGTAGTGTTAGATTATGATTTACACATCATTGACATGGTTCCCATATTGATATAGTATGTTTTATGCTTACTTAATTAATCCTTCACTTTTATCTTCTAATCTTATGATTGCATGTATGCTTACAACCATTCTATAAAAATTTCTTACTTCCCAGTTTAAATTAGTGTGATCAATTTTATATATATATATATATATATATATATATATATTTAAAATTTTGTCTTTCTTTTCATAATTCCCAACATGATTTAGTATGATTGATTGACTTAATTATTTTGTTTTTATACCATTGGTATTTCATGAGCCTTCGATTTTTATTACAATTTTTCATACTTCTCAACATGATATAGTTTGATTTTTATTTATTTTAACTTGGTGAAAATATTTTACATGGTTTAAAAACATGTTTTTTCCATTTTTACCATCTTTGGTTTATTATATTTAGTCACATTTTTTTATTACACATTTCCCATCATGATATAGTGTGTAGTGCATTTATTTTTGATTACTTATACTTTTCCAAGTCATTTTTTACTTTTTATTTTTAACCATGCATATGTATCACATAATGCTAGAAAATGAAACACTCAACACATATTTCCCATAGCATATACAAAAAAAGTTAAATACATGTGATAGAAAGAAATATATCCATGCATCAAAATCCACATCCAAGTAAAACTCATGAGATCAATATAATTTTCAATATATATATATATATATATATATATATATATATAATGTGTTTGTACAATCGACAAAATACAATAGCTCTAACTCTAAGACTAGGCTTTGTCATGCCTATCCTATAGCCAATGCATGTCACCCATATATTGTTAAGACTATCCCATCTAAATAGTAAACTATAAAGAGATAATTTGGGATCTCACTCCAACTACCTATCCCTATAGATTATCCAACTGGGCCTATACCTGTCCAAGTTGGATAGTGGTCACCGTGTGCACCACTCTCTCTTATGATAGGGCCTACCAGGCCTTTGCCTCTCCTTATCCAACTCTTGATAGTGGTTATATCCCATCCATGCATGTCTAAATCTACCTCATGGCCTTTCCCATGAGTTTAAACTAACCCTACAAGGATAGGGAAGATAGAACCATAATATCATCTAATGTGGTAGGGTCATAGAGTATGAGTACCCCATCCAAAATGTCATGGTGCACAAACATAACTAGGGATCCCTATTTGATCTCCTCCATCACAAGATATATAAAACAAAAACCAAAACTAGATAGGCATCATATCACATATATATCTCAAAATAATCTATCTACCATAATCACAATGTAATTAGTGTCCTATATCAAAAACTTAAATTAAAAAACATTTTTCACCCATGTTAGTAGCACTGATCATGGTATATCCATATGCTTGTTCATCAAGCATCTTATTCATAGGCCACCTCCACACCAGTGAAAACCCTAGGAGTCAATACTTGAGCACACTAAAATCCTCTCCTTAGGGGTATCTCTATAGACTAGATGTGTCATAAAATAGATGTTGGGTCCCTTATACTATAACTCTCACTTATATCTCCTCACACTAATGGTGCCTTTGTCTTTGATGTGGATTTGGTGGTCATTACTACCTCTATTATGGTACTTGTTGTGAACCTAAATCCATGTCCATATCATATCCTTCTACTAGTTGCAGTACCACCTACTACTATGCTTATCTAGTATATAGTCTAGCATGTCGAGGCCTAATCACTAGTATATTCATAAGTACCCCTCCTCCTCTCCTCCCTCTTAGATATATATCATGTCATGACTAATAATCATGCACTATTAGAGGGTATGTCAGGTGTGGGAGTCTAAATTATCCTAGAAAGTATGTCATTGGATGTGGATCTATCCATGACATTGTTAGAGATTTAGATTTTACCCTAGCTGAGAAAAGGATTGTTTAGGTCCTGTACTCAAATCTAGTCCAACATGTGAATGACCCTAGGCTATGGGTTACCTAATCTTAAGTCAAACCTTTAGGATTTATAATGAGGCTGGCTCCTTTGATGTATCACTTAGCTCATTTCCACTAGAACCTACTAATTACTAGGGTGAAAAGGGACAGAAAAAAATTGAAAGGGAAACCCTAAGCTACTATTGTTGATACACTTAGAATGATTGTTCATCCACTCTTACTTGAGATTATAAAACACTAATGAGAGAAAAAATGACTATATATATAACTCCTAACTATCTTATGTATCAATGTTTCATGTAGAGGTTTCATCAATTGATAAAAGCTTGAGGGAAGTGATGGAATAAGCCTGATTTAAGGTGCTAACCAATCAATGTATCCACTATTGGATTCAATAAAATGATGTCAAGTAATAGAAATGACCTACATAATATGACAAACTACCAACTAGGTGAGATCAAGACTTGAAAAGGGAGAAAGCTCTACCACATATACAAATCAACTGACATGAACACACTAGATAAGCATAACGAAATCTTAACATAGTCTTTGATTCATCTCAAGAGGTTACAAAGCTCAATCTTGTTAGATTCTAGTCATGCCCAAGATATGGATTCATTTCAAGGCTTAGAAGCCTATATTTATAGTATAAGGGAATGAGAGAGATAGGTAACACAGATGGGAGAAAGGATAAAGAGTTATCAATGATTAAGGCCAAGATTACTGCTAAAATCAATCTTAACAACCACTACATTAAATCCTTTTTGATCTCCTCATTGTATTAATGATACTAAGACTATTTTGGCATGGAAGGATGGATCATGAAGGTCAAGACCATTGAAGGAATCAACCATCCCCATTACATGAATCCTTCTCAATCTCCTCTCCATTAATGTCCTTCACTATAAGGACAAAATCATCATATTTATGCACCTGACAAAGCCATGATTAAGTTTGCTTTGGGTGGCTATAGGTACCTATTTTTTAAATATATGTTATGTGTCAAAATATGAGACATTATAATATATCTCATTTATGTTTTTATCTACTCTAACCTAAATATATATCTTTAATATAGATTAAAAACCAATCCAAATGATTGGTTTTCATATAGTCATTATATCAATGCAGATCCATAGATTGCATAACTTCATTCTAGACTATACTAGGTTTTAACAAACCTATCTTGAATTTGAGATTTAATGGAAATAGAGGTTCACCATTAACAACCTTAATTGCATAACTATGTTTTCTTAATGATTTTTGACTGATATCTAGTGCTAGTACACACCCTTTAGAAAATATTTGCTCTTAGTTTGACTTGGACTATGTTCGACCTCTATTTGAAAACTCCTAGCTTAAAATTTTAATCTTAGCCATCGATCTCAATCTGGGATTCTCATATTGTGCCAATTTTTGACTCCCAATTTGTTCCATGGTCCCTAAACTTAGGATTGTATGGTCCCCATGCTTTCACCATGTGATGACCTTGTATTCATCTTGAGGTTGTTAACTTATTGACCTTACATGTACCATCAATCTTCCTTTGTAAGAATGAACATGAGCCATATATATTCTACCAGTTTAATGAACTTAATAAACTTTTCACCTATGTACTTTTCTCTTAGTATCCACTAACCTTTTGACCCACTACTTGTCATCAGATCTACTTTATATGAGTGAATGCACTTTGTTGATTTACCTAGACCCACTAAATTTGTCAATCACCATGTACCATTAGATCTTGGTATGGGTACCTAAGATATTGATACTTTTTAGATATGTGTTCATCTTTGGAACATTTAACCCAAATGGTTACTTATCATAGCTTTATCTTGACATCTCTGTATATGTCTTAGACTGCTAGTTTAACTTTGAAGCTATATATCTTGAGATAGAAAAGACATCAAGATATGAAATTTATAGAGGATAACATAGGTATGAAATAAATCATGTCTATGCAATATTTTATCTTGAGAGGATATCCAATTTGATCTATTATGTTCACAACCAACTTGCTCTATTCATCCTTGCATGATGTTTAAATGACAATCTAGATTTTCTAGGGTTGAGTTAGTCATTTTTTTATTCAATAAGGACAATATAAGGCATCAGGTCAATCTAAGTCAAAGGTCATCAACATGATTCAAATGATAAAGGTTGACATTTGTCTTGTGAGGCCAAAATGTTAACATTTATAGTGACTCAAATGGGAAGCATGCCTATTATGCTTGACAACCGAGACACTTACATGAATTCTTGGACTCATGAAACAATGTCAAATTTGAACCTTGACTATAAGCAACCTCTTGATAAAAAAAAACTACCACCAAAATAATAAATAAAATAAAAAAAGGAAAACTAACCTAAATAAAGAAAGGACAACAAACAAATTTTCTAAGACAATACTTTGAGGAACTTAACAAAAAATTACCCTAATATGTACAACTTAAATCTACATATACATTTCCTCTTGGATAAAAAGGAAGGTTTGATTGTCCATATTAAAACCTTGAAACATGTCTACCATATCTTGATGGCATATTATTTTAGATTAGAGAAACTAGATGTTCATTATCTATTGATGAGGTAGATGGGCCCCAAACTTCCATTCTTAGTTTTTGTTGATTGAAGATGTAGATATGAGACCCAAAGATATTCTTTCCATATTATTCTATTTTGTAAAAATACTACCAATTCTTTTCCATTTATTGGCTGCCAATGATCTAAGGTATCTTTTATTGTGATTTCATTCTAATCCTCATTAAAAATTGACTTCTCAAGGTCTTCATGATTAGCCTCTTGTATCTCTTTATGCATGTTGGATGACAAGACCTCTTTGTTTGATTTGTGTTCAGGAATAATGATACGAGGTTTTAGATCAGCAAACACTTGTTCATTTTTCTCATCTTCATGCACTTACTCTTCTTGTGAGCCAAGTTTAGTAGTTGATTAGTCTTTAATATATTCAATAGGAAGTGTAAGACCTTGAATAGATTTATATTCTTTGCAAATATACATATATTGCTACCAAAAATCTTCATCATTACCTTGATGTTAATCTTCCTTGACTAGGGTGCACTCATCAATGGTCAGTTCTACAAGTTCTTGAGAAGCATATTGATGTGGTAAAACTAGTATGTGATCAAGAGGCTCTTGAAAAATAACCCTTTATGGCACATCTAAAACTTATTCTACATATATCTCATCTTCTACTTTCACTTGTTCCTACAACTCATCTTTTTTGACCCTATGGAAGAATGAATCATGTTTGTTCCTACCAAGAGGTGTCTCAAGAACCATTTCCTCTTCAAGATCATCCAAATAATCATCATTAGATATAAGTTATATATAAATTTGAATGTTTAACTCTTTAATAATGGGTTCTCTTTCCATAAGTGGCATAGAATATCCTTGGAGTGACTCCAAGAGAGATGAAATATATACCTTATTTCTTTCATCTAGTTGTTTGTCTTTAATAATAACCACTTCCTCCTTATTTTACATATCACTTTTAATGGATTTCCATGAGGGAAAGGAATTATATTCTTGAGGAGGGAGAGGTGGGGATTGAGTAGATATGGGTTTTCTTGACTGTATGACTTGACTTCAAGATGGAAACTTGGGCTCATGATTTTCATACATAGTGTGTATTATGGCTTGAGGAATGAAATGAGGTATGCACAGTTGAGATGTTATTACCATTGTATTTACCTATGTCTATTACAAATTTTTATCTATATCTTCAATTTTCCTAGTAAGGTAGGCTTCCAAATTAGACCTTGATTACTCATGATGGTTGGCTCTTTCAACACAAACTTGCCTTTCCTATTGGACTCTCCCTTGGACATATTTCCATAAGGGGAAGGTTGAGAGGATTTTGGGGGAACTATGATGACCTTGAAACTCATTTGGTGAGGTCTTGTGAGTTGTGATGGGAAGCTTAACATGAGGCTGACATGGAGTGAATGAGGGAGGGCAGATGGGTAATGAAGTGTTTGATGTTCTTCATGGGCTATCAACTTCTCCTCAGTCTTGGATATGAGTCCATATATGTCAATAATGTCACTATTATTTATAAAATAACCTCTCCTAATGAAATACATCCAAATTAATTTTTCCTATTGCACTAAATTTTTAACCCCTTTAATGACATGTTTTAGAATTTCCTACCCATACCCCTTCAACGCATTAATGTTTATCATTTTCCCCTCTTGGTATAATAGATACTTTTAAAGGATATATATGGAATGGTTTGGGGTATGGGTAGGCTATTTAAAGATGTCATGATACTACCATGACTGATCATGAAGTTTATCATAGGATTGTTATGAGCCATGAAACTACTAGTAAGGCTCTATGTATAATTAGTGATGCTCATCATAAGGCTAATATAGATCATGATAAGGTAGATATGGGGCATTAAGATCATAACAAGATGTATATGGATCATTTTGAAACTATTTATATGGAGAGGAAAGATAGAATTCTTCTTGATAGGATGCTATAGCCTAGAAAACATGAAGATAAATAAAAGCATGAACATGAATATGCCTCTTACCTTGAAATAAGGACCAAGGAGTAATTGAAACTACTTTTAAAGATGAATGTGCTATAGAATTTATTCAATAGCTAAAATTTTTTCCCACCAAGCATGCCAAAATTATTGGAGACTTAGATTAGACCCTAGATGAGTAAAGGATTATTCAGGTTCTCTACTTAAATATAGTCTAACATGAGAAGGACCCTATGTTGTGGGTTACCTAATCTTGGGTCAAACCTCTAAGATTTTTAATTAGGCTAGCTCATTTGATGTATCACTTAGCTCATTTCCACTAGAACCTACTAATTTTTGGGGTGAAAAAGGAGAGAGAAATTGAAATGGAAACCCTAAGATACTATTGGTGATACACCTATAATGATTGTTCATCCAATCTTACTTGATCTTCTAAAAAACTAATGAGATAGAACAAATGACTAGATCTATAACTCCTAAGTCTCTTATGCAAAAATGTTTCATGCAGACCTTTCATCAATTGATCAAAGCTTGAGGGAAGTGATGGAATAATCCTAATTTAAGGCATTAACCAATTAATGTATCCACTATTGGCTTCAACTGAATGACAACACTAGGCATAACCTACATAACATGACAAACTACCAACTAGGTGAGATTAGGACTTGACAAGGGAAAAATATCTACCACATATGTAGATCAACTAACATCAATAAAATATATAAGCATAATGAAATATTAACATAATCTTGTATTCATCTCAAGAGGTTAAGAAGCTCAATCTTGGTACAGTCTAGTCATGCCCAAGAGAGGGATTTATTTCAAGGGTTAAAAGCCTATATTTATAAAAACAGGGAATGAGAGAGATGGGGAACATGCATGGGAGAATGGATAAAGAGCCATCAATGATTAAGGCTAAGATTATCTCTATAATTAATCACAATAACCAATTCATTAAATCTTTCTTAAGTTCCTCATTGTATTAATACTAATAAGACTATTTTGGCATGGAAGGATGGATCATGAAGGTTAAGAACACTGTAAGAAGCAACCATCCCCCACTATATGAATCCTTATCAATCTCTTTTTCATTAATTCCCTTCATTTTAAGGACAAAATCCTCATATTTATTCACTTAGTAGAGCCATGATTAAGTCTAATTTAGGTGGCTATAGGTACCTATTTGTCATAGATATGACCATGTGTCAAAAGATGAGACACTCCACTATATCTCATTTATGTCTATATCTACTCTAACTTGAAAATAGATCTTTACTATATATTGAAAACCAATCTAAATTATTGGTTTTCATATAGTCATTATATTAATGTAGATCCATAGATTGCATAGCTTCATTCTAGACTATACTAGGTTTAAACAAACCTATCTTGTATCTGAGTTTTAATGACAATATATATTTACCATTAACAACCTTGAATACATAAATATGTCTGCTTAATGATTTTCAACCAAGCTCTAATGGTTGTATACACCCTTTGAAATATTTGCTATTGGTTTAACCTATATTTGAAAACTGCTAGCTTTGAATTTTAATCTTGGTCATTGATCTCAATCTTGGATTATCATATTATGTCAATTGTTAGTTATCCATTAGTTTAATAAGATCTATAATTAATCTAAGCTAGTCCCTATACTTTTTATATATGGTGGATTCACATTCATCCTAAGCTTATTGACTTCTTGACCTTACATGCATCATCAATCTTACTTTATATGAATGAATATGAGCCATATATATTATAAAAATTTAGTGTGTTTAAGACACTTTTCACCCACACATTTTCTCTTAGGATATGCTGACCTTTTGACCCACCACTCAGCATTAGATATGTTTTGTATGAGTGAACATGATTCATTGATCTACCTAGACCCACTATATTATTTAGTCACTACATACCATTATATTTTCATATGGGTACCCAAGATATTAAAACTTGTTAGCTATTTATTCATCCTTAAATCATTTTAACCTAAATGGTTACTTACCATAACTTTATCATGATATCTCTATGCATGTCTTGGACTATTAGTTTAAATTTAAAGATTTATATCTTGAGTTAGAAAAAACATCAATATATGAAATTTGTAAAGCATGATGTAGGCATGAAATACATCATGTCTATGCAATCTTTTATGTTGAGAGGATTTCCAAGTTAATCTATTAAATTCATAACCAACTTGATCTATTCATCCCTACATGATGTTTAAATGATAATCTGGCTTCTTTAGGCTTGAGTTAGTCATTTTTCTCTTAAACAAGGACATTATGAGGCATTAGGGAAATCTAAGGCAAAGTTCATCAACATGATTTGAATGATAAGGGTTGAAATTTGGATTATGTGGCCAAAATGTTAACATACATTTAGTGGGCAATGATGTATATCCTAATAACCCTATTATAATAGTTGACCAGCTAGGCCTTATAATATTAATGTGCATATAAGGTTTCCACATGACATCCCCTCATGTGATCATATATAGAGATAGCATGGGCACAACCCAGGATACATGGTCCTATCTTTACCTCAAGACTAGAGGTATCCTATGATCAACCACATGGGGTAACTCAGTTGGCTGATACATAGGGAACCTCTCATATATCTAAGCACTCAACAAAACCATAGGAACCATGGTATTCCACCCTCTGTAGGTTATCTCATACATATCATGCATGATTTAGACCTAGATGATAGCACCAAAATCATAAAATGCTCCCTGATATAGTATAGATTGGAATAAGGCTATCACATACAGTGGTACCTTATCATCTAACTTGGGACATAACACTCATGCTATCACAAGTCCTATCACTACCTTCTAGATGTCCATAATAGTTGAAATATAAAATTTAAATAATCTCACCCTCAACCTAGGGTAAATCCTATCTAAGTATGTATCCCACTAGGTTAATGCTCATCTCTTATCCAAATCCTCTAGTGCATAAATGATTACCAGTGTCCCACCTATAAGAATTCCAAGCAATATATGGACATCCTCCATAGTGATACCCACCTCAATGGTGTCCCCATCTGGCTCCCATAAAAAAGTGTTAGTCAAATGTTCCCATGCTCATAGGAACATGATAATGAGATCAACTATCAATAGGATTTGTCTCATCTCCATGATGCCTCTGAATCCTAGCGCAACTAGTTGAGCTATATCCATGTCAGTCAAATGATACAATAAATATGATACCCATGATTCATCTATAATACACCAATATATATATAATCTCTACAAAATATCAAATAAAAAAGGATGTATCAAATCTCCATGTCATAAATAATTAAAATACATTGTTAAAAATTCATAAATTGACTACTTAATTAGTTGGTTTCCTTTAGTTTCTTATGTTTTTTTATTTTCCTATATAATTTGTCCATTTAATACTAAATCATCCCTATATACATTCAATACTAAATCATCGTTCAGATCTAACATACCATATTATACCTCTTCTACCAATTGAATCATCCCTTTGGTACGTAGTTAGTCATCTATTCCTTAAAAACTATGTTGACCCACTACTATAGATTCATACCCCTTTAGAATACTATGTCATCCCACTGCTATGTAGTCAGGCCCCTATTTTCTACTCAACTTATGAATTGATTCAACCAAGTTGACTTTTTTCTTTCATAATAGTGAATTTTTGACCAATTACCATAAATACCATAGGCATTTATTGGTTTGACTTCTTCCTACCTAGTACCATATTCTACCCCTAGTATACCTAAAAGTTTCATAGGGTTAATTTTGGTGCCTATATTTTGCTCACAAGTCACTTTCTATATCTAACTTAATTTCAAATAAAATTACTCAAATTTTTTGAAAGTCATGATTGCTTACCTATGTTACACTCGTTATGACTACTAGGCATCCTCTCCATCTCAATTGTTATCTCCTTACCATGATAAACCTATAGTCTCAAACTAGGTCTCTCATAGCACTATTTTCTTTAAATAGTAAAAATAACAAATGAATTATTTTTCACCTTATTTATATTTACTATTCAAAATTATTTATCTGTCAAATATTTACCACCAAATTCTATTTTTCAATCATATCTATGTTTTTACTAGCTCTTTTTCTAAACCATAAGATGTTATGGAATTATGAAATTGTAAATAATATTTTCACATATTACATGTACATTTTGTTCATTTTTTGATTTTTCACTCTTTTTTGCTAATTTCTATAGGTTCACTTACTATTCTATACATTAGACACCTTCACATTTATTGCATCTTATTCTTCATCTATAGCACTAAGGTAAGTAAAGGTACATATTTTTTAAATTTGTCCTTTCATTTATCTTAATTTCTTACTATAATTTATTTAACTCCAACATTGTGTGTTTCTATGTTATTTTCCAAAAGCACCATCTCATGTTGCACCTACATGACACATGATGAGATTTGAATGAGGCATATGTATACACATAATATTTTCAAACTTTATAAATTACTAATATTTTATCTCTTGTAATAACCCATCAATTCTCAATCTCTCTGAGTGCATGCCTTAAAGGGTGTACTAGGAAAGGGGTGGGTAGACAATTGGTGTTTTACAGGATTATTGTCCCCTATACCACCACTTGTTATCTACACAACCATCTCCTAAAACATTTCCCTAAGTGTTGTATTATCTCTTTCACCCTCATCCAAGATTGTACCACCTTCATTAGTCCCTTCTTAAGCCTAAAACCCTTTTTGATATTTTATGTTACACTATCAGCTCCACTGACCATGTAATTAAATTGATAAAACTCATATAGGGTCTAGGTCAGCCCCTGGCTGACCTAAACCAAGACCTAACTTATTTTTATCAATAATGATACATAGTCATTTAGCCTGACCATGTTGACTAAACTTTCAAAAAGTTTTAGGGTTATATTCATCTATATATACACATCCATCTCCACCATTTATTGAGGAGAAGAAAAGAAGAAGAATATTATATTGTGCATTTGCTTATCCACCATTCTACTTGAGGATCATAGCTTAGGGTTTTAATAATTTCTTTAGATATAAAAAACTTATTCTATGGAGAAGTGTTTTGGATGCATAAATAAGTTATGTAGCCTAGATCTAACTTATCATTGTTATCCTTACATACCATAACAACCTCTTGCAGAACACCTTGTCCAAGGGAGATATTGAGGCTAAGCGGGTTCATCTTCAAAGTTAAGTATTACTAACTTTGTTACTCATTTAAAAGAGTAGATAGATCTATATTTATACTTCCCTCCAATGCATTAAGATTTGTATACATTAATGTGAGTATATATATTCTATGCATGTTTATTTTTTATGTTTATTACCCCCACTTTGTGCCATAAGATTTGGTGATCAGTAGATTAGATTTTTACTTTAATTTGCATTTTCTTTATGAATATAAAAATATAAGACCTAGCTAGGGTTATTACATGGTGTTTATTGACTAGAGGCTTTGGAACCTTATCTAGTGATGTAATTATGGTAATATATCCATTGGTTAGGTCTAGTGGATCCATCTTGGTCATGACCCCTAATATCTAATATATCAACAATTGGAAGTGTAAGAAAGATTTATCTTCTCTAAGTTAGGATTTATTAATAGATCAATTATATTTCCATTTTCATACACATGTTTTATACCTACCAAAGATTTTATTGATAAGTTTGTTGAAAAAGCAATTGATACTCAATTATTTGAAAGTGTGGACACCAAGTTAAGTCAAATAAATGAGTCATCCATCCCACCCCTCTCATTAACTACACAATGCAATACATAAGGTGGAATCACCTAAAAATTGTTGGTAAAATTAGGACACATTATGGTTTAACACGAGAACTGTACATACAATGGGACCTTAGAGGGAATGTCAGAGCACACCTCAAAAAATATGAAATAAAAATTAGGATCAACTATGGGCACCAGGCCTACGACCATGACATCATATTTATAAATTTTGAAGATGATTCTTAAGTGGCCATAAGGATGCACATGGCCAACATGTCTATTATTATGGCATAGAGGATCAATTATGATCCTAATATCACCAAATAATATGATAAAAGGATTGAAAAGTAATAATGGGTTTCAAAACCCATTCATAAACCCCCTCCTCAAGTAGAACTAGGAACAAAAGAAGTTGGCCCATCTAGGGTAGTTCAAGCTAAAAAGAGAGTGATATTTCTCTACATTCCCCTATACATAATTATTGTTTCCTCTCCAAAATATAGAGATGAAGAAGAAATTCCTTCAAGTCCAAGTGGAATAGCTAGTATATTTTATATGTTACCTTTACCTCCACTGACTATAGAAAAATAGGTAACTCTCTCTATATTCTTGTCTCATGTTTCCATTACTTCTCCTAATTTGTTACCACCATTGGTAATGCCCCAACCTCCTATGGAATCATTGTCACCACTTATAATTACACCAATGGTGATTTCCATTCCCACTTTATCACCATATTCTACCACTATAGTCCCTCCATTTCCTATTCCACCTCTAATTAGTCTAGCCTCTATTATTAATAAACCAATACTTATGTATACAAGGAATCTAAATACCCTTCTTATTTCTCCCCAAAATGTGGAAGTGAAATAATAACAAGAAGAAATTCTAAAGGAGGGGGAATATAAAAGAAGAGGGACATGAAGATCAGACCCTGTCATAATCTATGACAATGAGGAAAAGGATAAGAGATGGAAAACTGAGGATGAATGGGCATGAGTTCTTGACACTTAAGAATCATGGTTTATTAGTGAGACAATTGAATCAAACCTAGAGGATGAATGGATGATTTAAATGATTTCTCATTAATAATAAATTGATCCATCCTCCGATAAAGAAGGAGATGTGAAAGGGGATACATGATCTAAAATGTAAACATATATGCAAGAGACATCATAAACCACACCTCTAAATTCTCCACCTTAAGTCACTCATTATTTAGTGACAACTATTCTACCTAATTCTCATTTGGTTGTAAGTCCTACTAGTTTTCTTTTAAAAGTTACTTCTAGTTACACAATAACTAGTGCAATAGATTCTTTACATTATTTGCATTATTTAAGCAAAATAACCTAACCCTAAGATACTTTTATGCTACCATTTTTACCACCAAAACTTAGCTTGGTTTTTTGGAACCTATGGACAATACTATTATGAGTTCTTAGGTTTCATATACTTAGTTACTGACTATTTACAAAACCTTTTACATACCCCAGTAACCTATTCCTTATTTAGTGAAACCAAGCCTTAATCTACTAGTCCAAGACAAGGGGTACATTTTAAAAACTTGGTATCTACTTATATTTTTACTACCTAAATCACCCTTCATAGGTTATCTACATGGATATAAATTCCCATTGGCTAAGCTACATAGATAGAGACACCTATAATTTTAGTACACAAGGTAGAAGGGAAAGTTAATTACATTATAGACACATCATTATAGAGGCACGTTATTATATGGATTAAATCTACTCCATTTTATGTAATAGGGACATTCTCCCCAATTCATTTACCACTGTTAGGGTAATACCTTTTGATTACTCAAGGATATCAGCCAACTCAAGAAGCTCAAGCAACATAAATAAAGTTTTTAAAATAAATAGAGAAACTAGTTGCCCTAAATATTCCTTCATGGATTAATAAATTACAATATGAAGAAGAAAATAGAATATATGACTTAATGACAAATGATCATCCTATAGTTGAATTCCATTTTTATTATAGACAATCACTTTGATAAAATTCAAGAGGAAATTTGTGATGGACGAATGCCAATAAATAGAGTTGAAACAAAGAGAAGATATTTTATCTCTAACTAAGAGAAGGAAGGTGGATACTTTAGACCTAAATAGGATTAAGGAAGATCCTTAAAGTTTTATGGACATAACAAGAGGGTAATCAAGGAAATGTTTAGAATTTTTGATAAAGATGTGTAGAGGAATGTAGAGGTGATCACAATCTAAGACCTTAAATAAGGTCCACCAAGACCACCTACCGACCCATATGGGGAGACAATATTCTAATTTTTAATAAAATTAAGGATATTGATGGAAATTTGTGTTTCATAAGCCAATACATAATAAATAAGGCTTATGACCATGTTAATTTAATGACAACATCTGAGGTTACTTGGGCACAAAATTACATGATTATAAAGGGGGATGATATACATGAATGGCATCAAGAAATGTGGGATTTGGTCCAAAAACTTTATAACTAGGAGAGGAGGTTATCTCTATCCTAACCGACTTAAAATTCATTCAATTAATTATTCCATAGGGTCAATTGATTCCCAATCCCATTTTTGAGAATATTTTACAAGCAACATTGGATAGCTTTAGAACAAGGATCAAGGGGACTATTTATAGAACTAGTGATGAGGTAATGCAATTAGTAAATTTGATAAGAGATAAAATTATGGGGATTGAGGAACTAAATATTGAGGCTAAATATACATCATTTAAAAAAAAAGAAATTGATGGAAAATATCCCTCAATAATTCAAAAGAGCTTTGCTTGATTTTGAGACTATTGATCTCAAATTTTAGGAAAGTCATGCTCTTTACCTTTAGATGAAGGTATCTAAACAAGTAACTATGGTAGGGGATCATGTGAATACCACATCATAGTACTTATATTCCTAAGTAGACATTGGTACATACTCAAATTGGGCCAACTTATGTCCCACTTATAATAGCTACATTGAGTTAATCTTGAACTCAATCATTACTTCTAGTTGTAGTACAAGGTTCAACTTCAATTCTATAAACTCCTATGTCTACTTTAGGATCATCATTAGTTATATTATGAGGTATTTAGACATGCCAAATTAGGTAGGGGTTTTTAATCCCTTCCTCTCTTGAAAGGAGACTTACATGAACAAATATCCCTAAGGTCTAAATTACTAGGTCTTAGTATGCAAGGTAACCTATTCAACTCATTGTGATCATACCATATCAAGGATCTTCTTTATGTATTTTAGATAGATAAATATTCATAAAATTAAAGATATTATTCCTTAGTAACTATAAAATAATGATTTATCTATGAATAAATAAATTATTTAAAATGAAAATGTCTATCACTTATAAGTTCAATAGTGCATAAATGAGAAATAGATAAGAGAATGCAATCAAGATAAACATTAAACTTAGACAACAAATTAGAAACTAAAATAATATAAACTAACAAACTGATTAAAAAAGAGAAAAATATGGAGAAGGGAGAGGAAATAAAATAAAATCCTATGATAAGCAAAGCAAATTTGAAACCATTGATTGAATTCAACACCCAAAAATCAATCCTTCATGTGACAAACTAATCCACAATCACCACAAGAATGATGTAAGAATGTAAAGAGAGTGAGAGGATGAGAGGAATATAAATTACCACCATTCACATTCATAGATCATCAATAAACCTCCACCATCTTATATAAATCAATATATTTGTGTTGATAATAATTGTTTTTGTTGATTATAGTTGATTACATCTATATCCCATCAGTGTAACACAGGGGTTATAAGATTGAGGGATAGATTAATATAATAAAAAAATAAATTACATGAAAAATAAGTGTTATTGGATCTATGGTCTCTTTTGGAGAAGAAAATCCAACCATTTTATAATAAAAATCCTTCTGTATATAGAAACTACAATATTCAAGTGGAAGATTTTCCTTCCAAAATGGTAAACCACTTCCATTAATGCTTAAAAAACACTTTTCATGCAAAATTAATTCCACTCCATTTCAATTTTATTATTCACCACTTACACAAGACAAAAATCAATAAATTTTTAAAATGGATAACTTCTAGGTCTTTTAAAGTGCACTTTACCAAGGTAAAAATAGAATAGGGTTATAAAAATGGTCATAAAATTGATTTATAAACCTTATAAAAAAATATACCCAAATATCTATGTTAATAACATCTTTCCAATACACTAATTGGTGCATGAAATGGATCAATGAGTCAAATTTCATGACTAAAAGGCTACACCCTATACTTTTGACCTAGAGTTCAGGTGTCAGGGTCTAAAGGATACAATGTAGTCATCGAGGTTTGATAGATGAAATACAGGCATTGAGTTTTATTAGATAAAATGGATGAATTAGTTTTTATGGATGAAATGATAGATAAAATTTAGTCTCAAAACCATAACATATGCATAGGTGGTTGAAAACCTCAACATTCCAAAATAAGGCCAAAATGACACTTTAAAGCTAAGGTTAAAACATGAAACTTTTTCGCATGGAAGCACTCTCTAAGATGGAAGTATTTCATAAGTTGGAATGGCATCCAAATGGATAAAAATCCTTGAGAAATATTGAGAGAGTTGAACATTACACATGTAAAACATAGCATGACTCCTACAACTACAAGAATAATGTCAAAATAAAGTTTAAAGACCAAATATTATATGAAAATTTATTGTAATGTGGTTGGGTGAAGGTAATGTGGTTGACCAACAACACAGTCACCAACCAATGCTAATGTCATAGAATGATGGTAATGGGATGGTTGAAGGTAATTTAGTTAGGCTTTGAAAATGTGGTCACATGATGATATAGCTGCCAAATGATAGCATAACTATTGATTGGTAGAAGAGTGGTCACACAATGTCATTGTCATTGATCAATAACATGTCTAGAATCCCCTTGATATAAGGTTGAGAGATAGGAAATATGTGATATCTAAGATACAAAGGCTAAATTTGGAGGCCCTAACTCTAGTTTTATGCTAAGTGGAATACAAATTTGACTTGCACATATGTGATATTTCTAATAGTGGTGGTTTTAAGTCCTAATTTGACATGTAAATCACGACAAACCACCAAATCAAGTTTTATTGCTAGAACCAATGAACTATGAGCATATGTGAGAGTAGAGTAAAAATACAAAAAAGAGATTCCCTTATTCTTAGAATAATTAGGGTGTTTTTTTCAAATAATAAGAAGTTACACTACCTATTTAAGTTGTAAATCTAGTTATAACTTTAGTCCCATCCATGTCAGCTTCCACTTCAACTTTATTATAGTGTAAATTTTTCTAATGGTGACACACCAACACCATCTAATTATACATATTTACTTGTATGGTTTAGTTGAAATGGAACCTTTAGTTCCAAATTTATTTAACATGTATATATTGTATTTTTGAATGAATAATTTAGTTATGAGAAATTAATGTTATGCATGTGTGCTTTGCATGAAAGTAACATACAATGTTATTTTTAGAGTTGTAATTTTAGAATTCACTTGAGAGATGAGGACTTCCCCATCCTAAGCTTATTTATACTTGCATCCTCATATTTTACATAGAGGATAATTTTGGCTATTAAAATTAATAGGAAATTGTAAAGAAGTTTTGTAATTTTAGTCTTGATGTGAAAATATTTATTCTTATCCAACTTGTGGATTGTGTAAGAAGTGTTATCATTATAGTTTCTAATTATTTGGTTGTGTATGAGTTGTCTTTTATTTACAATCTTTCATATTAATTTATAGTTATATGAGTACCTTTTGCATATAAATCACAATCCCCCTTGTATATGTGCTATTGCAGTCTAAAAAATGTGACAACCTTTTATTTCATGTGTTAAAGTATGTTGTATTTTGGTTCTCTTTGACTCTTAACCATGTTTGATTGTTAGTGTGTTACAACAGCTTGAAATAGACATTAGTTTTCTATTTTCTCATTTTACTTAAGTTCAAGTATTAGTCTTGAAAATTTTCATATAATTTAGTTCACAAGACTCCTTTCCTACCCTAATTTTCCCACCTTTTTGAGTTTATTTTTAATTCCTACCCACCTTAGTTAAAACCATCATCCTTCACCCATTTCAAGTATATCTAGGTTCACTCATCTCCAATTCATATGTGGTCAACAATATGCCTCACTTACTACTATCCCACCAATATGTTGTTTATACAACTTAATACCTTGAAACTCATGCATCAGAATGAATACATTATCACTAATCTTAAAATTTTAGAGACTACATCGTAAACTTTTCTGTAGCATGCATAAAATGCACATCAAAAATAATCTAATGGATATGCTTTAAAATAATTTGATCACATCACCTCCTATGTATCCTCCACTAAAATTTTAATACGATCATATCTATCATATAATGTTTGGACATCATAAATATAAGTTTTGGGACTTAAATTATAAAATATAAAAATATTATTATCAATGGTAATCTTCCACTAAACACATCAACTATAACACTGCCAAGTTTAAGTACACCTTCTATAATGGAATAACCTATTCAAATTTTGGTTACATCTTCTAAAAAATAATTAGAAAAGGAAAATTTACAAAATTAAAAATTAGAAAAAGGAACATTACATAATGAACTACTATAGAAATAAAAGTTACATAAGGAATAATTGGAATAGGACAAGTTAAATTGCAAATGGAAAATTTGCAAAAATAAGCATCAGATAAACATGAAAGTGTGCTTATAAAATAAGAAACCATGAAATCATATTTTACTATGAAATAATATAAAAATAAAGATGTTCATAACAATACTAATGTCACAGTAATGATTTCTAAGTGGTAAACTACAAAACATTCCTCATATCTAGAGCCTTTGATTCAAGATATTGACAATAAAGAACATATTGAAGAATAAAAAAATACACAACAATTTGATTGTATCTCAAGATAATGATGATTATGATTATTATACTCATGAGAATTGGTATAATAGTGATGAATAAAATGAAGATAAATACAATAAAATTAATTATATTATAAATGATGATATAGTAGAGGATTCACTTAATGATAGATTTGGCATTACACTTGATGATTATGACATGCATGATATAAGCCATACATATAAACATCCACTTGATGAAATATTTCAATGGTAGCAGTATCATTTATTATACATATATTATTAATGTTTTATTTATTTCCTATCCCATCTATTCTTCTACTTTTACATTTATGCCTTCATATACTTTTTCATTTTATTATTCTCATAGCCTTTAGATTTGTGTTCATTTTTTCCTTTCATTTTAATTATCATCCTAAACCAGATATCTATGACATATCTCTTAATTTAGACACATTGATTTGGTCATGGGTATATTAAAATGTCAATTATTAGCACATCCTAAATGACATGACTTGTTCCCAATTACATGAATCTTATTCATCATTTGTCTAAGCCATTTCTCTATATGTGGAATTTACCCTTTTTTTTCATCACTATGACATAAAACTTTCAATGTCAAATGTTTAAGCCACTTAAAATCACCCTCAATCCATCTCTAGTTTTGAAAAGGTATCCTTTATCTCTTATGACAAGTATACCATAGGTAGATAGGAGCACTATTTCACTCATGTCCACTTAGGTTGGCTACATCCTATGCCAAATAATGACTAGTTTCTAAAATTAAAAACAATATTTTGGATCTTCCCACATGATTCAGATGGTCATATAAATGAAAATTTCAAAAAAAAAGTCATATAAATACACATCTAAGGTCATTGATTTATGACACTTGGCATTCACTTATCTCAATATTACAAACTATTACACATTGGAAAATATTCCCTATTATTTCCAAATTAAAGATCATTCTTAAAGGGGAGCCATACGACAATTCAAGAGAATTATAAATTAGTTTAAGAGTTATCATTATCAATTATTAAATCCATTTTATATCTACATATATATAGTCAAAGGAACACAATTGCACATTCATTCTATGTGAGAGAACTACATGAGATTTATTTTCCTCATTGGAGTATGGAATATGTAGACTAAAGTCAATCATTAAATTCTATAAGGTTTATGTTAAAGTGAGATATCTCACATTTATCATTAGATGTAGGTGTAAAAGTAATAATGATCATTTTTTTTTATCATAGTCAACCATGAAAAGTTCATAGTCAATGAATTAGAGTAATTTATGCTATTGTCCACTTATAGTAACAATTCCTAAGAATTTTATTTGATATTTCCTCTGATCTATCATTTAAAACTTTTTTCTTCTTTTTTATTTCCTTGTGAAATATTCATCACAATCAAATAAGACTAGTCTATAGTTAACTAATTAAATAATTATGAACTAAAGTCCACTTACAATATACCTAGCTTTTAATTCTATTCTTGATCTTGAATATGTACAATCATCTCTTTCACTAAACTTAATAGTCACAAATATGAAAAAATTAGAAAAATTTGTGTAACCTAAGTATATCTTCTTAAAGTATTCCAAAAATAATAGTTTGACACATTTTAAAATTCATCAAAATAAAAAAATGAATATTATGCATCTTTTCAATTATAAGATTATATAGTTTTACTCCTATAATCATAAATACATTTATATATGTTTTATCAAAAATAGTGTTGAACATATTAGTGAACCCTAACTATTATTTTTCATCCCTTGATTTTTTGATTTGGTTTTCAATTTAATTTTTATTTTTATCTTATTTTCCAAGAAACCATGTTCCAAAATTTTTAAAACTAATAAAATATTTCATTCTAGGCAAAGTGGTATTCACTTTTACTCATTTGTGGTGTTAGAGGTAATACCCGAATACTAAATCCATTAAACATCACTATATATAGATTTTAGTTTCCACTCACTACATGATATATAAAAAAACCTAGGCTTTTATTTTTATTCATATGAATAATTTGACCATTTTTTATTATAATGCACCAATAAATGGTTAGTCCTAGGATGTTACTCTCAACATACCCTATAGATGGGTTACTGTAGCTACATGAATGGTGGAATTATTCATAGTTAGTGACTTTGTGGCCATGTTCACTATTTAATATTAATATTAGTATATCTAAGATATTAAAAATCAAAACACACTTTGTTTAGCATCATGGTAATATTGACTGCATTTTTATTACATATTTTAAAGTTGAGTATCATATTTTTTCTTAATTTCCAATTTTTTATTTGGTTTCACTATATATTGGTATTAATCAAATTTGAATATAATAAAAAGGCTAAAATGAGAAAGGTACAATCTCAAGCCTACTTCAAAATATTCCTAAAATACAATAACCATTAAAGATAATATTTTTCAAATCAAGTCTAACTAGGGAACAAGAAAAATTTTACATTCAAAATGCTTTAGGACATACTACACACCCTATTTAAGGGCTTACCATGACTATTGAGACTGATAAAATAAAAGCAAAGCAAGTGGATGAAATTAATGAGAAATAATTCACTAAATATCTTAATGGAAACCCACATAATATTGATGTCTTCATATACATTGTAAGATATGAGAAAAATAAATAAACTCAAGATTCCACTTCTACTTTGAATGTCCCAGTTTACTACTATTGCTTCTATATCTATATCAACACCTAAAATTACATATGTGAAATAATCCTTAGGTATGGGGCATAACTTAGTTTATAATAGATTCATATGCATGTTTATACACAAGAACCTTACACAAATCCCTTGATCATTACATAAGGTTTACTTCCAACCCTACCTAATGCATCCTCTATTGAGCAAACCATTTTATCATTACATGATAAAATTTTAAAATTAGATCAAGGTAGGTATGCATGGGCTAAGATGACCTAAACATATCCTATTTTTATTAATAGACCAAGATTCAGATAAGGTCAATCAAATAGAGCCTACAATACTTGTATGATCATGTAATGACCAAATTAATTTCTTAGATATAGTAGAGAGTTACCCACAACATGAATGTGAATGGTAAAGGTTTCCAAATCCTAAGTCTATGACATAAGTATGTAGATTTCACTAGACCTCAATAAATATATATTATGGTTTTACAACAAATGATGGTAATAGACTAAAATAAGAATGGGTTAGAATTATTACAATTAGTAAGGTGCCATGGTCAACCAAATGGGGGTTTATGTGACCTAAATTGATTCTGGAAAGTCTAAGCAACCTATAGACACACCAATTTATTTAGTGTGGAGAAGACATAAAAAATGATACACATACATATATTCACATATAACCAAGAAACATATAATATACCAAATAACAAATGAAATAATATATGCATAAAATATACTTACCTTTGGGTAGACCCATTGACACAACAATATCCCCCTTGGAAAATGTGGATCTTTAAAAGATAATATTATATATTCAAGACCTATGTTTTTTTGACAAAGACCTAAGATATCAAAATTTAGGATTTCTCAATGCCTCTTATTGATCTTCAATGACACTATAAAATAAGACTCCTCAAGATAAGGTTATAAACCACTAACTCTCCCAGATGAACTTAGACCCTAAGTGTAAGTGAAATCAAAGTGAATAAAGTTATATGATACAATATGATATGAATGTATTTTAACCTTTTAGGACTTAGTAAATGTAAATCCTATGTTGTTAAAGAGATAAGTATAATAAATTAGGGTAGAAATATAAAATAAATACAACCACTAATTTGTAATAGAATTGACTTAATTTGACCTTTCTAAAAATTAAAAAAAATAATGTCAATAATAACTTAGCTAAAAAATGATTGAAATAAGAGATCTAAAGGTTGAAAACTGAGCTAGAGGCTAATATGAATGTCTTAAATAGGATCCAAGCTTCAAAACCCCTCCTAGATGGTAGCACCCTAATTGTAAAGTAGTATCATGTGGTGATAGTGTCCTCATTTTGGTTGTAGTGTCCTCTATGTAGAACTATTATGAGATTTTATCTATACTTATGTTTGGGTCTATCAATCTTGTTCCTATGTGCATGAGTTTTGAATATCTATATATGATATATTTTGACTAATTTTATGAGAAAACCTTAATCCTCCATTTTTATAGGGAATTTGGTTGACACAAGCAACAAAGTGTGTTGTTATTAGGATAGGATGGACATCCTTAACACATCACTATGATGGGAGTTACCTACATACCAATAATCTAAAGAGGGATCAAGTCCAATGTAGATCTCCCCACTTAAGTGTTGGTGCAAGTACAAGTGAATCTAGTATGATTATAGATTTGAGTGATTTTAATGTGATAGATACTAGAAAATTGAGTAGTGTAAGCTTAGAAATGTTGTAGATGGTTATATGTAAAAGTAAGGAAAAATAGGGATTGATAACCTTGATTATGCACAACTTGTTATGAGTTTGTATATGTAATTTGCATCTAATTTCCATCTATTAGTTAGAGGGATAAAATTCATGTATATATACTATCTAGTTCTTGTGCATGTGTTAAAAGAGGTCTAGGCCAACCCTAGGTGATCTTATATTTGAAAATATGTCTATTAGTGGAAAAAGGAGGGAAAGGACAAAAACACCAAAATTGGGACACTAGAGCCATGTAGCGCTATTGTCCCTATTATGGCGCTAGTGTTTAGGTGGTATAACCCAAGGCACAAAGGGATATGATGTAAATATGAGGTTCCAAGATTACTTTATGGATGTATAAAGAAACCTATATCCTACATGAATATTGGATAAGTGTGAAAATAGGCCCTAAGATAGGTATAGAGCTAAGCATAGATAAATGGTCTTAAGTAGGACTCTTATCACTCAAGTGTCATATTTAGGTGATTACATCCCACCTTATTCTATGAATGTATAAAAGTGAAATGAATATGATAAAATAAAAATAAGTGTACCAAGGCTTAACTAAAAGGTGAATCCTTTGAATTTAGATCTAAGTATGTGAAACATGTTCCATTATGTGTCTTGTAAAAGCAATGTGAATAGATCAGTCCTTACTTAAGAGATATCAAATACAAATACAAAACCAAGTGAATAAGTAAAATTGAGTAAATAAATAAGAGGGAGAGAGGAAAGTAATAAATACACCTCATTGGGAATGCAAACCAATACATAAACCTAGTGATAACCTATGTGTGTATATGTAGATAGTGATCAATTAGTGAATACCTTCGACTAAGTTGATGTCTTAGTTAATCCTGATGTGTAAGTGGTATATATTAGGAATACAAAGTGATTTTGATCCATTATTAGTAATGAAAACTCAAAACAAGTATAAATAACATAACTCACAAAGCTAACTCTCTCATGTAGTTTTACAAATGAGAACTAAGAGCTATTCAAAGAAGGAATACGACATCAAACCTTCCCAATATCATCCCTCCTCTAAGTGAAGCTCAAACAACATGATTTTCCCTTGATTTGGTGCTCCAAGTCTTTATCAATGATGAGTGGCTTGCTCTTCCATCATCTCTCAATGAAACAATGAACTAGGCTCATGAAATTAATCAAATGTGTGCCAATAGTTGAATCTATCCAATTGGAAATTAAGCATAATAACACTACACAAAAAAAACTTGTGAATATAATTCTACATAATAAGTTTACACCAAAAGAGCTTGAATAGATGAGTGAGGACCCTTGTATTTATAGTTTTTTTGGAATGATCAGAATCAACCATGACCATTCATTTTGATATCAAGATGTGTAACCATGATCAATTCAATTTTGGAGGCTTAATCCATAAATATACAATTAATATTTGGAAGAAAGGGGTATTAATGAGGTGTGGGAGAGCTTAAACTAGATTTTTGTTCCATTTATGGATTATGGATGCCACCCCACTAATGATGTCACTAGATGATGCAAATATTAGAAAGGAATTTCTAATTAATAAATATTCAATAAATTCAATGGGTTTTCCACTTAAGCTCTTGATTTGGTTTAATTTGCTTAAGTGAGGTTAATTAAATTTTTGAAATTCTTTGGAAATTGGTTGTTCACTTAATAAAATTGGTCTAAATGACAATTTACTGGGTTGTAATTTGATTGGATTATAATTAGAAGGTGTCATTTGCATACAGATCAATACCTCAATTAGAGCATTTTAGATGCAAAATAACATATGCACATGTCAAGTACTTCTAAATTATAATAATTCAATGATTTAAAGCATCAAGTTATGTTTTTTTACATTTTGACTCTAAATAATTTGAGAAAAGTTAATAACAACATAAAATGCATTGCCCCATTCAAGGATACATTAGCCTAAATCAGCACTTGTATATGAAAAGCTTGAACCATTTAGCGTGTTTTAGTGATTTGAGCCTAAATTTTGCATTGTCATATAATTTTGAGTAAGATTGACAATTTCATCATAATAATGATAGGAATTTCATGTCTACATTTTACCCCTATTTAAGAAGGTGTATCAAGACATTCAGGTGAAGCAACATCTTTTCAAAGAAAAGAGTTGTCAAGAAGAAGTTAGAAGGAAATTACCCAAGATGCCCCATCGAAAGGCCATATGAGGATGAATGAGGGATGAAATCTCAAAAAGAGAGAGAGAGCAATATTGAAATTAACCCATGGATGAGATTAAATCTATATGTTTTAATTATTACACACATTGATTCATAATGATCAAAGTAGAATAAAATAAAATGGGATGCAAGGTAGGTGAAGGGGAAGAATGTTTTTCTAAAACATAAATGACACACTTTAATAAACCCAAAATACCATGAAATTTATGTACTTAGGTAATTATTTATCCTAGGACAAGTTGCACACTTTAAAATTTATAGAATGAGAGTTAGAATTAGAATAAAAATGAGAGCATTGCTCTAGAGAAAGGAAATAATAATGTGCCCCAATATAGCAGATTTGATCAAGTGATAAATTTAGTTTTGCCCTAATAGGGCTGATTTTGATCACTGATAATGAATTTTTTCCCATTAAAGATGAGTTTTTCGATGATTGATCTAAATGTTGTGCCCTAGTAGGGAAAATTGGCAAACATAGCTCAAAGATGTAACATGTGGAATAGATTAAAGATGATTGGGTGAAAATGTATATGTGATATATTAATGACTAAAGAAGACACACAAAACCAAGCATACAAGGATGAAAAAAGTGATGAAAGAGATGAATAGAAGAATAAAGGGTGGTCAAGCTGACTTGAGATAAGTCATGTATCTTAGCACTACTTACATAGTCCAGATGAACCTTGAGCTAATGTAGTTTTCTCAGAAGTAGGAGAAAATGGAATGAGGAATGAATAATAGAAGATTAAATAAAAGATAGACCACTTTTCAATTAGACTCATGGTGTATGCCAAAATATTTACCTCTTGTATAGAGTCTCATGTTTAGGTATCGTGCATTGAGAGTTGATCTTCAAAGTGGCATTGAATTTTGGACTTGGAATCCAAAGCACTTGGTTCTTATTTTAGAAAAATGAAATTATGCATCACAAGTATGAATGAATTATAATAACATTATATTTTGATTATGATGAGATGCTTTAAATATGGATATTTAAAACTAAGGATAATGATAATTACCAATACTAGAGTTACAACTATTTACATTTAAACAAAGATAAAAATAAATAATACAAAAATGAAACCTAACTTAAAATCAATATATGAACAATTATGATTTAAGTAGGAATAAGAATGTATAAAATTAAAGCAAGAATAACTTAATAAACAACATGAAATAAAGATATGAATAATCAAGATCCATGTGTACTAACAAGATGTACTCAAAAAATAAAACAAAAAAACAAGACAAACACCAATCTAAAAAAATTAAACCTATATAGACTAAAAGTGATTATATAATGTACTTAAACTCAATAGAATAAAACAAAACCAAGATGAAACAAAAAAATAACATAAAAGACCAAAAAAAAAAACACCAAAAAACAACAAAATAATAAAATTTGAACAAAAACCCTTGACAAAATACAAGGAGAGACAAGAAAACACAAAAAAACAAAAATAAAAAGAGAATTAACACACACAAATAATAGTTAGTCATAATGTTCATGAAAATATAAAATAATTATCCATGCACCTATATTAGAGGCATTACTCTCCATGTTAGGGTTCCCCCTAATCTTAAGAAAATAATGAGACTAGTAGAATAGAATAAGAACAAAGAGACAAAATTACCCCCAAATGAAAGGGGAACAACACAAAATAAAATGGGAGAAAAATAAGAAAATGAATGGGTGGCCAATCTGACTCCAAATGTATAAAACAATTGGGCATTGCCTAAATAGTTCCATGGACATAAGGTCCAACATGAACTTCAAGCCAAATGTAGTTCTCCCAAGAAATGGAATAGAATAAAAATGATGATAAAAAAATATGATTAAGGTTGTAGAGAAAATAAGTAAATGATCTCACAAAATGGTGAGAGCATTCAAATGAGTTCTCATAAATTGGAAAGAGCATGGGATCAAAATAAACAAATGTGTAAGACAATATTTTTTTGTTTATTTTGTTGATCGATTTATAATGCTTTTCTATGTTTTGGATAAGCAATAGAAATGAAATATTAACAAAAGGCCCAGGTAACTACCTAACCGAGGAAATGTACATCCATAGGTAAGAGTTCAAATAATAGCTAAATATGGTTGTAATGGGGATCATGAATATTAACAATGACATAGGGGACCAATTAATCAAGGAGATTCTCCTCCAAGAGTAAAAGTTCCAATAATAGCTAAAGTTGATAGTAATAGCCCAAGCTCGTAAAAGAACAAGAGTGTGAACCTGCTAAGGCAATAATGCCTACCAAATAATATAAAAATAATAATATAATAGTATGTAGTGTGAAAAATTTAAAGTTTCATTTAGAAATTAAAAACCATGTGTTATTGTATCCATGTTCACTTGTCTATAAGAAGAAGCTGTAAAATACTATTTAGGATGAACTTCTTTGGAGAACTAGTGCTAAGGTGTGTTCAAAATTCCTATGAGTTATAATTAGGATCATAATTGGTCAAGGGATAAAATGGTCTAGGTTACATCGGTCTAGGGAATGAAAATAATATGGTTCTAAGTAGAATGGTTTAGGATGAAACAAGACAAAATGAATAGGGTCTAAAATAAGATGGTCTAGGGTAGGATAAAAAGAGTCGAGTCGGAGTATAAATGATACAAAGTGCCAAAAATTTGAAGTTTCAATAGTCCAGAGTCATAAAAGTATATGGTTCACATGAGAATGGTCTAGGGTAGGTCAAAACTTAATGAATATGGTCCAACATATGACAGTCTAAGATATAATAATGGGATAAAATGACTTCAGCACAAGTTGTCCCAAAGTAAGGTGTCTTATAGACAATGATTCAAAATATTTCAATCATAAAACCACTTGAGATGTACAATGTTCATGGGCTCTAGGATTTCTTTGCCATATGGACTAGTTAGTTGATATGCCCCTGATCCATAATTTGTTGTGATGACATACGAGCCTAGTTAGTTAGGTTGGAACTTACCTTTCTTCTTGTGTTCAAAATTTGTATTCTTTTGAGTCCCTTTCAAGACCAAATCACAAATCTCAAACTCCCAAGGCAGAATTCACTTATTATATATTTTAAACTATATTTTGATAGGCTTGTATGTTGTCTAGGGAAATCAAATGCTTACCATCAAGGAGTTATAGCTCTTGTAACCTAGAGACTCTATAATCTTCATCATCTTGAATATTCTCCAAAGATACTCATAATGAAGGCAGCTCGATCTTGATTAGGATAATAACTTATATTCCATAAACAAAAGAGTATGGAGTGGCTCTTATGGGGTTTTAATGACTAGTGTGATACGCCCAAAAGTTAGGAAAAATTTGCAAGTGCCAATTACAGCCAATGTGATTAAAAATCTTCTTAAGGATTGCTATAATGGTTTTATTCGATGCCTTGACTTGAGTGTTTCTTTATGGGTTATATGGTGTGGATTTTTTCTACTTGATTTTGAATTTTACACAAAGATATTAAAGATATCGATTTACAAATGATCTACCATTATCACATATAATACAAGCTAAGATACCATATCAACATATGTTATGATAATGAATGAACTTGGATATCTACTTCTCAATGACATAAGTGAGAGGAATGGACTCGATCCATTTATTAAAATACTCAATAATAGTGAGAATAAGTTTATGGACATCATAAGATGTTGGTTTAATTTTTCCAATGAGATTGAGGCCCCATGTAAAACATGACCATGGTGTAGTAATCAGTTGTAGTGGTAAGGAAGATACGTGTATCAAATTACCATGTTGTTGGTAGGAAACACACCTCCTAACATAATTACAAGCATATGTTTCCATCTTGGGCCAATAGTAACCTATTATGAGGAAATTTTTAGCTAAGATTACACTATTGGTGTGGGCCCCACACATTCCTTCATGAACCTCCTTAAGCGTTAAATTGGACTCTCTCAAAGATAAAAAATGAAGTAACATTCCATCATATATTTTACAATAAATCATGCTTCCAAGGAGGGTATAATGGGATATGTAATGAATGAAAAGTTTTATAAAATTATTAGAAAGGTCAGGGGGAAAAAATTGGTCATGAAAATAATTATAAATGTCTTGAAACTAAGGTAATTTAGGTGGGGGATTAGGACTAGCAATGGTGCATACCCTTTCTAAATCTAGAAAGACATGAGTAGGTTGTAGAATATTTCTAATGAGAAATTGATACTCTCTAGCATTGCTATCAATTTTTATCATAGACCAATTTTTTCCATTGCATCAACAAATCTATTATTAGCCTATCATACTTATTTAAACTTTAGGTACTTGAAATGAGTTTTGATATTATCCACAATATGATTTTAGGGTACAAGCTTGTCATTTATAGTCTAATAATACTAATATGTGTTTTGATTGATAATCAATTATAAATTCCCATAGACCATTAAATGCTAGATATCCCACTAGACTGTAAGATGTAGTCTTACAATAAGTGCTTCACATTTAGCCATAATGTTGGTATAATTAAAATTAATATGAAACACCTTGGGAATAATAACCCCTCAAGGTGTAATCAATAAAATTTAACCCCAGATTGATGAGATGTAAAGGATCCATCAAATTATAGCTTTTATTTCTCATGTTCCTACAACACTTCTTCTATTATCATAATATAATCATCTAAAAAACTGAATCTAAGTGGTTGAGTGTATATAATAGTAGCTTCTACAAGTTAATCAACAATAACCTACCCCTTTGTAGATTTTTGATTATGATACTCAACATTAAATTCACTTAATATCATGACCCATTTGGCTATGAGGCCTATGAGATCTACTTTGGATAATAAATATTTGAGGGGATCCACTTTAACAATGACAATAGTTTTGTTGTTCAACATATAGTGTTGTAATTTTTGGGAAGTGAATACCATAACTAAACATGCCTTCTCAATAGGAATATAATATTGCTCATAATCCACTAGTCTATGACTCAAATAATAAATTGCATGTTCCTTGCCTTGATCATCACATTGCACTAAGAGTGCCCATAGTGCATGTTCAATTACTAAAATATAAATAAGCATTGGTTGTCCAAGTGTTGGTAGTATCAAAATTGGTGGGTTGGACAAATATGTTATGAGCTTCACAAATTCTAATTAACACTCCTTATCCCTTTAAAACATAACCCCTTTATTTAAGAGATAAGTAAATGGGTGGAGCTTATTTGTTAGTTGTGAAATGAACATATGAATAGATTGGATCTTTCCTTATAGGTTGCATAGTTGTTTAAGGTTGGAAGGTGGATGTATTTCAACAATGACGCTAACCTTAGTAGGGTCTACTTCAATCCCTCTTTATGATACAATAAACCCTATAAATTTTATCAAAGTGATAATAAAGACACTTCTTTGGATTTAGACATACCTTATACTCATAAAGTCTCTCAAAGATTTTTTGTAAAAAATTAGGATATCTGACATGTGATATTTATTTAGCTAGGATGTCATAAACGCAGTATTCAATAATATCATGTATCATGTCATGGAAGACAACAGTCATAACACATTGATAAGTAGCTCTAGTGTTCTTCAATATGAATGTCATGACTTTATAATAGAATGTTCCCCATGAAGTGGCAAATGTAGTCTTGTGCTGGTCTTATTGATGTACCTTGATTTGATTATATGAAAAAAATAAATCCATGAGGGATAACATATCATACCTAGTATCAGATTCAACATTCAATTTTATGTTGGGCAGAGTAAAATCATCTTTGGGACACATGTTATTGATGTCTTTAAAACTAGTACAAAGACATATACCTTATGGATTTTGCTGACTGGGACTATCTTTGATATTCATTCAGAATAGTTTAGTGGTCTAATGAAGTCTGCTCCTAATAATTTCTCCACTTATGATTTTACCAAAAAAATGATGCGTGGATGCATCTTCCTCAATTTTTGTTTGAATATCTTGGCATCTAGATGGAAAATAAGGTGATTCACAACCAAGTCATAGTCTAAGACTGACATGTTAGAGTAAACCCATGTGAAGACATCAATGAAATCTCTTAGAGTGGATATAGTGTTATCATGCTCCTCATCAATGAGGGAAGCTCCAAGATAAACAATTTTGGGATCATCATATGTTCCCAAGTTCACTTTAGTAGTGTTTTCTACAAGGATTATAGAACCATCTTCTATAATAATAGGTTGTGTTTGATCTTGATCTTTTAATTATTATATAGTGTCTAGTTATTCTTTCCAAAGATATGGATAATGTGATGAATCTGAATCCACCAATTCTAGTAATGTCCAACAAGAAAATATCTTAAGAAGTCAAGAATAAAATGCTCAAATACTTGTTGTTGTTGTAACATGATGTTGGTAATGACTATGGATCTAGGACATGATGGACCTTGTGCATTCTTTGGGGATGAGCAAACTTTCCCATTCAAGAGCACCTAAAATAGGTTTTCACTCAAGGGCTTGTCTTTTTATTTATTATTTCCCTAATGGATGAATGCCTTAAAGAGGCTTTCACCAAAAGATATCAATGTTTTATCTTTTTCATGACCAAGAAAGTTTACTTGCTCTCCCAATTAGGCAAAAAGATCTAAATAAAAATCAAAGCCTTATTCATGATCACCAATTAGTAATTTGTCTTTGAGGCCCATGTATTTTAGAATATATTCTTCATTCTAAAATTTATCAAGGCATATGACTAAATTTTTCTAGTCCCAATCAATGAGTTCAGGATGGCAAATGAAATGGGAATAATGGGGCATTATAGTCATAATGAAATTTGAATCAAATAAGTCAATGTTAGGAACTTCATTATAGATACTATAATGGGATACTACATTACTACCATGAGTCTCATTGTTAGTTGATTCAGAAAAATCACTATTGAAACTCATGAGGTCACCCCTCAGTGGTATAAATTTGAGACCTTGATTCATGTTAGGTTTACCAGATGATAAAGGTTATAGGATTCCTTACTCTCATGGACTAAGGATATTTCTTGTATAATCAAAGTTATCCATAATTTGACTAGGGATAAAATATTTGGGATTCTAAAAACAATCATAAATGCCATAAAATATAACCAGTTTCCTACAATGAAATATTCTTGATCTTGATTTGGGGTAGTAGTAAGTATGAATACCATCAGTGGATATTATGTATATTTATTATTTTACCAAATCATGTTGGGTCTACTAGGGCTTTTGGAAGGTTTGGGTTTTCCAAAAGATTTGGGAGACTTGGGAAACTTAGAAATATGGAAGGCACCTTTAAGACAATACATGAAAATGTCTGTCTTCTATAATGACCCATTTTGCAAGGGTTTTAGGAAATGAAAAGTGGAAAAAAGGTCACCAAGGTTGATATAATTATATCTAAGTGGATGCAAAACTATTTCCTTATTCTTTCTCATAATGAATTTAGAACTAAGACAATAGTTATAATTATGAAATTCAACTGCTAGATGTTTACAATACTGGTAAGGTTGTAAATCGGTAGGAATGGTGACTTCAATCCCATCATGGGGGAACTTGAGGAATTGATGCAAGGTGGAAAATATATCCTATAATTCATAGATCCAAGGATGATAAAGAAGTATCTTATAAGGCAACTCAATATCCACAATATGTAACAAGGTATGATGGGACATAAACCCAACAATGATTGGCAAATAAATAGTACTAGAAGATTCCCTTTTAGCATTATCATGTGCCTTGATTTTAATTATCTCTGGTTAGATGTTATTTGTGGTATAACCCAATTAGTGTACCATCTTGAGAGACACTATGTTCAAACATGAAGCATTTTCTATAAGAACCTAATTAATTTTATGGTTTTCAATGATGACCTCAATATACAAGGGGTTGTTATGGCTAGGACAAAGGGTGGACATGTCTCTTTGATCAAATATAACCTATCAAAATTAAGACAAATTCCCTACAAGTGTTTAGAATTATTCAGGTTTAATGTATTGGGGAATAGTGGATTGTTGAATAAGGTCATTAAAAATAGTTCTATGGACTTTAGACATATGTAAAATATCTAAAATATAAATTTACGTAGGGGTTTTACTTAATTGGTCTGAGATACTCTAAGGTATTACAACAATATGATGAGATTATTTAGCCTTGGTTGGTATTGTTAGCCAATTTTGGCCCACATACTGAGCTTTTACCTGGATAGAGAAGCTAAGCAGAGTTCTTAACCCATAAATGATCAAAAGATGACAAAAACAATCTTTGAAAATCTAGATCATCTCAAATGTCATGAAGAAATGGACTGGTCAACTTGATTGTGCATTTTACAAGTATGCTTATAAATCCTCTTAGGTTAAAATATCATATGGACATGAATTTATTCATGCCTAGATCATTCTTTATAAATTTGGTGTCTTGATGTTTTTTCTATCTCAAGATACAAACATTTAAATTTGAATAATTAGATCGAGATGTACACAGCGATGTCAAGTTAAAGATGTGGAAAATAGCTATTTAAATTTAAATGTTTTAAGGATGAAAATGTGGCTAAAAAGTGTCCAAATCATGTAATCTCTATTTAAGATCCAATGACAAGTAGGTGATCAATGATATTAGTGGGTCCATAAGATCCAACAGAGCATGTTAAATCATGCATCGAAGATCAACGATGAGCTCACAGTCAAAAGTTTAGTGTATCCTAAGATTGAATATGTGTATAATAAGTCATAAGATCTTAGGTTCCCATATGAAGATCTAATAGTTCATGATGAATGACAAAGCCAGTGGGTCTAAGCTAATCAATGGTGCATGATCCATCACACCAAAGCAAATCAATTGCAAGCGAAAGGTCAACTAGTCAACATATTCTAGGGACTAATACAAAGCTTCTATGTGGCACAAATGAAATAATGGATGGAATTAATACATGATCTTAAGGATCAATGTGGGGTTATTAAGTGGCATGAATGTGAGAATCCCAGATAAAGATAAGTGGCCAAGATTAAAAGTCAAATTCAAGAGTTTTCAAATAGAGTTTGAATGTGGTTCAAGTCAAAATAAGAAATTATTTCAAAGGGAATGTGTCACCATTATATTTCATTCAAAAATACATAGTCATACAGTCAGGGGTTATCAATGATAAATTTCTAACACTATTGAAGTTCATTATGAACCTTTAGTTCAAAGATTTGTAACATACAAGGTCTCTCTTTTGGGGTCATAGTATTATTCTATGATTATGCTCATTATTTATTTAAAGAATATATATGCATACAATGATTTATAGAATCCTTCAAGGTTTAGAGGTAGAATAGGTTTTTTAAAACCTAATATGGTTCAAAAGTAAGACTATATAGCCTATGGGTTTTCATTAACATGATAACTATACGAACACTAATAAATGGATTGGTTTTTAATCTATAATAGACATATTATCAAAAAATTAAAATGGGGACAAATATGTGATTAATGAAGAAGTGAATTATCTTCCAAAATAGTCATCTTCTCAACAAGTAGGTACCTATTTCCGCTTAAATTAGACATGTTGATGACTTTGTCAGGTTTAAATATATGAAGATTTTATCTTCACAAACAAGTCAATTTAAAGATAACATGGAGTCCTAAGATGGATATATACTGGTTGGAGAAACTATATGGGTAATTTGATATATTTTTGGGGTCTCTTAGGATTTTTTCTTGATATCAACATCATCACTCATCTCTTAGACATAGTCTTGTCTTCTAGTGTTTTGATTGACAAATGAAGGTTACTTTGTCTATGATGTATTAACCCTAATTGGATTAAAATAAGGTGGAGCATTCATTAAAAGATGTTGGTAACTCATTTAATGATCTTAGATGTATCATGTTCCCTCTCTCTCCCTTTTTTCCTATACATCTTATTTTATTCCACATTTTAAGATCTCTCTCAAATTATAAACTCTCATAAGACTCTTTAATCTTGAAGAGAAGGGGAATCTCTAAGATATTCAAGATATTCTAATCTTGATTAGGCTAAAACCTATCAAAAATTTGTAATAACTACGTCTTGATGCAATAAAAGACTTTATTTACCTATCTCTTGCCATGGATCTATGTTGAGTGAGTTGTGCATGATGGCCTCATGAAGGAGATTCTTCTATATCAATTGTCCTCCTTTGTGACCTCCTTTAGGGTGTTTTCAAGCTATTGAAGGTCTGGATTAGTGTTCTACCTCAACCTAGTCCATGAAACACTTATGTAATTAGCCAGTTTGTGACGTTGTGTAAGCTAGCATTGTCTTGTGTTGAGCTAGTGTGGGTTCAAGCTTATGGGAATTTCCCATTTTTTATTTGATGCATCACATTTTATCCTTATTAGGATCCATTTTCCCTTTTATAACCCTTTTACCTATGATAACATTAGTTTAGGTGTTCCATCAAGAGGAAGCTGACTTTATCTGGAGGTTGAACCCCATGATAGGATACATATCTTGGGGCTGTCCCCATATTGTGATTGGGAGTGGGGGAGCCTAAATAACTCCTCCACAAGGGTGAAATATCACATCATACTAGTTTTTGGCATGCTTGGTGGGAATTTACTACATTATACATCTCACTAAAAGGCTTTTGGTGTTGCCTTTTAGTGCAATAAACCTTTGGAGGCACATTTACAAACACCAATGGTGACTCCACTATAAACATTAGTTGGCATAAGTAACCTAGGTTCCTAATCACCATTATTTGGTATGTATCATCCCCTATTTGATCAAAATGCATGTTATTTCATTATTTATACTTCATATCAAGTTAGAAATTTTCATGGCTTCACCCAAATGGTCCTTAAGATTTAATGTATCAGCCTTGTCATAGTTTGCCTCTCTCTAGTCAACTAGAAAAGAGCCTTAGGGAGATATGGCTTGATCTTGAAAAAAAATTAAGAAATTTTAAATGGGAAGAAGAGTATTATATGCAAAAAAAGAATCTTAAAAACCAAGCTTATGTTCAGGATTAGGATTTGAGGTTTCAAGAATAATGCTTAGTTAGACAATACCAAGCCAAAAAATAAAATGACCATCAGTTACTCTTAATAATGAGAGAAGCAAACCCTAGACCCCAATTTCCCTCTCCTACCCCTGTTTATGCTCAAATCCAATTCCCTAGTCAACCTTGTCAAACATCATTTTTTTCAAGAGCCGAATAAGTCAATAAAAACCATTCACCTAAGGAACATGAACCCATACCATCTTGGATTTTATCTTATGCCAATGGCCCTGACCATTCCATACCCTCTCTTATGAAACCACCCTTTCCCACACCCATTCAAGAAAAGGAGAAGGTGGCAAATCTTTATGCTTTCCCTTCATGAAAATCAATCAAAGAGGGTACAAAGAAGAAAGAGGAAGTGCTAGCTAAGGTAGTCTAGGAACTAGTTCAAGAAAAAGAGGTGTTATCTTAACTCAATGATCTTGTCCTAAAAAATATTCAAGACTTTCTCTCCTTTCCCCAAGAACTAGGTAAAAGAGTCTTCAGGGTCCCTAGCTAGAAGGAAACTCTCTTAAGATGTAGGGAAGGTGAAAATTTTCACCCTCCCATCATCTCCATCTTGGATAAAGATCCTATTTTACAAAGAATAGAGGAGGATATTTTAAGAATAGGTGAGCTTAAAGAGGACAATTCAAGTGTCTATGATGAAGAGATCATGATAGGTAGTCTACTTCATTCAGGATAGGAAAATTAGGTTTTGATCATAATTCTTGGAATCACTTTGACATTGATGAATTAAAGCCTGAAGTTAGTATTGATGCCTTCATATTTTAATATATGTGTATTCAAGTTGCAACTAAGAGCAAAGGGGATCTTGATTTATTTTAGGAGCTTACACTTAGTATGGGTAAGGATGAAGATGAGAAAGAAATATAGAAAAAAGAGGATCAAGATGAAGTATGGAAACAACTATACCATGACTTCATGGACTAGATAGAGGTTCTAAACTAACCTATGCCTCCTCTAGAGTATTAAAATGAACTTGTAAGTTAGGTTAAATAAGTTAACTAGTCTCAAGATGAATTGCCTATTGAAGGCAATATTGATGTCTTTAAGAATGAAGGAGAATGGTCAGATCTATAGCCACAAGAACATGAAATTTAAAACCTTATATGGTTTGATGAGATACCATATGGCTCCTTTAAAATTAAGTAAAGCAATGATGGTGTTAAATTTTGCATTATCTTGGATGACCAAGAGGAAGCTACCTTTTGGGATGACTTAGAGCTTTTTTGCCTAAGTCTAGAAAGTCAACCTTCATGTTTAAAAGATCCATAAGATGAGGAGGTTTTATATTCTCATATAATATATTTTTGATTAATCCTTGAACAAATATATAAATATGTCTACATTGAAGACATGTTTGTCCTATTTCATCCTCTTGAGATTATGTCAAAAGAGTCGACAATCAATCATCTTAGCTCACTTATCATGATCTCTCAAAATCAAGGTGTTATCCATCATATTCCACAAAAAGTGAGGGATGTTAAATATTTTCCATTTGATACAAGAGGAAAATACTTGGAAGTTATATCCCTATACATATTAGAATAGTTTTCTTCTTTTCCTCTAAGTGTCGTGTGTACATTCTTTTCTTTTTGTGTGTTTCCTTTTCCAAAGTGCCTTGGGAACTTTATTTATTTTGTTTCTTTTTGTTCCTATTACTTCAAGAGGAAATTATCTAGAGGGGAAGACTTGCATCATTTAATGTCAATTAAGAGAAAATACTTGTGACTCCATGCCTAATGGATCAGATATGGAAACTAGTCTAGGTTCTCAAAACATAGAAGGATTTCTTCCCTATGAGTCACCAAAGATTTTGCCCAATTTGGGACCATATACCAAGATTATACCTAGATAGACAATTTTAGCAGAGGTCCTGACCCATAAATGATCCAAAAATCATAAAATCAAGCTTTTAAGAGCTAGACCATCTCAAAATCATGAAGAAATGGACTAGTCAGATCGATTGTGAATTTTATAAGTATGCTTAGAAATCCTCTTAGGTTAAAAGATCATATGGACATGAAGTTATTCATTCCTAGATCATCATCTACAAATTTTGTGTCTTGAAGCTTTTTCTATCTCAATATATAAGAGTTCAAAGTTGAACAAGCAGATTGGGACGTACATGGGGACATCAAATTAAAGATATGGAAAATAGCCATTTGAATTAAAATGTTACAAGTATGAATTTGAAATTGAAAATTTTCCAAATCCTTGAAGCTTGAGTTAATATCTAATGGTTAGTGGGTGATCAATGATGTCAATGGATCTAAAATATCCAATGAAGAACATTAAATCATGAATTAAAGATAAATGATGAGCTCACAATCAAAAGGTCAACATATCCTAAGATTTAATGTGTAGATAAAAAGTGTAAAGATATTGGGTGATCATACAAATATATAATGACACATAGTGACTAAGAAAGCTAGTGGGTCCAAGATGATCAATCGTGTGTGATCTATTTTACCAAAATAGATCAATGGCAAGTGAAAATTCAACTAGTCAGCATATCCTAAGGATGAATGTGAATTTTCCATGTGGTGTAAGAAAATTAATGGATGGATTGAATATAGGATCATAAGGATTAATGCATGGATACCAAGTAACATGAATGTGAGAAGACCAGATCAAAATAAGTGGCCAAGATTAAAAGTTGAAGTTAGGAGTTTTCAAATAGAGGTCAAAAATGGTTCAAGTTAAACTAGGTAAGTATTTCAAATGGCATGTGCTACCATTAGAGTTCAATAAAAAATACACAATCATACATTCAAGGTTTATCAATGATAAAGTTTCAATGCCATTAAAACTTAGTATGAACCTTTAGTTCAAATATTTGTAACATGCGAGGTCCATTTTCTAGGGTCACATTATTATTCTATGACTATGTTCACTATTTATTTTAAAAATATCTATGTATATAATGATTTTTTGATTCCCTCAAGTTTTAGAGTAAATATAGGTTTTTTAAAACCTAATATGGTTCAAAATTAAGACTATATATCCTATGGGTTTTCATTAACATGATAACTATAGGAAAACCAATAAATGGATTGGAATTCAATCTATAATATACCTATTCTTAGATATTGAAATGGGGAAAAATATGTGATTAATGAAGAAGTGTCTTATCTTCCAAAATATTCATCTTCTTGACAAGTAGGTACCTATCACCACTCAAAGTAGACATAGTGATGGCTTTGTCAGGTTTAAAGATATGAATATTTTGTCTTCACAAATAGGTTGAGTGGAAGATAACATGAAGTCCCAAGATGGAGATTTGGTGGTTGGAGAAAGTAGCTAGGGCATTTAATAGAGTTTCAAGGTCTCCAAGGATTTTTAATTCATAGTAGGATCATGACTCATCATCTTAGACACATTCTTGTCTTCTAATGTGTTACTTGACAAATGAAAGGATTCATAGACTATTGGGACAAATGAAGGTTAGTTTGTCTGTAATGTATTAACCCTAATTATATTAAAATATGGTGGAAAATTCATTAAAATATGGTGGTATCTCATTTAATGATCTTTGATGGTGTGCTCCTTCTCTATCCCCTTTCTCATATATCTCTTATTTTCTTCCACATTGTAAGATCTCTCTTAGATTCTAGACTCTCATAAGGACTCTTTGATTTTGAAGAGTAGGGGAGTCTATAAGATATTTCAATATATTATCATCTTAATTAGGCTAAACGCTATCAAGCATTTGTAAGAAATACCTCTTTATGTAATAAAATACTTTATTTACCTATCTCTTACCTTAGATCTATGTTGAGTGAGTTGTGCATGATGGAATTTTGAAGGAGATTATTCCATATCCATTGTCCTCCTTTATGATCTCCTTTAGGGTATTTTCAAGATATTGTAGGTCTGGATTAGTGTTTTACCTGAACCTAGTCCATGAAACACTTATTCAATCATCTTGTCTATGAAGTTTTGTGAGCTATCATTGTCTTGTGTTGATCTAGTGTGGGTTCAAGATTAAGGGAGTTTCCCATTTTTATTTGGTGCATCACCTTTTAGATTTATTAGTATCCCTTTCCCTATTTCTAACCCTTTTCATTGTGGTAAAATTAATTTAAGTTATCCATCAAGAGGAAGTCATCCTTCTCCAGATATTCAACCCCATGATAGGATACCCACAACCTAGGGTTATCCCCATATTGTGACTGGGAGTGGGGGAGCCTTTATAACTCCTTCACAAGAGTGAAATCTCATTTCATAATAGGTATAGTGTTCAACTTTGGATCTAAAGGCATAATGTTTGTGTTGGGTCTAGTGTTAGGATAGGGCAAAGGGCCTTGAAGAGTAGATTGTGAGCTTTTAGTTATGATTACACAATATAGAGGTTATTATAATTAGAAGATGGAGGAAAAAGGCCTTGAAAGGTGACTTATAGGTATATAATTATGTTGGCACAATTTAGAGTCTATAAGGAGCCATAATAATTATAAGAATAGGGTCCAAAAATAGTAACCCATAGAAATTGAGGCATAATTGAATTTCTTGTACTCAATGCAACTTTACTTGAAGAGGAGGGTGTTGAACCTATAATAATGGATTGATTACTTTGAAAAGTATGAGATGGTTCAGAAGCTTTGATAGTGATGGTGGAGATGTGGTTTGTACAAATATGCCCCATTGTGTTATTTTAATTGTAAGGCATGTTGTTGTAACCCAAGTTATTAGTATGGTTATTATGATCTTGATTATGATCATGCTGATTATGATTCTAACCTTAGAATTATTATCATTGATTCTATCCTTGATTCTTATTATTTCTTGTCAGTTGTTGATTATGTCTAATAAAGGGATATTTGTATATGACCATATCTTGATTAGTGTTTTGTAAGGCAAGTTTGATTTCAACTTCACCACTTTCATTAAAATATTCAATGAGATGTTGTAATTAAACACATTGATAAATACCATGACCAACAACACAATGGAAGTTACAAAATTCATCTACCCAATACCAATTAGCTTTAGGTTGATCTTCAATAAATGGCCTTAGTATATTTAACATAATTAGATTAGATACTATGAGCTTTTGGAACACTACCTCAATAGGCTCCCCCAATTTGATAAAGACTCTATATTTGTTATTTAATACCCTCCATGGAGGGAACATTTATAAATTAGTTGGTGGATTAGGTGGAAATAATCACATATTTGGAGCTGGTGGAGCTTACACTATTTGTACATGTCATGATTCAGTCTCTCCATTCCTTATCATGTTCTTGTTCTTATTAAGTCCCTTAGGTTTCTATAATACAAAAAATTGAATAGGTGATTGGGTCTGATTTGATATTTAACCCTATAAATAAATATTGACAAGGCCTTTAATAATAATTGCCTTCTCAATCTACACACCCTAGTCTATAATTTCTTCAAATGTGTTTGCAAAAGCAAGTTAAAAATTATGTACCACCTTAAGGTGAAGGTTCTATGAAAAAATATCAGCCAATTATTTGTCTATCAAATTATGTTGAAATCATCTAACTAATGCTCTCCACCACTATAGATATGCTATGAAGCTTTTTCCATCTCATTGTTTAGATTTACACAAGTTGACCACATTCAACTCATGTTCAATATTATAAGAGAAGTGGTTGACAACTTTTTTAGATAGATCATTCCAATATGCCACTGATCCGTTAGGTAACTTAAGGAGCCAATCTAAAGTTTGTCCTACTAAACTTCATGGAAACAAACAAAGAAAATAAATGTTTCTATAAGCTACCTCTTGGCATAATACAAAAAATGTTTGAATATGTTCGCAAGGGTCACCATTCCATTTGCATTTTAAAAATTTGTTTGCGTCAAAATGAGGCTAAAAGGGGACATGGATAATACTCAAATCCAATGGATATGGACATATCTCATCAAATTTGTATTTATTTATGTAGTTTCCCATCTCTAATCATGACATAATTTCATTCATCAAATTCCACTCTTACATGTTTGGTGCATTGGTAGGTGGAATATAATTTTGTTAGGGTGGTATGTGCCTCTATTGTGTTGATTTATTAGGGATATAACCCTATGAACTAGAACTTTGTTTTGATTTACTCCTTAAGTCAAGTAAGTGGGCTGTTAATTCTTATGTTGATAAATATTCCCTAATATCTACTACCATGAAATGTAAGTGTTTTGTTAATTTTGGGGAGTCTGTGTTTGATTCACCAAAGTATGCATTAGTTGAGAGGAATTTGCCAAAGTGTTTTCAATAGTATCCTAAATGCATAATACATGTTTTTATCCTTGGTTATGAAAAGGAATAAAAGGTGCTTGGTGATTTAAAAATGTGTGCTCCATGTCTGACAAAGCTTTTTACAAAACCTATTGAGGCTTGGTTTATTTAATTGATATACCATGATCCATCATAGATGTGTTCTCAACTAAAGTATGTTTTTATTATTATATTACATTTGTATTATTCCTTGGAAGTATTTTTGTGTATTGAAGTGGTACTTAAAGAGTTGGTTAATTTTGTGATAAGCTAGTCTGCATACCATTGACTTATTTTCTTGATCTTGGTGGTAAGATCTTGATCATTAGGTGTTAACTCTATGAGTGATTAATTTCCTTTTATATAATAATAAATGTTTGATTGTATAATATGAACAAGGGATTTTTCTCATTGTTGTTCTTATACCCTAATCAAGGTATGCATTTGTTCCATAGGAAAGTCTGATGGCAATCTAGTGCCTGATTCAATCAACCTTAGAAGGGATTAATCCTTGTCTTCCAAGGGTTGATTTTCAAAATAGTTTTGTTCAGATTATATAGTCATTTTAATATCCTAAAATACCATGAAATTATCTTTTCCATCATAAAAATTCTCATCCTCATAGCTAGGGCTATAAGAGACCACTACAAGTATAACTTTATGTCATGTCTAGAAGATTGTTCTCTACATTTGCTAAGATTTGAAATGTTTTTTGAAAATGTTAAAATGTGCATTTTGATTTATTCAAAAGAGTGAAAAGGAAAAAAAATACTATAATTAAAATAAGTGGCATAGTACCACATAATTAGAACAAGTGGTTATGAAATTACTCAACTTTGGTGGGTTGAAATTGTCAAATTAGAAGAGGGTATGATAACTCTAAAATGTAAATTGCAAGATAGCATAACAAACTTAGGTCAAAGATATGTCAATACCATAAAATATAGATACAAACATAATGAGTTGTGACTAGAAAATTATAAGAGGGTCTTCCTAATTAGGAAGATAAAAATGCAAACCAAGAAACTCAAGATGTGAAAACATGCAAGAAATCTTAAGTATAAAGCTAAAACCAAACAGGTAGCATACCACCACCACATGGTAATAAGAAGAATAATGGTTATATAACTTAGATTATGAGTTAATTCAAGATAAAATAATTTCACGATGATAAAAATGATGATGTGTCTATATAATGGCCTTTAACCCAAATGGGAAATCATACCCAAGTTAACTCAAACCAAGTGTAAATGGAAAACTTCTTAACACCTTGGCATAAAACTTAGAAAGGTGAGATTATGAATTTTAATTAAAAATGAAAGACTTGAATATTCTTGGATTTGAACAAGGTAAGGAATGATTTTGATTTAGTTAATGTAATGCCTGCTTCAAATATAATGGTGTATAAAAAAGGTGTTTGGTGTTGATGTGTTTCAATTTTCAAAAAAAAATTAGGCTCAATAAGACCAAGAAATTAAAGGATAAAAAGACAAAATACAACTAAGTATAATGTCCAAAGTCCTAAAATTGACAAGGTTGCATTATACCATTGAATTTCATATATATACGTGCTCTTGGGAGGATTTTAAGTATTAATCCAAAAATAAAAGTGCATGAATAAGTAGGGTTTTTATATACCCCTTATCCAAAGATATTATATGGTGACATAGAACTTTGGGCTACTCACCCTACATCAACAATATGGCCATAGCAAGTGGAGTTTTTATATTGTTACTAATTTTTTATGCATCTAGATATGCCTAAGTGTGGATAACACTAGATATACCTCATGTTAATTGGATCCATGTTAATTGGATTATTGTGAAAAGGTATTGTCCTTTTTCACAACCAATAAATCCACTGATTAATTGGTATGGTGTGATGTTTGAATTACCCCTATGGTTTGAATTGGAGTTTCACTAATGGGGTTTGCTTAACCACTCAAAAAAATATCCTAATAGGTCACCCTTGATTTTTATACCCCATCATGGAGTGGGGTTGAAATTATGTTGTGATATGAATTCCTAGGTTAATTATTCCCTAAATAACTTGTGAGGAGGCTATGAAATCTCACTCACAATCCAAGTTGCATAAAAATAAATGATACAGTGAAAATAATTTAAGGTCATGTTTAGATCACCCAAACCATATATATTTGAGGATAGCTTTAATGATATTATTTTCATGCATTTGGAAAAGTTACAAATGAAAATAAAGATCACTTTTGGTCACCCTAGTTCCCTAAAGGGGATGGGGGAGAGTATACACACATCAATCATTTTTTGAAAAATAAAAAATATTGAAAGATTTAACATAAAAAAAAACATTCTTAAAAGTTGTAATCTAATTTTAAGTGTTTATTTTAATACACCAAAGTGAAGTGTTTATGAAATTTGGCCCTTTGGCCTTAGTTGAAATTTTTTTTTAAAAACTTTCACAAAATAACAAAGCATAAATAAATATAAATTCCTTTTAAGCATCAAATGAAAGCATTCAAGAATTAACCATTTTCAAATTTGTGCATTTTTGCATCTTTTGTCCTACAATTTTTATAGGGTTTATGTCTACCTTTAAGCCCAAATATAAATGAGAAAACAATATTTTAAAACTTGCTCTCAAGTCTCTATTTTCTTGACACAGAGACCATCATCAGTTCATGTAGGGACTGATATTGGTTAAAAAAGACCAGTGTCAATCAGTTCATAGATAATTGATGTCATTTGACATTGAATAAATGTTGGTTTCCTATAAAAATTCAAAAAAAGATAATGATTTCACCAAAAAATTATTAGCACAAACAAGCATAAAAATAGAAAAACTCTCTATATTATGTAAAAAAAATAACTAGACAGAGAGTATAGAAGTTTATAAAACCTAGAATAACAACTAAAAATTTAAATAAAAACTCAAAAATATACATTCTACCATGTTCTACCCTTCACATAGGTATTAATTTTGGTTAGGACAAGATCGATGTTAGTCAGTATAAATTGACGTTAGTCACTATCTAAACTATGTGTCATTAAAAAGAATAAAAACACATGAAAAATGAATACAAAAGTTGATTTTTAGAGATTATTAATCATTTATTAGTAGATATAAGAGTTAAAAATTAGTCTCCTTAATTTTATAGGATGTGTGGTCCCACCGAGCATGCCAAGATATAGAGTAGGAATCTAAAGTGAGTTAGATAAAGCATTAGTAATGAAAAATAAAAATAAGCATAAAGAATAGAAATCAAAACTCTAAATTTATCATGGGGTTTTTGAAATGAAAAATAATAGATATTTAAATATGGAATACAACATCAAACCTTCCCAAGATCATCCCTCCTCCAAGTGTGGCTCAAAAACATGATTTCCCCCTGATTTGGTGCTCCAAGTCTTTATCAATGATGAGTGGCTTGTTGCTCCATCATCTCTTAATGAATAAATGAATTAGGATCATGAAATTAATAAAATGTGTACCAATATTTGAAGCTATCATATTTCAAATTAATCATAATAAAACTACAGAAAATAGCTTGTGAAGATAATTATGCATAATACGTTTACACCAAAAGAGATTGAATGGATTAGTGAGGACCTTTGTATTTATATATTTTTAGAAATGATTAGAATAAAAAATGACCATTCATCTTGGGATCAATATGTGTGGCCTTTAATCAATTCAATTTTGGAGGCTCAATCCATAAATATCCCCATTAATATTTGGAAGAAATGGGCATTGATGAGGCATAGGAGGGCTTAAACTAGATATTTGTTCCATTTATGGCTTATGGATGTCACCCCATTGATGATGTCACCAAATGATGTAGATATTAGAAATAAATTTCTAATTAATATATCCTCAATAACTTCCATGGGTTTTCCACTTAAGTTCTTGATTTGGTTTAATTTGCTTAAGTGAGGTTAATTAAATTTTTTGCAATTCTTTGGAAATTGGTTGCTCACTTAATCAAACTAGTTGAAATGTCAAGTTACTAATTCATAATTTGATTGGATTATAATTAAAAGAATATATTATATTTTTATGGACCAATGCCCCAATTAGAGCATTATGGATGTAAAATAACACATGCACATGTATTGTAATTCTAAATTAGAAGAATTTAGTGATTCAGAGCATCAAATTATGTTTTTGGCATTTTGACTCGAAATGATTTGAGAAAAGGTAATAATCACATAAAATTCTTTTTTCCATTTTGAAATACATTAGATTAAATCAACACTTTTATATGACAAGCTCAAACCATTTATCATAGTTTAGTGATTTTGGCCTAGATTATGCATTGTCATAGAATTTCAAGTAAGAGTGACAATTTCAACACAATAGTGATAGGAATTAGATGTATACATGAAGATAAATAAATAAATAAAAATTTTACTCTATTGGTTCTCAATTGTACACCTTTATAATATGGCCTTTCACACTTGAAGTAATATGGCAAACAATGATGAGAAACCTGCTAGAATGTCATTGTAGCCAGGGAAGGGTTTAGCATCAAGAATGGACTAGACTAGAGAAAATGACTGAGAGGCACCTATAGAGTAGATGGTCAGATCCCTATTAATTTTGGCTCTACCTAAACCAAGGTGAGAGGACCTAAGGGGGAGCTTGATCACATGGAGAGATTCTACAATTCAATCTCCATGGGGATTATCAACAAAAAAATACATAAATCCAACTAGAACACAACCAAACTTGTTCACTCAACCTTGGAAGAGTTGTCACATAGAATGAATAAATGTTCTAGGCTAGACACAATCTACTAAAGATAGATTTTAAAGTTATTACAACCTTCATTCTAAGGAATCTTCAACAACACAGGGGTTGAATAAAAGATTACAATGTTGGGATTTAAAGCACAAATGTAGACACATGTTAAATACATAATGTTTATGCATCTACATGTAAATAACACTTAATATGTGCAAATGGTGTGTTATATGCAAGGTAGGATAGGGTAAGACAAGTTGATATTTATAAAAAAGGGGATGGTGGTGAGATGGAGGTCTTCAATCAACAGGGATTCGTTAATCATTCATGACATTACTTATGAAAAATATGCAAAAAAATTACATGAAATCTAATAAAACTACTAGGAGTGATTTGTCTTTTTCTATTAAATATATAAACCTATGGTACCCTAACAAGTTATTCAACAACACATTTCTAAATAGAGCATAGAAAGGGATTTATAATCTAGTTCTAAGCCCAAGATGACAACCAGTAATGGGTAGGGAATGAGATGTCCTATCAAAAACATTTGTAAAAAATATTATTACACTTCATCAATAGAAAAAAAATAGAAGACCACATGCATTTTCATTAATATTAAAAGATAAATCTTACATACACTAGTGTTTTAAAATGCTATCATGGGGACAAGCATGGTCAATTTGCTCCATGTTGGAAAAGGGAGTCATATAGACATGCTCTCAGAGATTTATAATGGCTATATAGCTATAACCACCATAGTAAGAGAGACAAAACACACACAATAGTGATCCCAAAATGTGTAAGGGCCTATACTAAGGAAAACATAGACCAACACAATGACCAACAAATGGCCAACCAACCTATCATATAAAACATAAGACTTATATTTATACATTATTTACCTTAGAATTGTGGATCATAATTTGAAGAATTGTAGATTAAGACTTCATTTCCACCAAGGTACTTCATCTAAAAATATTCTAGGCCATGCCTAAGATCTTCATCTATTTGTAAGAAAAGAATCATTATTACAACTACCTCTATAATGAATGATGGAGATTTGGAGCATATAATTTGATATTTTAGCTAAATTTGCCTTTCACAAAATTTGAAAGGAGGATATTTGTTTACATAGCCAAACAACTTTTGTATTGATGTAGAACTTCCTAAAGATCCCTTTGATCATTTACTTGAATAACTAGAAACTTCTTGGATAGTTACCCTTTCCTTATGCACAACATAGAACAACATAATCTTGTAATGATGGTTTGGGAATGATCTAATGGTGAAATAAAATAGATAATGATGTATGATCATGATTTTGAAATATTTTATCTATAATGGCTTATGGGATATTATTCTATGATTTGACTCATTTCCATGTCCATAGAAGATCCATCAAATTTAACCTTAACCTAAAAACTTGTCATTTCCTCATGCATCCAAGCCCTTTTAAATTTTTTTCTTGGCTTGCACCATTGGATCTTGCTAGGCTAGATCAATACATTCCATTTTATTTTGATCAAATTATCAAATGTCATTGGCTACTCAATACTCTGCATAATGAGGTTATAATGCATGTCATCACTATGTTCACTTTGGGCTTAGTTTGAAACCTTGAATTAATGTGCCCCATTTATTAGAAGGTGTATACTTAACCATGTAATATTGATCGACAAGAATATGCTTGAGCCTTACTATGCACCATAATCTTAAACTTTTGACTTTGAACTTTCACCATCCAATCTCAATTACTCAAGAAAATGCACTCCATCAGATTATGATTTGAGGGGTGGGGCATCATTAGATATTGCCTATTCTTAGATCTAAGGATGTGCCACTTGGTAAACCCATGGGCTTCTTATGTTATTTTGAATCTTTATCTTTTATTTCACACCATCAAATCATCCTGCTCTATGTAAATGTGTGCCATTAGATTTGCCTCCATTTGAAAATAAAAAGATACTTTATGGGGTCTAAAATTGGCACTCATAGGACTGTATTTGAACATTTAAATTCCCAATGGCTACTTTCTCTGGCTTAAAGTTGATGTCCATGCATCTATCTTGGAAAATTTTAATTCTAATGGATATTACTTGTAGCTTAAAGTTGGCATCCACACACCTATCAAACTATGTCCATGAGATTGTCATACCTATAATTCAAAAATATTTATTTAGGGACTTTGTTCCACGACTATTTTATTTAAGTCTTTATCTTTGGCATTCTTTTTTGCTTCAACACTTCTAGTTTGGGCTTTTATTTGGCATAGTTATCCCACAAATTTTTTTTAAGGCATTCTATTAGGATAATTATTTTTAATAAAATTTCCAAGACAATTTCTCCAAAGGATTTGAATTTACACTTTTCCTAGAAGAATTGAGTCTTCAGCGTATTGTCTTTATCAAGAAAATTATTTCAGACATTTTGTCCAAAATAATTTCCCCATAGAAATTGAGCTTTGTAATTTTCTCAAAGGAGTTAGGCATCTTCACTTTTCCTAAAAGAATTGATAGTTATTTCCTTGTGTCTTCATTGGGAAAATTATTTCAAACATTTTGTCCAAAACAATTTCCTCATAGAATTTAAACTTGGTACTTTTCTTGAAGAAATGTAATTCTTTCAGACTTTTTTCTTAGACAAAATTCCTAAAGAAAATATGACTTCTGCTCCATAACAATTTTACCAAAAGTACCTTTTGGGCCCTTTAAACATACCCTTCAATTTTTTTCAAGGGCACCTACCCTACAAAATTTCACTTCAGCCTTTTAGAATGGTCCGTCAGATCTCTTAAAAGTGCCTTTCAAACTTTCTAAAAGTGTCCTCCATCTTCTAAAAGTACCCTTCAGGAGTATTACAAGTGTCATTTGCCTTCCAGACTTACCCTTCAGGCTTACTGAAAGTGCCTTTTGGGAAATTTTCAAGGGCATAATGCCTAAAAGAAATTATCCTTTGAAAATTTTGCAAAGGCAAAATTACCCTTTGGGATTTTTGGAAGCACCTTTGGCTAAAGTAAATAACCCTACAATTCCTTAAGGATTTTTATATGGGAAAAATGCTCAAAGGGAAAGTTCCCTTTGGAATTTTTTATGTGGATAAAAAGTTTGAAACAAATAAGACTTTGCATTTTTCCTAAAACAAAGGATTTCCTTTAGGATTTTTATGTGGGCAAAATTCTTGAAAGGCAAGTGCCCTTCAAACTTTTTTCCATAGACAAAACATCCAAAAAAAATGGCCCTTTAGCCTTTTGTGAAACACTTACCCCAAAATAAATAAGACATCAAATTACTTTGGACCTTTTTTAGTAAAAAAAATGTTTGATGGAAATAATTCTTCAAAAAAAATTTCCAAGATAAAAATCTTGAAGACTTCTATCTATTGAACATTTTGTTTGTGAAAAAAGTTTGAAAAGTCTAAGGGAAAGACACATTCACCAAGAAAAGATCATATAAATGACTTAGCCAATTTTTAAATGAACTTGACCTTCTAAAGGAATACTTGGAGATAAAATTTGGGCTAAGGATATAGTCATTTACACTTGAAAAGGGCCCAATTGCTTTAGTGTTATTTTGGGCATTAACACTATCTCTCACCCAGGGATGCATACCCCCTATGAGTGTGTAAAGAACCATAGAACACAAGATCAAGTGCCAATCTATTTGGCTATAGATTCAAGACTTATAAATTTTTTGTAAACATCTATGAAGGCTAAAAAAACATGGTAGGCTTACAAAAATAGATCAGGAGGATCTAAAAAAGAACACGCAATAAAACACAAAGGGAAACTATACAAACAAGGCCCAAAGTAGAGGGGGAATAAAATAATAGAAGGATAAAGCAAAAAACACTATACAATATGGTACATCATCTAGACTTAATTGAAAAAATTATTTAGATTCTTGCCATTATCTGGTGGCTCTAGAATTTTGCCATCCCTTAATCTCTTTGACTTCTCTAGTAACTTGGTGGGCAAGATGAAGTAAACCTATATCTACACTTGTTTAAAGTACTACTTCTAGGTGGTAGAAAGATGACACATTAAATTAAATCCTCTTTGTATGGTCTCAAGTTAGGATAAGACCAAGCTAAAAAAATTTGGTACTCCTTTAGTAGTTGTAAATAAACATGCTTCTAAGTTGTAATCATGTAAGTACAAGTAAGAGTGCATCAGGATCAGCAATGTCATTTATATAATCAAAGTGATACTTCGAAGGGGTTTGGAACTTTTCATCTTATAGAGCATAAAAGACAACCCCATCTTTATTAAATGACATCTTCCAAACAACATCTTCATTTTCAAACCCTACATCAAGAACAACTAGTTGTTCAACAATGTCCATACTCCCAATAGAGTCACCCATTCTACACCTATGTCCAGTACTTCTTCCAAATTTCACTTTAGATATTCAATTGCATCATTATTGGGTAACTCATACACTTATGTTAAACTATTACCAAAATTAAATTCATAAATAGGGACTCTCTTAACCGTACTCCAAAACTATTCTATAGTCATATCAAACATGATTTCCATAGAGGTAGAAAACTCACCTAAGAAGTCTTGACAATCAAATATAAAAATCTCATATTTGGGTGATGCATACTTAGGTTTATCTAAATCTTCATCAACTAATTCAATAGTATCACATGGCAGATGGGGGAGGAAGGACTTATCATACCAATCGATGTTAAGATAAAATCCACAACATTTACTTTGGCATTCAACTAATCATGCACCTTCATTATAGCCTCCAACCTTGTCTCCTTCATCTTTGATGCAAACATAGCAATGAGATAAGGTTATAACAAGTCACCTTTTAAGGATGATCTCAATCCTTCCAAATTGGAAAGAAAAAGAAAGAATACTCAAAACTAAAAGTTAGATTTTCAAAATAGGCACTGATCTTCCTTGAAACTAGAAAATAAAGTCAGAGTCACCACTAGAATCAAAATTATAAAATATAATAGTTAACAAACTATTTTAATACATGCTAAAATAAATTTTTTTGAACTTAACAAGATAGAAAGAAAAGACACTAAAATTTTCAAAATAATGTTCAAAAGGGAAAAGACACCTTCGAACATGTAATATTTTTATCTCTTTGCAATAAATCCAATAGAAGTTAAATATCAAGCCTCAAGCATTCTTGGCATGTCCCTAGTGGATTGATGTGGTGTTGATATCTAGGATAGTTTGACAGTAGAAAATACAAATAGAGAATCTTCAAATTTGAAATACTTACAATTCTAGCTCTCTACCAAAGTCCTAAACAACATAGGTGATAAGAATTATCACTAGAAATGGTGTTAGTAAAGTATTGGTTCCTAGTTATACACTCCTCTAATCTATCTTTGCACACTTAAATTAATGTGTCAAACAATGATGAGAAACTTGTTACAGTGTCATTGTAGTTGGGGAATGATTTGGAATAAAAAATGGACCAGACTAGAGAAAGTGATTGAGAGACACCTGCAGAGGATATGGTTAGCTCCCTGCTACTTTTGGCTCTACTTAAACCAAGGTGAGAAGACCTATGTGGTAGCTTGCTCACATGGAGAGATTCTAAAAATCAATATCTATGTGGTTTATCATCAAAAAGAGACAAATATTCAACTAGAACACAACCAAACTTGCTCACTCCACCTAGGAAGGGTTATCACATAGAATGAGAAAATGTTCTAAGCTAGGCACAAGATACTAAATATAGATTTAAAAGTGATTCCAACCTTCATTCAAAGGAATATTCAACAACATAGGGGCTGAATAAAAGATCGCAATGCTAAGATTTAAAGCATAAAATGTAGATACATGTTAAATACATAATGTTTATGCATCTATAGTAAAATAACACTTAAGATATGCAAAGGGTGTGTTATATGTAAGGTAAGATAGGGTAGGACAAATTGATAGTTATAAAAAGGGGAGCGTGGTGCGATGAAGGTCTTTAATTAGTAAGGATTCTTCAATCATTCATGACATTAATTATGAAAAAGATGCAAAAAAATTACATGCAAGCTAATGAAATCTCCAGGAGTGATTTGCCTTTTTCTATTAAATCCATAAACCTAGGGTGCCTCAATAAGTTATTAACACATTTCTAAATAGATCGAAATAGGGATTTATAATCTAGTTCTAAGCCTAAGATGACAACCAGTAATGAGCAGGGAATGAGATGTCATATCAACAACATTTATAGAACATATTAATACACTTCATCAATATAAAAATAGTAGAAAACCACATGTATTTTCATTAATATTGAAAGAGAAATCTTACATACACCAATGTTTCAAAATGCTATCATGGGGACAAGCATGGTGGATTTGATCCGTATTGGAAAAGGGAGTCATATAGATATGTTCTTAGAGCTTGCTAATGGCTGTAAAACTACAACCACCTTAGTAAGAGAGACAAAAAACACATATTAGTGATCCCAAAATTTGGAAGAGCCTATACTAAGGAAGACATGGAATAGAAGATAAGCCTTCTATTTATACATTATTTACCTTGGAACTATGGGTTGCAATTTGTTAAATTATAGAATAAGCCTTCAAGTCTACCCAGATACTTCCAGCTAAAAATATTCTAGGTCACACCTGAGATCTTCATCCATTTGTAAGGAAATAATCATCATTGCAACTACCTCTATAATGAATGATGGAGATTTGGAGCATATCGTTTGATCTTTTGGCTAAAAATTCCTTTCACATTAGTTAGAAGGAGGATATTTATTTGCAGAGCCAAACAAATTTTTTATTGATATAGAATTACTTAAAGATCTCTTTGATCATTTTATTGGATAGCTAGAAACTTCTTGGACAATATCCCTTTCCTTATACACACCATAGAACAACCTGCTCTTGTAATAATGGCTTGAGAATTATCTGATGATGACATAAAATAGATAATGATACATAATTATGATTTGGAAATATTCTCTCTAGAATGGTTCTTAGATCTCTTTTTATGCTTTGAATCATTTCCATGTCCATAGAAGAGCCATCAAATTTAACCTTAACCTAGAAACTTGTCATTTACTCATGCAATATGAGCCCTTTATAAAGTGTATCGTGGCTCATACCATTGGATATTGCTAGGTTAGATTAATGCATGCCATTGGATTTTGATCAAATGATCAAATACCATTAACTGCTCAATACTCTACATAATGTGATTGTAATGCATGTCATCACTACATTCACTTTGGGCTTAGTTTGAAACCTCGACTTAATTCACCCCATTGATCAAAAGGTGTACACTTGTTCACATACCATCGATCAATGGGAACATTCTTGAGCCTTACCATGCACCACAATCTTGACCTTTTGACTTTGAACTCACACCATTCAATCTTGATTTCCCAAGTAAATTCACTCTATCAGATCATGATCTGAGGGGTGGGGCATCATTGGACATTACCTCTTCTTGGCCCTAAAGATGTGATATTAGGAAGCCCTAAGGGGTTACTATGTTCCTTTGATCTTCACCTTTAATTATACACCATTGGATCATCGTGCTCTACATAAATGCATGCTATTATATCTACCTCCATTTGAAAACAAATGGCTACTTTATAGGGTCTAAAATTGATGCTCACATGACCGTCTTTAAACATTTGAATTCCTAATGACTACTTATCATGGGTTATAGTTGACATCCATGTACCTATCTTGGAGCATTTGAATTATAATGGCTAGTCCTTATAGCTTAAATTTGACATCTGCATGCCTGTCAAAAGACATCCACGAGACTATCATACCTTTAATTTGGAAATATTTCTTTAGGGACTTTGTTTTATGATAATTTTATCTGAGTCTTTGTCTTTGGCATTCTTATTTGCTTTGACACTTCTAATTTGGGCTTCTCTTTGGCATAGTTATCCCACAATAATTATTTTAGGTATTATTTTAAGATAATGATTTTGGATAAAATGTCCAAGACAATTTCCTTGAAGGATTTGAATTCACACTTTTCTCACAATAATTGAGTCTTCATCCTTTTGTCTTCATCAAGACAATTTTTTTGGACATATTATTCGAAACAATTTCCCTAAAAAAATTGAGATTTGCAATTTTCCTGAAGGAATTAGACATTTGCACTTTTACTGAAATAATTGACATTAGATCCTTATGTCTTTGTCAGGAAATTTTTTTTGGACATTTTGTTCAAAATAATTTCCCCACAAAAATTGAACTTGGTACTTTTCCTGAAGAAAGGAAATTCTTTCATACTTTTTGCTCAGGAAAAATTCCTAAAGAAAATATGACTTTCAGTCTACAACAATTTTACTAAAAGTACCTTGTGGGCCCTTTAAACATACACTTTATAAGTTTTTTCAAGGGTACCTACCCTATATAATTTCCCTTCAACATTTTGGAATGGTCCATTAGATCTCTTGAAAGTGCCTTTTGGACTTTCTAAAAGTGTCCTCCATCTTATGAAAGTGCCCTTTAGGAGTTTTTAAAGTGTCCTTTGCCTTCCAAACTTACCCTTAAAACTTATTGAAAGTGTCCTTTGGGAAATTTTCAAGGGAAAAATACCCAAAGGAAATGATTCTTCAAAAAAAATTCAAAGGTAAAATGAACCTTTAGAAAATTTTCAAAGGCAAAATGACCCTTCAAGATCTCTAAAAGCACCTTTGGTTGAAGTAAATAACCTTAAAATTCCTTTGAGATTTTTGTGTAGGAAAAATTTCCAAAGGGTAAGTGCCCTTCAGAATTTTTGCCATAGACAAAAAGTCTAAAATAATTAAGACTGCATTTTTCTTGAAACAAAGGATTTCCTTTAGGATTTTTGTGCTAGCAAAATGCCCAAAGGGAAAGTGCCCTTCTATCATTTTTCCATGGATAAAAATTCTAAAAAAAATAACACTTCATCCTTTTGTGAAACACTTAGCCTAAAATAAATAAGACATCGAATTCCTTTAGACCTTTTATAGTGGACACAATGTCTGACATAAATAAGTCTTTGGACTTTTTGTCTAATACAAAAAGCTTGAAGACCTATTTCCATCAGATATTATGTTCATAAAAAAAAACTAAAAAGTCTAAGAGAAAGACACATTTTCCAATAAAATACCATATAAAGGACTTAGTTAATTTTTACATGAACTTGACCTTCTAAAGGAACACTTGGAGATAGAAGTTGGGCTACGAATATAGTCATTTAAACTTGATAAGGGCCCAATTGCTTCAGTACAATTTTGGATAGTAACAAACTCCATCATATTCCACCCTTACTTAGTGGATCATGACCTATGAATAGATTAGATTGGATTGATGGTGTCCCCATACCTCTCATGTAGGTGGATCAAGAAATCAAGTAGACTATGACTCCATCATTGCCTACCCTTGTGTAGTAAATGCATCTAAAATTGAAATTATGTCATGTAACTAGAAATGTCTAACTAAATATGTGAACTCTATGACCACTTGGCTATATTAGGTAGCTCTGGGCCACTCGATAATGCTAACCATTTTAGATGGGGCAAGGCTTAAGTTTAATGTGTAACTTGGAACATGGTGTTTGATGTGTATTATGTAGAGAATGACATTGAGTTTATCATTCCATCTGATCAACTAGTGTATAAGTGAGGATACAGAAATAATGTGTCACACACATGCCCCAAAATCTGATATCTAAGCATATGGATTATGGACTGAGTTTTTATAATCTATATTTGAGTATCTTAAAATGAAATGGGAATGATCAAACTACACATGATGCCCCCAATTTGAGAAAATTGGTAATTATTTGGGCTAAATTGAGCCTTTTTGTAGGATACATACATCTTTCATCATCCCTAAATTAGTTCCAACCCCTCATTCTTGCATCTTGGACCTTTGTTCCTAGTGTTCTACCACTTAGACACTAGCACCATAATAGGGATAGTAGTGCCACATGCTACTAGTTTGTCAATAATGGTGCTAATTTCCTTTCCCTCCCTTTTTCATAAATAGATATCTTTTAAAATATAAAACCTCTTAGGGTCATCCTAGACCTCTTTTAGCACATTAATAAACATCAAAATAGTATAAATACATAACTTTTATCCCTCTACCCACTAGATGGAAATTAGGTGTAAAATACATATGTAGTACCTATAACAAGTTGTGCATAATTAAGGTTATGAATCACTATTCTACCCTACTTATGCATACTACTATCTACAACATCCTTAAGCTCAAATTACCTAGATTTGTAATCTCAAACACATTCAAAGCACTCAATTAAAATATAATACTAACTTTTTTCACACTCGCACTATCACTTAGGTGGGGAGAGATGTATTGGGCTTGATCCCTCTTTAGAGTACTAGTAATATACAAGATTTCAAAACTTGTGCATACAAGAACATACCTCATAGATCTAGACTTAGGTGTACCTAGAAGCTCATGACAATCCTACATAGAGAACACTACCAACATATATCTAATAATGGAGTTATTGTATAATTAGGGAACTACTATCTATGGGGTTTATGAAATTGAGATCTATTTTACGACACTTAGACTAGCCTCTACCTTAGATTTTAGCCTCCATATCATCTGTTTTAGTCATTTTCCAACTAAGTTCTTACTTTCAATATTTATTACTATTATTAGAAAGGTTAAAGTTAGTAAATCTATAACAAATCAATGGATTTATTTATTGAATATTATTATATTGATTTAGTATACTCAACTCTAAAAAAAAGAGGATTTACATTCACTAAATTCTACAAGGTTAAAATATTTGGTGAACCCGACTTACTTCAAACATAGCTCAAACCCTAACCCTATATTCTACTAGGGTTTGTATCCTTTTGTCTATTTTCATTAGTTTTTTTAATATTTTAAGATTTCATACATTTTGTTTTAATAACTCTATTTCACTTTGTTTAATACATGCCATATAAAAAATCTATCTCTCTTCCATTAAGAAGAAGTTCTAGACTAGGTGGCAATCTTATTAATAATATTTTGATTCCTTCTATTTAAGCTTATACCATGGACAAAAAACTAGTTGTAACACCCATCATTGATCCTTCACACCCTAATTATGTGAATTTCAATGATAATGCATCCAAAGATGAGCAATATAATCAAGATCAATACGATACACAAGGTGTAAATTGAGACACTCTCCCTCCACATAATAATGAAAATGCAATTATCAATAAGGATGAGATTATACATAGATTTAGAGATATAATTAAAAAACAACGCTTAATCAGACATAGATTTTACAATCCATCATGGAAATAAATAATAAATCAAATAATGGTCAATAATCTACTCCCCTAGATAATAACATTGTTACACCTACATTGGGGCCAACTCATCTAACACAAAAACCAATTGTAACTTAACAACCTTCAATGATAGCTACACATTTTATGGCTAGTTTCTCCACTCCAAATGTATAATTCATTATGTATAAGGTTCATACTCTATAGGCTAAGGTGTTACATCTTGAGTAGGGAGTTACTAGGACATCACATGCCTTATATTCTCATGTTCTTTTACATACACCTTTGGCACATCACATATCATCAACTCCTTTCCCATCCAGATTCATGGCACCTAATATTACATTGTATGATGGTAATGGTGACCTAGAGCACTATCTCTGAGCTTTTCATGTAGCATGTTTGGACTATATGTCCAGTGATTTTCTCCTCACTGAGTTATTTATACATAATTTCAAGGATTATGCCTTACAATGGTTTTATGATCTATCAAAATAGTTTATCACTAAATTTAATCCATTATAAGACATGTTTTTAGAACATTTATCAATAAACATCAGTGATAAGATCTCATATGATCAAGTTGTATAATTGAAACAAAAATCAAATGAGCCTATTATAGAATACATCTTACAATATAAGACTATATTAGATAAATTGACTAGTCCCATGGAAAATAAAGATATCTAGGATATATTTAAATAGAGTCTTATATCAACATTACATTAATCTATCTTGTTTAATAAATTTCCTACCTTCATATATTTATGCCACATAATGAAAGAATGAGAGGTCAAGCTTCTCTCTATGAGAAAACTAAAATATAATAATGGATCAAAATAAACTATTAAGATTTATATTAAAACCCCATACAAGGTAAGGGCCACTAAATATAAGAGTAATCCCAAATCCATAGTTAATTCAACTTCAAATCCATCTCCTCACCTATTTTTATTAGCTCTTCCATGCAAAGTATTCACCAACCTTCTAAAATTGCCATCACATGTCTAACAGTAGCTCTTGGAATGCAATTATCATATCTATCCCTCCTATTTAGAGGTTGATATGACATGAAATCTTTTAAATAACTATTATTCTAAATGCATTATGTGAATATCATAGGGCATAACACCATACAAAAAAAATAGATATATCAGCTTGAAACATAAAATACAGGATTTGATAAAGGCTAACACTATTGATGTAAATGCACCCATAAAGGCACGCAAAGTTAAAAAAATGGAAGCTAAGGCATTGAAAATATTATCAAATATATTTACAAAACATACATAAAATAAATAAGGGGAACTTTAGGTGTTCACTACATATATCAGGCACAACCACCACTAGCATCACATCACACTACTTCAAAAGAGGCACACCCACTATAAAATATCATTGGTGTGTACCACACTATAGTTTTGTCTATACTACTCATCACTTTCTCATAGAAGGAGATTATTGATGATGATTCATATTTATATGAACTTTTTATACAAGCCTACATAGATCATCATCCTAATCAGATTGTTACTATTGATAATGGGTCAAGCATTAATATGTACACTATCACAATTATATAACATTTGGGGTATTTATATTAGAATATATCTTCTACAAAAAATTATTAGTGGTTTTAGTGGCCATGTTTAGAGCTCCATTAGGGAGATTATACTTCCACTATAAGTTAAACAATCAGATATGGCCACTAGATTCTTAGTAGTACCTACTGTAGGTGTATTTGAAATGTTATTGGGTAGGACATGGATATATAATTTATGATCCATCCCATCCATCATGAAAAAATGATTAAAATATATACATGAAAATTAGGTAATCATAGTTGAGGGTCTTTTATATGAGTATCCTCTATCTATCCCATAAGTAGTTATAACATAGTTACCAGTTAAAACATAGTTTCTAGTTACAACTATGAACACAATTCATATCAGTACACCATAGAGTTTAGTAGAGCCAATAGTGCAGGTGAGGTATAATCATATAGTATTACCACATACACATACTCCATGAAGACCATTATTAGAGAGACCCTTGCATTAGGGATATGTTATATATTATATAGGTCCTCCCTCTCAATTTATTTTGAGATCAATATTATTGAGTTATCTAATTTCTCATCATAAGGCACTTATGATACCTGTAACATCTTCTAAAAAATGGGTCCTTAAGACCCCTATAATTTAGATGATAACATATTCAGTGTCATAGATTCTTAGCACCACTTCACAAGTAAGGACAGACATAGATCACTTGGTATAGAAAATTTTAGGACCAAAGTTACCCTTTCATACAACATAAATGATCACATTTCTTTTATTTGACATAGACCACATTGATAGTGAGTTTCCTATGAGACACATCAGTTAGTATTGTTCCTTAATTCTTATATATACTTTCCTTCTATATTATGCCTTCTATATAGTTATATTGTCATGTTGTTTGTACATATCTTATATCCATAAAATTTAAAAAAATACAATATTTAAGAAACAAAAAAAATTCAAATATTTACTTAGAAAACATAAAATTATAGATTATATGCATTATCATGTTTACATTTCTTATACTTGCCTGACACTACATATACTAGCTGTCTTAGTATAGCTGGTTTTATCATACATACATAATTTGCATGTTCTTATTAAGTGTTTGAATATTGATACAAGACTTAGGTCCACTATACTAATATAGATTTTCTATTATCTACCCATTGGGAGCATCTGCATAGATACATAGATTCTTCATTTGACACATTCACCCATTTGGGGACATCTTATACATAGTTTCAATTACTAGTTTCTACTTTTTATACTCTACATCATAGATTTAACATTGATATATCTTGATATTTATCATGCTATACTTACTTATATTTTTTACCATCTATTACTACTTTAGAATTAGTATATATACATTCTAACTCTTACAAAAATTTATATTACATGTTCATGCATAATTTCATTTCTAGATTTCCTAGTTTAGACTTGATTGTATCTCTATGCATATTATATTTGAGAACATTTGAATATGCCATTAATAAAATCAAAGTAGGTAGATATTAGCACCTAAATGAGGATACTAGTTCCACTTGGTACTACTATCCAAGGTATGTCACTATTTTACGGTAGCCTCAATTTCAAAAAAACCCTAGATTGGTTAGAAAATTATAATAGGTATAATATATGTTTACATAGGTTAAGTTATAGATTTATCAAAATTCCTAAGTTTTGCTCAAATTCATACCTATTTTCTCAAATTGTGGGTATCATGCACAACATGAGTATTTACATTTATATTTCATATATTTAGATATAAATTATTATAACTCAATCCAGAATCCATGTGCTTAGATATCATATTTGGGAGCATGTGCATGGCACATTATTTATATATGCTCACATACACACTAGTGGATCAAATGGAATGATAAATTTTGTGTCATTCTCTATGTTTTATACACCCAACATCATATTTTTGGTTACACACTAGTTTCATGCCTTACTCTATCTATAGTGGTTAGCATTCTCAAGTGGCTTGAAACTACCTAATATACTTAAGTGGCCGCAAATCTATCATGCCTAGTTAGATATTTATAGTTACATCAGATAATTTTAGTTTTATATGCATCTAATACACATGCATAAGAAATGATGGAGTCATATTATAGTTTATTTATTTATCCACCTACATGATAGGGTTGGACACACCATCGGTCCAATCCAAGCTATTCAATGGTCATGATTCCCCAAATAGGGATGGGCAATGATGGAGTCAAAATTAGATTAAGTTCTTGAGCCACCCACATGTGAGGATTGATATTTTCACTTGTACTTGTACTAAAACTTAGGTGGGGAGAGATACATCAGGATTGATCCCTATTTAGATTATTTTTAATATATATAGTTTCATAACTTGTTCATGTAGGAACAAACCTTACAAATACAGTCATAAGTGCACCTAGAAGATTTGGACAATCTCACACAAAGGACACTACCACCAAAATAGGGACATTACTGCCATATATCCAATAATGTCACTATTTTCCAATTAGGGTGCTACCATATAAGAGCGGTTTTGACACTAGGATCTTGTTTTCAATAAGTAGAACAACCTTTACCTCAATTTATAGCCTCTAGATCATCCATCTCAATCATTTTCTAGATAAGTTTTTGCATTATTTATTACTATTTTTAGAAAGGTCAAAGTTAGTCAATTCTATATAAAATTAGTGGTTATATTTATTGCATATTATTACCATAATTTAGTATAATAATCTCTTTAATAAATACAATATTTACATTCACTAAGTCCTAAAAGGTTAAAACACAAGATAATAATATAAGATAATTTGAGTATAAGTTTGTAATGTACAATTAATGTTAAGTCTAGCATTTACAAGGCTATCATGATAGATATAATGATTTATATGAATAGCAACTCTGAGTGATAACTAAGTATTAGGAAGGGGAGATTCATGAGGTGCCTCATGACATCTAAAACTGGAGTATGTAACAAGTAAGAGACAAGTGTAATGGACATGACACATACAAGAAAACATACATATAAAAAACATGAGGCACACAAACTAGGCCAAGGTGCCACAATACAATGGACACGGGCACATGTCACTAAAATTGAGAAATCAAGACATAAAAAAACATGTTTAAATGTCCACATATGTGGACAACAAGCAAGTTATATTAAAGTGACATAGAAGCACACACAAGGACATGGTCACATGTCCAAAACATACATATAGTAAAAAGAAGTGGCATAGGGCCATAAAGTAATGACACATTTAAATGCCCTTGAATTAAAGAATTATAGAGACACAATCAACTCTAAACTAATAAAGCTAGAAATGAAAGTATGCATGAAAATGTGATATAAATATATATAAGAGCTAAGGTGTACACAATATGAGTTTAAAGTAGTATTAGTTGTCAAATAATATGAGTATTTGTAGCATGATCAATATCAAGATATAATCATGCTAAATTTGTGATGTATAGATTAGAAATAGGTAACTTAAAAATCAAAATTGTGTATAGTGTACCCCCAAATGGGCAAATGTGCCAAATGAAGAACATGTGTATCTATGTATATGCCCCTAGTGGATAAATAATAGAAAATTTGGATTGGTATAGTGGACCTGAGTCCTGTAAGTAATCTAAAAAAGCTCAATAAGAATAAGTGAAGCATGTATATATGATAATAACTGACTATACTAAGATAACTAGCATATGTAGTGTTTATAAAATATAATAAGTTTAAACATGGAAATGCATATAATCTATAATTTTATATTTTATGAGTAGATATTTGAATGTTTTTGTGTTTTGAAATATTATATTATTTTTGTATTTTTTGGATATAAGCTATGTATAATCAACATGAAAATGAAATTATATACAAGGAGTAAGAAATAAAGAGAGTATGTACAAGGTGGGAGGAACATATTAACCAACGAGTCTCATAGGAAACTCACTATCAATGTGGCCTATATCAAATAAAGGGATAATGATTATGTGTATTATATGAAAAGGTAACCAAGATCCCAAAACTTATTATGCCAATTGATCTATAGCTATCAATATGTGTGAAGTAGTGCTAAGAATTTATGAAACTAAATATGGTGTCCGATGAATTATAATGGTATTAGGGACCCATCTGGTATAAGATGGTATAGATGGCATATATTCCCTATGCTAAAAATATTTAGAACTCAATAATATTGATCTGGGAAGAAAATGAGTAGAGGGAGACCTTATATAATCTATAACATAGTTATGATGTAGGAGTTTCTCTAAAATGGTTTCTATGGGAGAGTATGTGTATGTGGTAACACTATAGGAGGAGACCTCACCTATACTAGTAGATCTAATAAGCTATGTGGTGTACTAATACGAACTATGCTTAGAGTTGTAACTAGTAACTATGGTGTGACTACTTGTGAGACAAGTAGAGGATACTCATATGAATGACCCTCAACTATGATCACCTAATTTTAATTTATATATTTAATTCATCTATGCATAGTAGATGACATGGATCATAGATATTGTATCCATGGCCTAACCAATAACATGTCAAATGTGCTTGCACTAGGTACAACTAAGAATTTAGTGGCCACATGTGTTGGTTTAACTTATAGTGGAAGTAAAATCTCCCCAATAGAGCTCTTAACATGGCCAATAAAGCCATAAATAATGGTGTCTATAGGAGATAAATCCTATTATGAATACTCCAAATGTTATATGAGTGTGATATTTCACATGTTAATACTTAACCCTTATCAATTATAACACTTTAAATAGGAGGATGATCTATGTAGGATCACATAAAGAGTACATATAAATATGAATCATCATCAAAGATTTCCTTTTGTGATAAAGTGATGAGTGGTATATTGGTACTTTTTTATGATACACATTTATTATATTTTTTATGGGGTGTGCATCCTCTATAGTAGTGTTATATGATGTTAGTGGTGAATGTACTTGATACATGTAGTGAACATTAGAAGTGTCCCTACCTCATTAGTTTTATGCTTTATAAATAGATCTAAGAATATTTTCAAAGTCTTAGATTTATTTTTTTAAACTTTGGGTACCTCTATTGGTGTGCCCACATTAATTATGTTGACCTCTATAAATCTTGTATCTTATGTTTCAAGGTGATGCATCAATTTATAGTATAGTTTGGTACCTTTTTATATTTGTAGAATACATTATAATCATAGATTTTTAAAAATTCTATGTCATATAAACCTATTTTATGGGAGGGAAAGATATTCCATTACATTCTAATATATACTATAAAACATGTGCTAGTGATTCTACAAGGTTGGTGAAAACTCTCCATGGAGGAGTTGATAAAACCATGTGAGGAGATGGTTTTGAAGCTACATTAACTCTGGCCTTTGGATCACTCTTATTTTTATTGGACCTTACCTTGTTTGGAAGTTTATTATAATCTTTATTATTTTATTTTCACTTGTATATTTTATTTTTACCATAGAGAGAAGTTTGACTTCCCTTTCTTTCACTGTGTGACATAAATCTATGAAGGTGGGAAACTTCTTAAACAAGATATTTTAATGTAATTTTGGTAGTAGGCTCTATTTTAATATATCTTGGAGTTATCTATCTATCATGGGGCTTGTAATCTTTACTAATATGGTTTTGATTTAGAAGGAATATTTTACAATATGCTCATTATATTTTTGCTTATGTTGTGCTACTTGAGCATATGAGATATTATCACTGATGTTTATTGATAATTGTGTTAAAAGCATATTTACCGATGGATTGAATAGGTTGATATAATAATTTATAAGATCATAAAACCACTATAATGCATAGTATTTTATATGGTGATTTAAATCACCTTACCATCATACATTAGAAGTTTAGGTGCCATACATCCAAATGGAAAAGGAGTTATCACTATGTGAAGTGCCATCCAAATGGAAAAGGAGTTATCACTATGTGAAGTGCCAAAGGTATATGTAAAAGATCATGATAATCCAAAGCATATGATGGACTAGTAGCTCCCTGATCAAGATGTAACACCTTATCCTATAGGGAATGAATATCATTCATAAAGGATTATACATATGGATAGGATGAACTATCCATTAGAGGTGTAATTTCCACTGAGGATTGTTAAGTTAAGACAAGTTGTTGTACAAGATGAATTAGCCCCAAAATAGGTGTAATAATATTGTTATCTGGGGGAGTAGAGGATTGGCCATTATTAGGTTTTTTATTTATTTCCATTATGGCTTGTATAATCTATGCATGATCATGTATATATTCTCTAAGTCTGTCTCTGAAACTTTGTAGAATCTCATCCTTATTGACTACAATATTTTCATTGTTAAGTGGGAGAGAGTGTCGTAATTCCCATCTTATATATCATATTTTTATTAATTGTATTAATCATCTCTAGATGAATTATCATTTAATTATACATAATTAGGGTATGAAAGATCAATGGTTAGAGTTATAATTGTTCCTTTTTCCATGGTAAAATATTTAATTGAAAGAATTTGAGTATGCTTAATAGGATTTCCACTAAGCTTAACACTTCTTAAGGGAAGAGAGATATATTATTTAGATGGAATATAATAAATAAAATGAAATAGGGATATTAAAATAGAATTTATGAAATTTTAAAATCATAACACATCTAATGAAAATAGGAAAAAGAAGGATATAAACCCTAGTAGCATCTAGGGTTAGGGTTTGATTAGTATTCAATGTAGGTCGGGTTCACCAATTTTTTAACGTTTTAGGAATTAGTATATGGAAATCATATGTTGTTAAAGAACTAAGTATAGTAAATCAAGGTAGAAATAATTAATAATTATAAACACTTATCTATAATATAATTGACTTAGTTTGACCTTTATAAAAATAGTAATAAATAATGTAAATAAGAACTTAGCTAGAAAATAATTGAATGGGAGTTATAGAGGGTGCAAACTAAGGCATATCTAGTTTAAGTATCACAAACAAGATCTAGGTATCAAAACCCATCTTGGATAATAGCAAATACTAGGATAGTATCACCATGTTGTTATAGTGTCCCTATTTTAGTAGTAATATCCATTACACAAAACTATTTCAAGCTTTTAGGTACAACTGTGTCTAGGTCTGTCAAGCTTGTTCCTACATGCATGAGTTTTAGATCTCTATATATGATCTATTTTGATTAATTTTATGAGGAAATCCTAATATTCCATGTTGTTAGGGAATTTAGTTGATACCAGTAGTAAAGTGTGTTGTTAGTGGGGTAGGCTAGACATCTTCCACACCTCGATATGATGAGAGTTGCCTACATACCAATACTCTGAAGTGGGATCAAGCCTGATGTAGTTCTCCCCACCTAACTATTAGTGAAAATGTAAGTGAAAGTGAATCTAGTATGATTTTAGACTTGAGTTATTTGAATGTGCTTGAGATTGGTAAACCTAAGTAATCTGAGCTTAGGAATTCTATATATGGTAATATGTAGAAGTAGGGTAAAATAGGGATTGATAACCTTGATTGTTCACAACTTATTTTGAGTTTGTATAAGTAATTTGAATTTGATTTCCATCTAGTGGTTATAGCTATAAAATTCATGTATATATACTATTTTGGTGCTTATGTGGGTTCTAAAAGAGGTTTAAGCCAATCCTAGGTGGTCTTAGATTTGAAAATATATCTGTTGGTGGAAAAAGGAACAAAAGGGCAATAATGCCAAAAATTAAGACACTAACACCATGTGACACTACTATCTCTATTATGGCAGAGTGTTTAGGTGGTAGAACCTAAGACATAAGGGACCAATATGTCAAGATGAGGGTTTGGTACTATTGTATTTATGTCTAGGGATTCTTGTGGTCCACATGAAGGTTGGATAAGTGTGAAAATAAGCCCTAAGATATGTCTAGGGATAAACTATAGATAGGTGGTCTCAATTAGAAATATTATCACTCAAGCTTCATTCTTAGGTGATTACATAAAGAATTATGACCCCTATATAAATATCCAATACCCAAAACCAATCCTAAAAACTAAGATGATAGTATCGACCTAGATGATATAGTTGAATGAATTTAATGAATATAAAATGGTATCAGCTAGGTCAATATAACACAAATGTCAAAAGACATAATCATAACTACAATAGGTTTGTTGATACAATATATAAAGGATGAAATCATATAATATATAGTACCAATCACATCAATACCATAATATACAGGGAAGCTAGAAAATCTAGACAAGAGACTTATGGGAGAGGTAAATGGATAAATACTTAATGGAGTTTAAAATGATAGTATAAATGGTGTAATCATGATATAATAAAAACATATATCATAAAGAATCATGAGCCTTTCCCACCCCATTCTTGGTTCACCCTTTAAATTGTGCACTTGATAAAATTGATGCATTGACAAGTCACTATAATAGAGAGTGTATACAATGGGAAATGTAATAGATCTATAAATCAATCCTACCTTAGAGAAGATAAATCCTACTTACACTTCTGATTGTGGATACACTATATATTTGAAGTCATGACTAATATGGATTTGCTAGACCTATCCAATGGATATCTTACCACAATAATATGACTAGGGAGGGTTCCAAATCCTCCAGTCAAGAAAAACTATGCAATAACTCTAGCTAGGTCCTATGTTTTCATATTCACTAAACTAATAACAAGTAAATTAAAGTTTAATCCAATGCTCACCAAATCTTGTGGCACAAAGTGGGGATAATAAACATGAAAATTAAACATGGATAGAAAATATATACTCACATCAATGTATATGGAATCCTAATGTATGGGAGAGAAGTAAAAATGCATATCTATCTACTCTTACAAAGGAGGAAAAAATTTAGGTATACTTACCTTTGAATATGAACCCATCAAGACTCAATCTCTCCATTGGCCAAGGTGATTCACAAGAGTTTGTTGTGGTATGTGAGGATGAAAAGTATAAATTAGCTCTAGACTACACCTATCAATTCATATAAAAGACTTATCCACAAGACAAGATCCATATCTCTAAAGAAATTATAAAACCCTAAGCTATTATCCTCAAGTATAATGGTGGATAAGAAGATGCACAATACATATCTTCTTATTATCTTCTCTTAGAAATGATGAAATGGATGTTTTTATATAGGTGGATTTAACCATAATCCTTTACAAAAGTTTAGGCTAACAAGGTTGATCCAGTTGACCTAGTATCATTATTGACAACAAAAATTAGGTCATGGATTAAGTCAGCTAGGGGCCGACCTAGTCCCTAATAAGTTTTATCAATTAGATTACAAGGTTGATGGGGAGGACAGTGTAATGTAAACCATCAAAAAGGGTTTTAGGTTAGGAAAGGGCTAATGAAGGTGGTAAATGACTAGATGAGGGTTCAAAATAAGAGTTAAAGCTTAGGGGAATGTTTATAGGAGATGGATGTGTAGATATCAATTGAAAATAAGGTATAAAAATATTTCAAGGTGCCAATAGTCTACCCACCCCTTTTTTGGTACACCCCTTAAAGCATGCATTCAAATAGATTGAGACTCAATGGGTTCTTGTAAGATAGAAAGCATTAGTAATTGATAAAGTTTGAAAATATTATATTTATACATAAAGTGTCAATAAATGATAAAGTGAAAAATGCTATGTGTGTGTATATTACCCAACAAAATATTATCACATGTCACTACAATGTAACATTGGATTGTTTTTGAGGAAAAAAACATAACACACTAAAGATCATAACTACAAAATGATATTGAAAGAACTAAAATAAAAGAAAATGAAAATACATACCTTCACTTAAATTTTTTATTTTTATTTTTAAAAATGTTAGGTATGCCTCTGGTAATGGAAGGTACCCAATGTAAAAGATAAGAGGTGGACCTAAAAAATAAGATAAGGTTCCAAAAAAAATCAAAATTATTGTGTTAGCACCTAAAAATTATTTATCTCTCCAGGATTCGAAGTGATATTTTAGTTCATGAAAGGGACCTGTTGAGATAAACATACCCCATTTATAAAAAAATGGGGACCCTTGTCTTAATATTGTGCAAATTTATACTTTGAAATTGAAAATCCATTTGATCAAAATGTCATTACCATGTTTGCACATTATTTGTATTTTAAAATCATCCACACCATGTCCTGGTTAGTTTATTTATTCATAGTTATGCTTAAGCTTTTCCTAATATTTATAACCTTTGATCCTCATGCTTCAAGTTGCAGGTTTAATGGAACCCTCATTGAATGGATCATGCCAATATTTTTATAGTTCAATCCCAACTTGGGATTTTACTAGCCTTTGGTCTATTAAAAGTCAAATTGAATCCATGTTCAATCTTCCTAAAATCCTCATTAAAAAACCCTATCTTACACCCCTCATTCAAATTAAAATTTTGTAGGAATAAATTGGTGGGAATACTTTAAAAATGATAAGGACTTAAGGTTAATGTTTATACTAGGATTTATTGTGTTTTTCAACACAACCAAACCTTAGCCTAAAATATATAAGTTTTGTCCCCTTTATGTCTTGAGCCATTTTTTTCCCTCTTATTTTAACATGGTCTAAATGTTTACAAGGTTCTTTTATTATGTTCCCAGCTTGGATCAAATTTATTATTCGCATGGTCCCTCATGTTAAAAGCTTAGGTTAATGTCTTAGTCCTAAGGCCTTGTTTATGTTTATTAAAATAAATAAGACTTTAGTCTTAAGACTTTATCCTAAGTCTTATATATATATATATATATATATATATATATATATATATATATATATATATATATATATAAACTCACTTAATCTATTTATGACTACATGCTCTAATGACATCCAACTATTTGTATCATAATCAATGACTCACGTTTACTTGGGCAAGATCAATGAAATGATGCATATTGAATCAAGGTTTCTATGGGACCTATTGTGTTTCATAGGAATTGAATTTGAAATATTCATGCCCATTATTTTATGCTTACAAGGCCATCTTTGATGTCTATGAGGCCATCAAATTTTATCCTCTTTGGTTAACTTTATAGAGCATAGATTTGATTTTTTTGTGCCCATCATTTGGCATCCATGAGACCATTGTTGACATTAATGAGACTATAAAATTTAAGTCTTTATGGTAAATTATATGAGATTTAATTTGATGGCCATGTTCCCATTATTTTATGTCTATGAGGCCGTCAATAATGTTCACAAGACTATCAAAATTCAAGATCAGGAACCAATCTCACTTGGATGAATGAACATGTTTGTCTTCATATTGCAAGGTTAATAGAATATCCTTTATAGGATAAATATGCTTAGGGTTCTATACTTAAAATTTAAAATTGATCTTTCATTAGACTTTGATATATCATAAACTAAGTAAAATTGTGTGGGAACAATTATAAATATCATGGCCTTAGCTTAAATGTTATCATAAGATTTAGTCATGTTTTTAAACATTTGATAAAACCTTAGTATAAAATCTTATGCTTGGTCCATATATGTCCCATGATCTTGTGGTCTATTTTATTGGCTCAATATAACTAATGTAGGGTCCTATTATTATAAAACTTATCTTAGATATTTTACCATATTTATCATATTTATTAATATGATAAAACCTTGGGTTAAATTTTTATCATATTTATTAATATGATAAAACCTTGGGTTAAATTTTTTATGTTAAGTCCTATTATTATTTGGGGTCCCATTTATTATGTTATAAACCTAGATTAAATACTTCAGCCTAAGGTTTATTCCATGTTTATTAACATGAAATAAAACCATATTCTAAATTATTTAACCTAAGATCATTATGTATATAGACCATAGCTTAAAAATCCTACACCTTTGTAGGATCTATGGCTTGCATTCATGTTAGGGCCAACATACCCCCATTTTTGAAAAATTGGGACCCTTGATAAATCATAAAGTTTGAACATCAAATATGGCATGTTAGGATCATTTTTAGAATTTGAAGATCATCCAATTTATTAAAAGCAGGCTTACTTGGACTAACATCACTAATAAATGGTTTGTATGGCTTTTAGTTGTACATTCCATGGCATTTGTTCCTAATAATTTCATATTCCAAAACCCTGACAAAACCCTCAATTCAAATTTGAATAATGGTGGGAACCAAATTGGCAGGAACCCTTTAAAATTCAACTTGGACCTATGTGTAAAACTCATGTTTTAAACCTTAGTCATGTTTTTTTAACATGACTAAGACTTAGCCTAAAAAATCTTGGTCCCCTTTGTTATTTCCCCATTTAAATTTCCTTATAGGCCTAAATGATATTCATTATATAGGATCCTTTTAATATTTCCTATCTTAACCTAAGGTTTTAACCCTAAGGCCCTATTATTTTTATTAAATACTAACGAGACCTTAGTCTTAATGTCCTAGCTTAAGTCTCAGTTCCTCGAGTCCAATTCTATGTTAGCTTGGTCCTTTGATTTATACCTTAGCCTAAGGTTTTATTTTTAATGCCACAATGTATTTATTAATATGATCAGAACCTTAGTCTTAATACCTTAGCCTAGGTCTTTTAAATCACCACAATCATAACTTAACTTTCTTACATCTTGAAGGATCCAATGACCCTTATTTTATCATGGCATTTAATCTAATGGAGTGAGTAAACCTTGAGCTTCAGCTTAAATAAAATGTACCTTGAATAATATAATGATTCATGTTTCCTTGGGGCCTTTCAATCAGATGGAATGAGGAAGGCTCGACATAATATTGCACATAGCCCATTAGCCAATCATATTCAAGCTCTCATATCATGATCAATGGTTCTCGCTTCATCATAAAGACTCAATCTGATGGAGAGAGGCATAGTTGAAAAGTCAAGGGACTATAAAAGGCTAAAATTATTGACACATGGCACCTTTAAATTTGATGATCAAAGACAAATTTATCCCACTTGAAAAAGTGACCAATCACGAGTGAGCTCTCAAATCACAATCTTACATCTATCTCTTTGTTGGCAATATTGATCCAATGAAGAAAATTAATCCAAAGACCCTAAGAAGCCCCATGGAGGTGCCAAGTGGTACTTCTACATTAGGCCACAAGAATTTTATGAGCTTAAAATTGACATTTACATGACCATCATTTGATATATACAAGGATGTATTTGACGTCTTGATGACCATCAAATTTAAAGCCACCAAATTAAAATATTCACTAGCTTAAAATTGATGTTTGCATGACCATCATTTGACATCTGTGAGACCATAAAATTTAAGATAATGAATTATTCTATTTAGGGTTAAAATTCACTCCAAAATCTTGTTGGAAAGCTCAAAAATGGCTTTAAAATATAAGGGAAGTGCTAAAAAAATGTTCAAACACTAGAAATATTCAATTTTGTAAAATGTGGAAATGATCTTATGATCTAAATATATGTAAAATAAACTTATTCTAAATCTATAATTTAAGGTCCTCATGACATTTATTTTAAATATCATGAACCTTAAACTATAGACTTATACTAAGTCTTATTTTAAAAGGTCTTTATTACATAGAATTTAGACCAAATATTTCTAACCAAAGGTTTTTTGTGTTTGTTAATACATTAAAACCCTTTTAACATTAGACCATTATATCATTTTGAACCCCTTTTAAGCATGATTTATAAGGTTATCCATAAATATTTTAGACCAATGCATACATTGTGTTTGTTAAAACACAACGTAGACATTGGCTTAGAACATTTAACCTTGGTCCCCTTTTATATGATTTAGAACACTTAGACATAAATCCCTTAGCCTAAGGTTTGTTTCATGCTTAATAAACATGTATTAAACCTTATCTTAAGAAATTTAATCTTGAGTCCCATTTTAATAATATGCTAACTTAAATTTTTGGTATCTCTATAGATCAATGATTCACATTTCATCACTAGATGATGATCCAACGATGTGAGGCTCTCATGACTTTTCAATGAGGCCCTAAGAGCCCATGATTTTGATGCATGGAAAAAGTGCATTCAAAGTAGAGATGACAGGATGAGCTAATGGTTCACACTTTATCATTAGAGGATAATCTAATAGTGTAAGGATTCTCATGACTTTTCAAAATCCCACGAGCTCACTATATGGCCAATATTCACTCAATAAAGCACTGACATAGGATCTGGATCATAGGGAGGCATGTAAAGATGATAAGTGTCACAACTACGGGGTTTTCCACAGTAAGATCCAATCATATGTAGGGTCTTAGATTACAATAAATGACTCATGCTAATCCAATATTTTTCTTTGATGGTGAGAAATAAAAGAGGCATTTTTAAATGCCAATGGCTAGTGCTCAAATGGAATTTATGAAAAATGCCATGAAAGGCCTAGAATGATGCCACATAAGCACTACACAAGTAGAAAAGGACAAAATACAAGATATTTTGGGCTCAAAACTGGAAAGGTATAAAGGTAAAGGTCCAAATCAAATCTAACACACATATAAGCCAAAGCCTGGATATATCTCACCATTAAAGATCCAAAACCTTAAACCCTACATAAAAGTAACCCATATAGACTCAATTGGTTACAATTTGATCCAAGGAGAACTTGTTTTTGAGTTCAAGAGAGATTTCAAAAAGATCATCTATAATCTAATGTGAATAATTAGTAAAAATAGGGACCATGGCAGCTCACAAATAGTAATTAAAAGAAGAGATTGTACTCTACTTGTCAAAAAATAGTGAAGGTCAAATATTCAAAGATACTAAATTAGACCTTGCAACCTTGAATGTCCTAGGCATTAGGAATTAGTCTAAGCTCTTCTTCATGGTAGAGGAGTTACCACCCATTTCCAAGGAGGAATAGAGAATCACCACCAAAAGTAGGAGGCATTATGACCTAGTTGTAGTCTAGATGGCTAGCCTTCACCATGCCATAAAAAAAGCTAATGTATTACATTATATAAACATCCTTGTCCCCATATTTAATGATTTTAGAGTAGATAATGAATGGATATTTGAAGAGGTAAATTTTAAAATGATATCCTATATTTCCCCTATTATTTTTGAGAAATATTATAAGCTCCCTCTTCCCCATGTGGATTTATCCAAGATCAAAGAGTGGACCTCTAATCATGACTTGGATTTCATCCTTAGACCCTAGTTGCACCAAGGACCCCATATCTTTAGGTATTTTGTTGGTAAAAACATAATAATCCAATTCCAAGAGGGCATCAAAGTAATAATGACCTTGTTTAACTAAGACATTGGAGCCCCCTCAACCACCTATGTAAACAAAATATGGGTTCTATTTTTACATTTTATGGTGGAAGAAAAGCTCACCCCTCCAATTGGAGATTTGATTAGTGTCTTCCTCACCAAGAAGTTCACTACTATTAAAAGGAAGATATCTAAGCAATTTTACATGATGTCATACCTACTAAATGCCTTCATGGCCTAAATCAACTTCCTTGATATTAGAAATTGGTATCTTGAGGGAAAAATAACCATTACCCATAGTTTTATATCTTTAAGTACATGAACCATATGTAATGTATTTGTGACTGTGTCTACCCAGCCATAGTGGAGGCCATCATAGGTGTCCCCATACCTAGGGTCCATCCACTCATCCAGAATTATATTGAAATGATGGGGGAAATATTATATTACCCTAATTGTATAGTTATTAGGACTGAGGGGACCATGTCCCAACCTTATATATTGCTAATATATGTTCCAAGCAATCTTTTGGAGTAAGAAATTACCTTCTAGCCCATTTATAACATTGATGAGACTTGGAAGGAGAAGAGGAAGGGTCTACTCCACCCCTTCCCATTTATTATTGGTAAAATAATATTGAAAGACTAGAAATAAGTGGAAATCATGTGCACACATAGGGATTAATTTGGCTTTCATCTTGATGAACTCAAAATTTGGGATCCAAAGAACATAGTGGGTGAGCATTTGATGGACAAAAATCTCCCCAAGACTAAGTATGTACATTAACTTAGTTTTCATGACATCATATATATTAAGTCCAATAATTATGAAGAAGTATTGGCTAGGATCCAAGGCCACAACATCAAGATTGAACACAAGATAACCAAGGATGATAAGCCATCAAGAGAATCGTGGCAAATGTATCCTTTATAGTATCACTTATTACTTGGACCATCTGGAATAGCCCAAAAATAACCCCAAGTAAAAAAACCATAGACATAACCTTAGGGGAAAATTATGTAAGGCCAAGATGAATAAGGCCATGGCAAAGAGAAAGTAGGAGAAGTGAAAATGGAAGAGAGGCTTGGGGAGGGGCCTTCATCTTCAACACTCCCAAAAAGGCCACCTTCCCCAATTTAGTATATTAATATGATTACCTTAGAACTCGAAGAGACACTTAAGGGTGATCTCAAATAACTTATAGAGTTGTATGATATAGATAGGGAGGAGCATCTTGAAGAAGCCCAAGTCTAAGTGGGAGAGCCTAGAGATAATAAATAAAAAGAGCTTTCTCTAGGTATGGTCCCTATGCCATCCCAAGAAAAGAAGAAATTAGAGCTAAAATTGGTTCTTGTAGGACCAAAGAAGAGGCTAATATTGATGATATCTCACCCCAAAAGTTAGATAAATTTATTTAGTGATGAATTCCCCATTCATGGGCCAGTCATCCTTGACTAGTTCATTTTTGGGAAATTACAAAAGATTCCTTCTCTCTCCCATTCATGGGTTATGACAAGAGTTGTTGATGTTGAGATACAAGATGACATGAAGCCATAGATAAAGGCCATGGTAAAAGACCAAGAATAAAGGAGGATTTTGGTCACCCAAGGAATAAAAATTAAGAAGATGGATGCTTTGGGAACATCTAGTAGCTCAAGGGTGGAGGTCCCAAAACCTCCCAAATTCAAGAAGCCAACCACTACCATCTAATTCAATCGTAAAATAGTTGAATTAGAAATGGTTCCAACCAAGATAGATATAGTTTGAACAAATGAGTTAACCTTTAAAAAGGTAGATCCCTTTATGGGATTAACCCAAGTTAAGGGTTAGTAACTTGCTGAGGCTACCATTCATGAAGAGGATGTGGAAAACTTGATTGAGGCCCAATCAACATAGGCTAAATCTAGGATCCAGGGCATGAAGTAGAGGATCCTAGAATTAGATAAGGAAAAATAAAACCTTGAGACATAGGTAGTTTTATTATTACCTGATGTAGTGACCAAGATGATTGATGAGTCATTTTATGACATGTTTGAAGCACTCAAAACAATAAAGCTAAGGCATAGTGTATTAGAGCAGTAGAGTGCATTAGCCAAGAGTTTGATCACCTAATGGCAAGCCTCAAAAGATAATATAGCTAAGCTTCTCAACATTAAAGTAAGGAAATAAATTTTGGGCTTCAAAACCATCTGTTTAAGACAATTGAGCACAATTCTAGGAATTGTGGTTGACAAGGTTTAAGGTTTGAGTGCCTGACACAATGATGTGGAAAGACACCTAGAAAATTATAATGAGTTAATTATAAGGATTTAATAGAATCTTGGGACCATGATTACATATCCTACATAACCCACTTCCCTTGGATTCATAAGCAATGAGGAATTTAAACATAAGGCTACTTTGGTAACTCAAGAAATCAAAGGAAAGAGCCAAGGAAAATCTGGGGTTGATAACAATAAGATCCTAGACATGATATTAAATATTGGAGAGAGGATAAATTAAGCTAGGAGAATTAAAGAAGCCATGTCCAAAAATGACAAAGAATTTGATGACTTGGTAGATCAAGAGGAGGAGCGTATCGTGAAGCCTATTATGGATCTAGAGCTAGTTGATGAGAAACATGATAAATCCATGAGCATCCTCAAACAATAAGAAGTAGAAGGTCTACTACAAAATTAGCCAATATTCTATTTTTTAAAATTTTGTATCATTTTGAAATAGAATATTCCATTATAAATGCATATGCTAGCTTGTTATCATATTTGCCTCTAGGTCAGTCTAACTGTGAAGAACAAGTGTATTTTAGAACTTGTAAGGATAGTTGTCCTTGTCTTTTGTACACATATATATTGTAACTCACTAGTATATTTCTAGATATTTATATAAAGGCATGTATCACCATTTTTACAAAAAGAGGGTAGAGATTTTTGAGAAAATTTTATACACTTGAAGTAATTAATATAATCAAGGAATTATGTAAGGATTATCCACTTTTGATATGTCAATTATTAATATCGCTTATCTCTCAATTGCTAGTTGAGGTCTTGAATTTGAATGGTGTCTTTGAATTTTGAGTTGCATTTTTTAATCACAAGGTTTCAAATTTGTGCATATGCTAGATTAGTTGGAAGATCTTAGGTTTTACTTCATTTCATTTTTTCTCTATATTTAGATGTGCAAATGTTATTTGATTAAATTAGTAAATCCTTAAAGTATACATGGTTCTTACTTGTGAATCTTTACATAATCCTTTGAAGTTTCCCTGATATATAGTGGAATTTGAGCTAAGGCTATTTTACATTGTATATTGGTTTGAATGCATGATCAGATGTAGTTGATGCTTTATCATGATATTTGAGACTAAAATTGGAAATCACTCATTTATTTTCTTCCTTAACCTTCTATTTGTTCTTTTTTATACCAACTTACTTTAGTTTTAGCTTCATTATAAATAGCCACTTAGATTAGTTTGTATCTTAAATCTAGAACATAATTCACTAAGTATTAACAAATATTTTTTGTAATTCATAAATAATGGACTAGGGTGGCTCCCAACCACCAAATCATATAAATATTATGGAGCAATTTATCTTGCCCTATTATTCACCATAGGCAACTAGATTGCCAAAACTTGAAACTCATGCTCTAAATTTTCTAAATTCTAAAATGAGATGTGTTCTTTAAACACTAAGATCACATGTGGTTCATTTAGAAGCATAAAAAAGAGAAGCTCCATTAGCACTAAAAGAAAGGCCATGAATTTTTTGAATATTTATTGATCCTAGTCTGTTTTATCTAAAGATCAGTGTATCTTTGTGTTTTTGAGTGAATTCTTTGCTTAGAAGTACAAAGATAGTTGATCTTTGTTGTTTATGATGCATCTTTATGCTTCCTTAAACAAAGATTGAAGTTTTGTGGGTATTGATGCTTTTTTTCTATAAAATTAACTTTAGATTTAAAAAACCCTAGTATCTAAGGTTAGGATGGCTCATTTTGATTAAAGGCTGGCATATCTTTCATAGATCTGAGTTCTTTTAGGGTTAGAATTATAAATATAGATCATATTCACATAATTGAATGCATCTTTGAGCTAATTCAATCAAAGATCAACGTCCTTTATAATTTTTCATACCACCTTTGCAAAATAAGATCAATGTGTAGGTCTAAATCTTGTTCTTTATAAATTTAAACTTGATACATCATATTTTTAGTAGGATCCTCAAGTTTAAAGATGAAATTGTCTAAGACCAGAATAAGATCACACTCATAGACCAGGAGCCTTTGCTTGAACTTGAAGTCCAAAATAAGACTATACATGATAAAGGTAGACATAATAGATCCAAGTCTCTTTCAAAGTCACCTATTTAATGTATCAGTGCCTTTAACCTCCATCTAAGAATGGCTTGGTTGGGAGAGTCAATAAATGTACCAAGTGTGGTACATGATCTCCCACATAATCTTGTGAAGTACTTGCCTACATTTAGTCCAATGGGTATAGTAACTACTAAATAACATATAAAATATTTTAAATCTATCTTGATATTGCTAAATATTATGCATGAGGATGTAGACTATAGGTTATTCCCCTTCACCTTTAAATATGCTGCTTATGCATGGTTTTTAAACTTTCCTAATAATTGCATCACTAGTTGGGATTATTTCAACATGCATTTATAGATAAATTTGGTAAGATTATTAGTCCTTATTTTATCTACCATCAATTCACCACCATTAAAAGAGATGCAAGTGAGCTTATTAGGGCCTTTAATGCTAGATTTTAGAAAATATTTAGTAGGACCATAAACCCTTATAAGCCTAATGATGTTTTAATTATAGAGATTTACAAAGATGTAGTAGATCCCATGACCTATATATTTTTGAAGAGATCCATGCTAGTCATAACTTCATTAGCTAGAGCCTATGTTGAGGTAGTAACCATCAATGATCAGATGTATCCCCAAGGGAAAATGGCATATTATGTGCCAAACATAAACCCATAAATGATAGTGATGAACTTATTACCAAGTAATAACCAAAATCTCCTAGGATTAAATCAACTCCCAAACCTAACTCAGTTGCCATTGAGTCATGCAGCTCCCAATCAAAATTTAGGATTCTTAAATCATCCTACTAATGGCTTCAATAAAAATGATCAAAGGGCTTTGATATCATTTACTAATAATAACCAAGTACATAATTCTTAAACTCCTAAAAATTAGAATGAATCTATCTTAAAAATGGTCCAAAAGTTTAACACTGATTTTATTTATATGCAAAAACAAGTTGGAAATACTACTAAAATTTTATGTAGGATCTTCTCATTTCAAAGGTATAATAGGCCAACCAATATATTTTAGAATGATATTTTTCATAATAATATAAATAGTGACCCATCTTCTTAAAATTAGACCATGGACATTAACCTCACTGATATTACATTACCTTATTATTATAGGGTACATTACATAGCCAAACATGGTGAACTTAATTGTATTAAATTTTGTAAAGATTTTGAGGCTTTCAAAGAGTTGGATACATTTTAAGTGGTCCCTAACAAGGATAATTGTGTAAGTACCTCTAGATCCAAGTCAGTTGATCAAGCCTTCATGGTGGACACCTTTGATTTCCCCTTTCAAGAGTTAAATAAACTTGATAAGATCCCTAAGGAGATCCAAGCCTTTCAACAATTTATAAAGAAAACCTATCCCTTGAGAAATAGGGAATAGAGGTATACTTTGACCACCTTAATGCCTTCAAATAATTTTTGAACTCCTCCAAACAATTCTTAAAATAACAATCTTGAGCCACCTAAAGGGAGTACTTCTAAACCTAGAATTGAAATTCCTAGTTCTTATAAAACTAGATGTAACATAGTTGAGGACATGAATAATATTAAGGATAATATTAAATTACATGCACTTACTTAGATCATAAATCAAAGGGACATTCTACTGGAGTCTTTGTCAAATAATTCCAACAATCCACCAAAGATCGATCATGCCAATGTGACTATGCACAAAGCCAAGGCTGAATCTCCTCCTTTCTTGCTCACTATCAGGGTGTTTGGTAATAACTTACATAATTTATTATTATATTTAGGAGAATATACGAATATCATGATTGAAGGTATATTTAAAAAACTTGGCCTAATTCCCATTAAGTCTGATAGGGTTGTCACCCAATTAGACAATCTAGAGTTAGGGTAATTATCAAGCTTTTAAATGTTCACATGCATCTAACTTATGAGCCTAGGGTGAAAAAATTCATTTATATTCAAGTTTATATATCTGATGTTTATATAATCTTATTGAGTAGGGAATGGACCAAGGTTTTAAATGGTTACATATACACAGATTGCTCACATCTTTGGCTACCTTGGAAGGAAGTTCCTAATTAGATCAGGATTAAAAGAGATCCAAGGAAGAAATATATGATAACTAATTAAAATGATGTGAATGAAAGGGTCAACATAATTTACTTATACTTATGGGTTTTCACCCTAGAGATTGATAAGCTATGTGATCCCAAGAGTGCTCATGTTGTTCCTAGATTATGGAAGTTGCATTTTGATGGTGCTAAGTGTAATGATGGATCATGTGTTGGTATTATTTTAACTGACCCTACTAATATAAATTACCATGCTTCTTATAGGATCTAATTCCATTGTACTAAAAATCTTGCTGAGTAAGAATCCTTTATCCTAGGTTTACAATTTACTATAAATAACAAGGTCAAAGAACTGCTGGTTTATGGAGATTCAGAAGTAGTGGTCAACCAAGTAAGAAATAAATACCAATGTAATCTCTCATACCTAAAAAGGTATAAGTTTAGGTTTTGGGATTTTATTAAATACTTTGATGCCTTTGGCATAATTTTAATCCCAATAGGAGAAAATTAAGCTACTTGTGAGTTTTCATCTACTATAGCTAACCTCATGCCTAACCAAGATTCCCCTAATTTTAGCATTGAGCTGATCCCTTGTCCTTCAGTGCCTAATAATGTTAACCATTTCCAAGTTTTCAATGATGATTACTAGATATTGGATTTCATGACCAATTATGGAGCATTTGGTGCTCATATTATTGATGAGACTGATGAAAATACATCTAAGGAGGAAAATTTGATGGTAAAGTCATTTAATTGAATGGTAATAAGATCCCCAAGGGGATGATTGCTTTGGAGATTCTATTTGATCAAGATAAATTGGTTGAGGTTTTCAAGGTTCCCAAGTAAATGTGAAAGATTATAATGTTGTTGATATTAGCCTCTAAGATTAACCCCAATTGGTAAATGTTGGAAAAGCCTACATAAACATTAAAAAAAAAAAGGCCAAAGAGATCTTTACCCAATATAGGGATGTCATAGCTTGGTCCTATGATGACTTGAAGATATTTAATCTAAGGGTTATTACCCATACTATACCCCTTAAGGAGAGTTACAAACCATTTAGGTAGAAATAGAGACATTTAAACCTTGTCTTAGTACCCATGATCTTCAAAAAGGTAGAAAGATTATTAGATGCTAGGATAGTCTTCCCCATTAGGCATTCCACTTGGGTGGCTAATTTGGTTCTAGTCAGGAAGAAGAATGGTGAGATTAGAATTTTTATTGACTTTATAAGCTTAAACAAAGCATAAAAAAAGGACAAATATCCCCTTCCTTCCCTAGACTAAGTGATTCAAGTTGTTTCAAGTTCAACTATGATGTCTTTTCTTGATAGATTTTTAGGTTACAACCAAGTTTTGGTTGATAGAGAGGATAAGATGAAGATAAATTTCACCACAAAGTGGGGAACCTTTGCTTACAAGAGGATTCATTTTGGGATAATCAATGTAGGAGTTACTTTATAAAGAGCTATGGACTATAATTTCAAGGTTGATAGGTAAGTGTATTATTATTTATATGGATGATCTAATAGTTTTTTCTAAAAAATAGGAAATATCATTTCATGAATTTGCAACAAGTTTTTGAAAGATGCAGAAGGTATGGCATTTCCTTGAACCCTAAGAAGATTATATTTTGTGTGATTGAAGGTAAATTATTGGGTCATGTTATAACTAAAGATGGGATCTCCATATATCCTAAAAGAGTGGAGGATATATCTATAACAAAACATCCAAATAGTAAGAAAGAGATAAAGTCATTCTTTGGTAAGATAAATTTTGTAAGAAAGTTTATTTATGGATTTTCAGAGATTGTCAAGCCACTGAATGACATGATAAAGAAGGATTCTAGGGTCACATATAATGAATATTCCAAAAATTCATTCAATGATATTAAGGAGGCCATTATCCAAGCTCCAGTCCTCATAAGTCTTGACTTCTCAAGGGAATTCTACTTCTATTCCTTTACATCTGACCACACTATGGCTATAGTGTTAACTCAAAATATTGATGGGTGTGATCACCTAATAGATTTTATGACCACTAATTTTAAAAATGTTGAGTTAAATTATTTATTGATTGATAAATAGGCATACACATTAGTTAAGGCAATTAATAAATTTAGGCATTACATCTTTAGAAATAAGGTGCATGCTATCTTACCTAACCCTACCACCAAACTTATGTTACCTTAGAATGAATTGGAATAATGTAGAGGTAAGTGGATGTCTTTTTTTTAGGAATATGACTTAGAGATGAAAACAAAAAAATTAGTAAGGTGTCAAGGTTTAATTCAGATGATTGATAATACTAAGCCTAAGTTAAGTATTATGCAAGTGCATCAACAAAACTTTTAAGCTAGTGTGTGGTATGATTCAATCATACTAGTTATAATTAATGGTACTTGTCCTATAGGATTATCCAAGGAGAAAAAAAAGAGACACCTAAGGTTGAAGTCAACCCACTACTTGATCAAATATGGGATCTTGTATAGAAGAAAATTTTAAGGGGTCTACTTGAGATGTGTCTCACAAGAAAAAGCCAACTAAATCATGAGTACCTTCCATGAAAAGATGGGTAGTGGGAATCCATATGAAGTAACCATAACCATAAAATTCTTAGATATGGTTATTATTGGCTAAATATTTTTAAGGATGCTCACAAACATGTGAGGGAATACCACTCATGTCAGATTTTTAGCACCAAGGAGCCAAAGGTAGCAATGTCTCTGTAATCAGTCAAGGTAACAAACCCTTTGCACAATGGGGGTTAGAATTTCTTTGGGAAATTAACCCCAATTAATTTAAAGGTCAAAAGTGTGTCCTTAATACTAAAAAATATTATACAAGGTGGACTAAATTTGTAGACACTAAACAATATAAGATTGAAGAAGTGATCAACTTCTTGGAAGAAAACATCTATACTAGGTTTGTAACCCTAGTCTCTCTAGTTTATGATAATGGGTTTGTATTCATATATTAGAGATGACTAAATGGATTTATGATAATGACATCACTCTCAAATTTGAATCCAACCATTATCCCTAAGGGAATGGAGTCTCTGAATCTACAAATAAGAATCTAATGAAGGCAATCTAGAAGTTTGCTATAGACAAACCCAAGACTTGGCATAATCTCCTCAAATTTTCACTTTGGGATATTAGGATAAGAATAAAGCAATCCTTAAGAGCCTCACCATTTTTATTGGTGTATGTATAATAACCTATCTTTCCTATCACTCTCAAGTTACCACATATAAATTTATGTAGGAATACATAGAAGAGACCCAAGAAATTGTCAACTCAATATTGTTAGACATAATTTATATGGAAGATGTAAGGGATAAAGCCTTTGTTGACTTCAAAAAACATAAAATAATAGTCGAGAGATGGTTTAATAAAATATCCAAGATCAAGGTGTTTAGACAGGGAGACCTAATTTTCCTTTGGGACAGAGCATTTGAACCCATGGTAAATTAACACCCTTGTGGATTAGCCCATACTAGATTATAGAAACATTGGGTAAAAACACCTTCAAGCTCAAGTATCTATAAGGAGAAGAGTTTAAATTTCCCACCAATGGGAAATACCTAAAGCACCACTTTTCTACTACTCCTCTAGAGGTCTTCATGGAGTAAATTGTAAGATGGTTAGATTTAGTGTAGGTAGGCTAGTTAGTTTCCTTTCAGGTCTTTCCTTCTTATACTTTGTTTATATATAAGCATGCATGTATTTTTTTGCTTTCCTTTCCTTTCTCACTTTCTTTTTTCTATTGTGTGTTTCTTCCTTATTACCTTGTTTCTTGGTTGTAATAAGTCCTCTTGGATGTCTTGAGCTCAAAGTTATGAAGTTTGCTTGAAAACCCAAAAATTTAGAAGTATAGGTGTGAACCCCATGCATATGATGACCATGGTCCTAAAATGTAAAGCAAAATGTTGTAATTTTTAAAAACTAGTAAAGACCAATAAAAGAAGGTAATTGTTTCATGGGAACTTAAACATTATCCTGGTCTCAAATTGGTTTTAATAAAACTTGCACTTGTAGGGGGGAGAGTTCAAACTATCATCGTATAGTCATACTAGAACTTAATTAACATCCTTACCTAGGATAATGGTTGTATCCATAGGTGATTTTATAAAGATCAAAAACTTGAATAAATCTTAAAACCTAGCTATTCTAGTTCATAACCTTGATAAAAACATAAAAGTCTCAAGAAAATACAAAAATGGGAACAACTGAATACAAAATCAAAAGGTTTAGCATAGGTGATTATGGTAACCTCCACTGGGGATATGGATGCCTAGATGGCAGTGGAGCAAGGCCTTAAGTGGAGTCAAAGGTATCTATGTCAAGGTTATGCACACCTGCATGGTATTAGAGTAATGGCCAAGCCTTCCCTAAGCTAAAACCATGGTTATTAATGAACATCTTAACATGATATAGGTCAGTTTTAGTGACTAAGGACATGAAACCTAGAATTTATTTCTTGAACCCCATGGCAAACACTAAGTGGAATCAAAGCACACACATAGTATGGCTATGTCTTGGTATTTTCCCTAAGTCTGCAAGTACAAGGTTTATTTTAACTATGACCTGATTTGAATGATGATATTGATCAAATAGAGTAGATGACCTAATTATTTGTCTAAATCAGAGTCTCTAAGTTATAACATATTGATATGTTTCCCCCCTAAGTTATCATTTGTTGGGGCCAACATACCCCCATTTTTGAAAAACTGGGGCCCTTGAGAAACCTTGAAGTTTGAACATGAAATATGGAATGCTAGGATCATTTATAGAATTTGAAGATCATCCACTTTATTAAAGTAGGCTTACTTGGACTAACATCACTAATAAGTGGTCTTTATGGCTTTTAGTTATAGGTTCCATGGCATTTATTCCTGAGAATTTCATATTCCAAAACCCTGGAAAAACCCTTAATTTAAATTTGAATAATGGCAAGAACTAAATTGGCAAGAACCCTTTTAAAATTTGTTTTGGACCTAAGTATAAAACTTATGTTTTAAAGTTTAGCCATGTTTTTTAACATGACTAATACTTGGCCTAAAAAATCTTGGTCCCCTTTGTTATTTCCCCCCTTTAAAGTTCTTTATGAGACTAACTAATATTAATTCTACAAGATCCTTTTAATATTTCATAGCTTAACCTAAGGTTTTAACCCTAAGGCCCTATTATATTTATTAAATACAAACAGGACCTTAGTCTTAACATCTCAGCTTAAGTTTTGGTTTCCCAAGTCCAACTCTATGTTAGCATGGTCCTTCAGTTTATACCATAGCCTAAGGTTTTAATCCTAAAGCTCTAATGTATTTATTAATATGATCAGGACCTTAGTCTTAATACCTTAGCCTAAGTCTTTTATATCACCACAGTCTTAAATAACTTTATTGGATCTTTTACAATCTAATGGTCCTCATTTTATCATGGCATTTGATCTAATAGAGTGAGTAAACCTTGATATTTGTTTTAAACAACATACACCTCATGTAATCTAATGGTTCACATTTCCTTATGGCCTTATGATTAAATGGCACGAGGAAGGCCTAAAATAATCCTACACATAACCCACTAGCCAATCACATTCAATCTCTTAGATCATGATCAATAGTTCTCACTTCATCATAAAGACTCAATCAGATAGAGTGAGGCATAGTTAAAAATTCAAGGGACTATGGAAGGCTTGAATAATTAACATGTGACACCCTTGAATTCAATGATAAAAGATAAATGGGTCCTACCTAACAAAGCAACCAATCATGAGAGAGATCTCAAATCATGATCTTATGGCTATCACTTCATTAGTAATCTTGATCTGATAGAGTGAATTAATCCCAAGACCCTAGGAAGCCCTAAAAAGGTGCCAAGTGGTACTCCCATATTGGGAAACAAGAATAATATGAGCTTAAAATTGATGTTCATAAAACCATCATTTGATGTCCATGAGGACATATTTAACATTTGTGTGACCATCAATTTTAAGCCCACCAAATTAAAAGATTCACTAACTTAAAATTGGTGTTTATGTGACCATAATTTGACATCCATAAGGATGTATTTGACATCTATGATACCGTAAAATTTAATCTAATGAATTATTATGTTTAAGGTCAAAATACACTCTAAAATCTTGATAGAAGGCTCAGAAATGGCTTTACAATATAAGGGAAGTGCTCAAAAAATTATTAAACACTAGAAATATTCAATTTTCAAAATGTGTAAATGGTCTTATGATCTAAATATACACAAAATAAACTTATTCTAGATCTATACTTTAAGGTCCTCATGGCATTTTTTTGAAATATCATGAGTCTTAAACTATAGACTTATACTAAGTCTTATTTTAAAAGGAGGTATTTTTTACATAGAATTTGGACCAAATATTTCTAACCAAAGGTTTTCATGTGTTTTTTAATACATTAAAAACCTTTTAATTTTAGACCATTATATCATTTTGAACCCCTTCTAAGCATGATTTTGTAAGGTTGGGCATAAATATTTTAGACTAATGCATACATTGTGTTTGCTAAAACATAACAAAAACATTGGCTTAGAACATTTAATTTTGGCCTCCTTTTATATGATTCATAAAACTTAGACATAAATCCCTTAGCCTAAGGTTTGTTTCATGCTTAATAAACACACAGTAAACCTTAGCCTAAGGAATTTAAGCCTAAGTCACATTTTAAGAATATACTAACTTAAAGTTTGGGCATCTCTATAGATCAATGATTTGTATTTCATTGCTAGAGGATGATCCAATGATGTGAGGCTCCCATGGACTTTTAAATGAGTCCTTGAGAGCCCATGAGTTTGACTCATGGTGAAAGCACATTTGAGGTAGAGTTGATAAGATGATTGGATAGTTCATGCTTTGTCACTAAAGGACAATCTGATATTGTGAGGGTGCTCATGAATTTTTAAAGGTCCAAAATCTCATCACATGGCCAATATTCATTCAACAAATCACTGACATAGGATTTAGAGCATGGAGAGGCATGTAAAGATGCTAAGTGTCATAATTATGGGGTTTGCCATAGTAAGAGCCAATCACAAGTAGGGGCCCAGATTATAATAAATGACTCATGCTAATCCAATATTTTGATCTAATAGTATGAAATAAAAGAGGCATTTTTAAATGCCAATAGCTAGTGATAAAATGGCATTTATGAAAAATGTCATGAAAGGCCAAGACCGATGCCACATAGGCACCATGCAAGGAGAAAAGTATAAAATACAAGATCTTGTGGGCTCAAAAATTCAAATTTATAAAGGCAAAGGTCTAAATCAAATAAAAGGCACGTATAATCCAAAGCCTAGATATATTCTATCATTAAATCTCAAAAACTTTAAACCCTACATAAAAGCAACCCAAATAGATTCAATTGGTTACAATTTGATCCAAGGAGAACTTAATTATGTTTTTAAGCACAAGAGAGCTTTAACAAAGATCATATATAATATGGTGTGAATAATTAGTAAAAATAAGGACCATGGTATCTCATAGATAACAATTAAAATTAGATACTAAGTTTTACTTATCCATAAACAATGAAGGTTAGATATTTAAAGATACCAAATTAGACCTTGTAACCCTAAATGTCCTAGGCATTAGGAATTGGTCTAAGATCTTCTTCATGGTAGAGGAGTTACCACCCATTTCTAAGGAGGAACAGAGAATCACCACCATAAGCATGAGGTATTATGACTTGGTTATAGTCTAGATGGTTGGCCTTCACCATGCCATGACAAAACCTGAGGTATTACATTATATAGACATCCTTACCCCCATCTTTGTTGATTGTAGAGTAGATAATGAATGGATCACTAGGGAGGGAAATTAAAAAAATATAGCTTATATTTCCCCAATTGAATTTAATAAATATTATAAGCTCCCTCTTCCCCATGTGGATTTATCCAAGATCAAAGAGTGGACCTCCAATCATGACCTACATTTTGCCCCTATACCTTGGCTACACTAAGGACCCCATATATTCAGAGACTTTGAAGGTAAAATCCCAATAATCCAATTCAGAGAGGGCATTAGAGTAATAATGACCTTGTTGAACTGAGCCTTTGGATCCCCCTCAACCACCTATGTAAACAAAATTTGGGTTCCCTTTATACATTTCATGGTGGAAGAAAAGCTCACCCCTTCATTTGGAGATTTGATCAGTGTCTTCCTCACCAAGCAATTCACTACCATTAAAAGGAAGACATATAAGTAATTTTACGTGATGTCATACCTACTAGATACCCTATTGACATCAATTAACTTCCTTGGTATTTTAAATTGGTCTTATGAGGGAAAAAAACACCATTTCCCACCATTACTTAAAGTTTAATATCTTTAAGTACAAAAACCATATGCAGTTTATTTGTGACTTTGTCTACCCATCCATAGTGGAGGCCATCATAGGTGTCCCCATGCCTAAGGTTCATTCACTCATAAATAAGTATTTTTAAATGATGGGGGACATATGGCATTACCTTGATTGTATAATTATCAAGATTGAGGGGATCATGTCCTAGCCTTACAAATTACTAGTATATGTTCCAAATAAGCTTGTGGAGAAAGAGTTTGACTCTTAGCTCATCCATGGCATTGATTGGACCTACAAGGAGAAGAGGAAGGGTCTACTCCACCCCTTCCCCTTTATTAGTAAAACCTTATTGAATGAATGGAAATAAGTTTAAATCATGTCCACACACAAGGATTCATTTAGATTTTGGCTCAATGAACTCAAAATTTGGGATCCAAAGACCATAGTGGGTGAGCATTTGAAGGACAAGAAGTTCCCCAAGCCTAAGTATGTACATCAACTCAGTGTTCATGATACCATATATATTAAGGCCAAGAATTATGAAGAAGTATTAGCTAGGATTTAAGTCCACAACATCAATCTTGAACATAGGCTAACCAAGGATGACAAGCCATCAAGAGAAGCATGAAAAACACATCCTTTGTAGTATCACTTGTTTCCTAGACCATCTAGAATAGTCCAGGAACAACGTCAAGTAGAAAAACCATAGCTAAAACCTCAAGGACAAATTATTTATGGTCAAGATGAATAAGGAAATGGAAAGGAGAAAGTAAGAGAAGTGAAATTAGAAGAGAGGCCCAAGGAGGGGCCTTCCTCTTCAACACTCCCACAAAGGCCACCTTCCCCAATTTAGTATACTGATATGATTACCTTGGAACTAGAAGAGACACTTGAGGGTGATATCAAAGAACTTTTAGAGGAATATGATACAAATAGGGAGGAGTATCTTGAAGAATCCCAAGTACAAGTGGGAGAGCCTAGAAATAATAAAGAAAAAAAGCTTGGTCTAGGTATGGTCCTTGTGCCATCCTAGGAAAAAAGTAAAGTAGAGCTTGCATTGGTTCATGTAGGACAAAATAAGAGGCCAATATTGACCATCTCTCACCCCACAAGTGAGATAAATTTATTTAGTGATGAATTCCCCATTAATGAGCTAGTCATCCCTGACTAGTTCATTTATGGGAAATTATAAAAGATTCCTTCTCTCTCCCATTCATGGGATATGACAAGAGTTGTTGATGTTGAGATACAAGATGACATGAAGCCATGGATAAAGGCCATGGTAAAATATTGAGAATAAAAGAGGATTATGGTCACTTAAAAACCAAAAAAAGATGGATGCTCCAAGAGCATCTAGTAGCTTAGGTGTGGAGGTCTTAGAACCTCCCAAATTGAAGAATCCAGTCACTACCATCTAATTCAACCTTAAAACAACTATATTAGAAAGGGTTACAACTAAGAGAGCTATGGTTGGAATAGAGGAATTCACCTTTCAAAAGGTGGATCCCTTTATAGGATTAACCCTAGTTGAGGGTCAGCAGCATGGTGAGGCTTCCATTCATGAAAAGGATGTGGAAATATTAATTAAGGCCCAATCAACATAGGCTAAAATTGGGATCTAGGACATGAAGAAGAGGATCCTAATTTTAGAAAAGGAAAAAAAAACTTGGAAACATAGGTAGTTCTATTAGTACCTGATACAATGACCAAGATGTTTGATGAGTCATTTTATGACATGTTTTAAGCACTCAAAATAACGAAGTTGAGGTAGAGTGCATTAGAGCAATAGATTACATTAGCTAAGAGTTTGGTCACCCAATTAAAAGCATCAGAAGATAAGATAACTAAGTTTCTCAACATTCAAGCAAGGAAATAGATCTTGAGCTTCAAAACCATCATTTTAGGACACTTGAGGATAATTCTATGAATTATTGATAAAAAGGTTCAAGGTTTCAGTGCATTGCATAATGTAGTGGAAAGACTCCTAAAAGATGATAAAGAGCTAATTACAAGGATCAAAAAACTTCTTGGGACCATGCTTACAGATACCTACACAACCCACTGCCATTGGAATCATAAGTGATGAGGAATTAAAACATAGGGATACTTTGGTAACTCAAGAAATCAAAGGAAAGATCTAAGGCAAATCAGAGGCTGATAATAGTAAGATCTTAGACATGATATTCAATGCTAGAGAGAGGATAAATGAAGCTAGGAGCATTAAATAAGCCATGCCTAAAAATGATAGAGAATTTGATGACTTGGTATATCAAGAAGAGGAGTGTATCTTGAAGCCTATTATGGATATAGAGCTATTTGATGAGCAACATGCTAAATCCATGATCATCCTCTAACAACAAGTAGAGGGCCCACCAAAAAATTAGACAATATTCTATTTTGTAAAATTTTGTAGCATTTTAAAATAGAATATTCTATTATAAATGCATATGCTAGCTTGTTAACATATTTATCTTTAGGTCAATCTAACTATGAAGAACAAGTGTATTTTATAGCTTGTAAGGATAGCTACCCTTATCTTTTTTACACCTATATATTGTAACTAATTGGTATACTACTTGATATTTCTATAAAGGCATGTATCACCATTTGTAAAAAAAGAGGGGAGAGATTTTTGAGCAACTTTTGTACACTTGAAGTAATTAATATAATCAAGGAATCCTACAAGGATTGTCTAAATTTGATATGTCAATTTTTAATAAAGCTTTTCTCTCAATTTCTAGTTGAGGTTTTGAATTTAAATGGTGTCTTTCAATTTTTTTTTACATTTTGTAATCACAAGGTTTCTAATTTGTGCATATGCTAGATTATTTTGAAGATATTAAGTTTTAATTCATTTCATTTTTTCTCTATATTCAAATGTGCAAATGTTATTTGATTATAGTAGTCAATCCTTAAAAAATACTTGGTTCTTACTTGTGACTCTTTACATTATCCTTTGAATTTTACTTGATATATAGTATAATTTGAGCTAAAGCTATTTTGCATTGTATATTGGTTTGAATGCATGCTCAATTATAGTTGATGCTTTCTCATGATATTTGATACTAAAATTGGAAATCACTCATTTCTTTTGTACCTTACCCTTCTCTTTACTCCTTTTTTTATACCAAATCACTTTAGTTTTAGCTTCATTATAAATATCCACTTAGATTAGTTTGTAGCTTAAATCTAGAACATAATTCATTAAGTATTAACAAAGATTTTTTGCAATTCATAAAGAACAGATTAGGGTGGCTCCCAACCACCAAATCATATAGATATTATGGAATAGTTTATCTTTCCCTATTACTATTTCACCATAGGCAACTAGATTTCCAAAACCTATAACTCATGCTCTAAATTTTCTATATTCTAAAATTAGAAGTGTTCTTTAAACACTAAGAGAACCTATGGTTAATTTAGAATCATCAACAATTCACTTGGATGAGATTAATCTAGTGGAGTATAGCCAAAGTCAAAGTTTTAATGGAGCTCTAAGCAAGCATGGAATTTCCATGTGGTGAAATCATGATAACTAACAAAGCTTATAGGGTTTAGATATCAGGAGGCTTGTGGGACTACCAAGTGGCACAACCTTAGGGCCAAGTATATATAATGACCAATATCATGAAACTCTCAAGATCAATATTAATGATTCATATTGATCCATGTAGAATGATCCAATAGAGTGAGACAAAGTTAGATTTTAAATGGAAATAGTCATGTAATGAATAATCTACCACAAAAAGTGCCATATAGATGCCACCATGATGCCATAAGGTTAAAAAGCTACAAAACTAGATATTTTGTGGGCTTATAAAAGCAAAGGTATAAATGCCAAGGTCTAAATCAAATCTAAGGTACAAAATCACTCAAGTATAAAAGCCATCACCATTAAATCTTTAAAAGACTTGTAAAAAATCATTAGTATCTCTAAGAGCCCTAATTCGATCCCAATGTGACCAAAGTCAAGCTTGAGAGAGTCAAATTGCCATCTTAGCAAGTGAAAACTAATCTAAAAGGAAAATTATAGACCATTGGTGAGAATTTTGCAAACTCAATAATTTTAGCTTGAAAACAACACAAAGAGGACTCAAAAATCTATTTGAACATGTATTCAGAAGGGAGAGTCTTCAAAGATACTGAATTTGATGTTGTAGCCTTGAACACTGGTGATAACAACTAGTCCAAGTTTTTTTAAACCATTAAGGAGTTATCAACCATTACAAGAGAGGATAAAAATCTTACATTAGTTAGCCAAAGATACTATGAAATTATCACTATTCAAATTATGAGTCTTCACTATGCAGTAACAAAGCCATATGTACTACATTATATCAATGTTATTGCTCATGTTTTTAAGGATTGTAAAATTGATCAGGATATGATAGTACATGAACATAGTTTGAAAATGGTTATTTATATCTCATCTCTTGCCTTCAGAAACTACTAAAATCTACCCAAGCCTTAGGTGGTTTTACCCCTAATCAAAGATTGGTCCATTAAGAATGACCTAAAAACCATCCTTACCCCATGGTCGTATTCAGGAAGCCAGGTAATCTCTGACCTCAATGGAAGGATCCCAATCACCCAATTTGGGGCCAGTATTAGGATGATCATGACATTATTATATTTATTATTGAGAAGCCCTTACATCACCTATGTTATTAAAATCTAGGTCCCTTTTGTATATTTCATGGTTGAGAAAAGACTTACTCCCCCTCTTAAAGAGATGATCAATATCTAATTGAAACAATAATTCTCTGAAATAAAGAAGAAAACTAGTAACCATTTATATATGATTTCTTATCTTTTGGATGCCTTTCTAGCCACTACCAAAATCCCCAACCTAAAAGAATGGTCACCTGAAGGGAAACAAATAGTCTCCAACTATTATGCCAAATTATATTTATTCAAGTACATGGACCATATTTAGTTCATATATGACTGTGTATACCCAACCTTATTTGAAGCCATTATAGGGATCCCTATGATGAGGGTCAACCATTTGACCAAGAATTATGTTGATCTCATTGGATACTTTTCGCTATATCCAAGTTGCACTATAATCTAGGTACTAGGAACCATGAGTCAACCTCTTAGGTTACTAATCCATGTACCCACAAATTTATTGGAGTAAGAAGTGGCATACCAATTATTCCATGACATAGAAAACATATGTAAAAACAAAAAGAAAGGAATACTCTATTCCTTTCATTTAATTATTAGTAGGACTATGTTCCACAATTGGGAACATGTAGAGACTATCTCCAAGCATAGAACCTCCTTTGACCTACAAATTGATGAATTGAGATATTAGGACCTAAATGAAAAGGTTACAAAACATTTCAAGGCCAAACATATCAATATGGCTTATGATCATCACCTTGGTGTTTATAACCACTTATACACTAAATATTATTTATTCACAAAGGTGTTAACAAGATTTAAGAAACTCAACATTAAGCCAGAGGTTAGGTTTTTGAGAGAGTAGAAACTAATTAAGGATCTATGGCAAATGGGGCCCAGGTAATATGATTTACTGCTAGGACCATCTTCTAGACCTCCTCCCATGTATCCACAAGTAGAGACACAAGATCCTAAGAATCAAGATACTCCAAGGCTTGAAGAAAAGAGACCCGAGGAGAGAAGACCTGGTGAGGTGGCTTATCCTTCAGCTTAGCTTGAAGAACCAGAGTCATAAGTTGAATAAATTAACATAATTGCATTAGATCCTAAGGAGATAGTAGAGGATTCCTTAAAAGTACTAATTAATACTTATGAATTAGATGAATAGGAAGTAAAAATGGAAGAACCTCAGTCCCAAATTGAGGAGGAAGAAAAGGGAAAGGAAGTAACTTTGGACTTGGTCCCAATTGCAATCCAACCCAAAAGAAAAGTTGAGCTGACTCTAGTCCAACTGGGGGGTAAGAAACCCAAGCTAGCTTTCACTCATCTTTGGAGTAAAATCAAATTTTTAAATGAATACGATCCAATTTATGGCCCTTCCATTATATAATACTTCATATATGGCAAGTTGAAAAAGTTTCTAACCATGCACCACCAGTGGCATATTATAAAGTCTATTAGCATCCATGTGCATGATGAAGTCAAGATTTAGATTATGACATTATAATAATAAGAAAAGGAAAGACACATGGATACCCTTGAAGGGTCAAGTAGGACACATATGGATGCTCCTATAACTTCAAGTGGAGCACAAGTTGAGATCCCTACTCTTCAAGTAACATAAACATCAGTAAGAGTTTGGTTCAACCTAGAAACTACCAGCATGGAGAGAATAATTAAGAAGAAAGCCATGATTAAAGGTGAATCGTTCACCTTTCAAAATATTTAACCTTTTGTTGGTCTAACTCCAGTGGTAGGGTAGAAGCCAAGACAAGACAAAATGTTTAAAAAAAAAGATCTTTGAAGTGTCCCAAGCTCAAAGTGATTAGTTGTAAACAATGATCAAGGGCATATTATATGAAAACAAGAATTTGAAAGAATATATTATCTTATAAATTCATGAGGATAGATTTAGTAAGTTCAATGATACCATGGTTGACCTATTTATATCTGTAAAGGAAGTTAAGACTAGATAAAGAGAAATAGAGAAGTAACTCTCTAAAGCAACAAGCCAAGTTGGCCAATGAAAAGCTACAAGTCTTCAGGTAGAAGAATTTATTAATGCCTTATCCAAGAATCTAGTCCCTAATTTTATAACTATCAACAAGGCACATTTAAATATGGATATGGCCATATTGATTAATAAGATTGAGGCCCTAAATAATTGGTCCAAAATAATGGAAGACCTTACCAAAGACTTTAAGCAGATGGAATATGGAGTGTCTCATATATTAGATAGCTTGATAAATGAGCACAAATCCCTTATCTAAATGGGTATCATAACTAATGAATATTTAAAACATAGGACCTTTAATTTCATGTAAGAAGTAAGAAACTAGGGGCAAAAATAGACAACAGATGGCAATAAAAAATTCATGGGCTTACTCCTATCATCCAAGGAGAAAATGGGAGATACTAGGGGAATCAAATGAGATATGGAGATGATTGAAAATAACCTTAAATGCCTATAGGTGAAATAAAAATATATATTCATGAGACTAGTTTTTAACCTTCAAATCATTAACGAACAATATTATAGGTCGACAATCCTATAGGGTAGGCAATAATAACAAGGGACTTCATCAATACAAGTACCCTAGAGAAAAAATTAGTTAATAATAATCTTTTTTTAATATATTTGTAAAATTTTGAAATATAATATTATTTTTATAAAGTCGTGTAACTTATAAGCGCATTTCTTATAGGTCAATCCACTTGGAAAGATTTAGTGTATTCTAAAAACTTTTGTGGAAAGGACAACTATCCTTACACATATACACTTGTAAGTGGATATGTTTTTTATTATAAAAGGAGAATTGTCATTTATAAAGAGGAAGGAGTTTTTGTGCTAAAAACTATTGTAAACTTTGAGCAACTAGTGCAAGCAGGGAATTCTGAAAGGATTGTCTCATTTTGTTTATGTGAATTATTATATCGATTCATTTTCAGTTGTTTATTTTAAATTTCAAATTTGAATTATTAACTTTTTCTAATGATAGGTTAATTTAAGGTTCCTTATTTTGCTTCATTTTATTTGTTCTATATTTGTAGATGTGCATTATTTATCTGCTTAAAGGAGTAAATCTTTAAAGTAAGCTTGATTCTTATTTGCATTATTTCTTATCTTCCTTATAATTTGACCTAATATATTTTGTGATTTGAGATTAATATATTATATTTCATATATTGGTTTTAAATGCATACTTGGGAAACATTTGAACTTTGTCATGATGTTTGAGATAAAGATCAGTCACATCTTTCTTCTCTACCTTACCCTTCCTTTTGCTTATTTTTAACCAATTCAATTTATATTAAAGATTAATTATATATGTCAATCCTATATTATATTTAGACTTAGGGTTGATCATAATTCACCTTAATTATCATAGATCATCATCTTATTTACAAATATTTATAGGCCATGGTGGCTCCCAACCACCAAATAATATAAATATTATGAAATTTTCATTTGTTCTACCTCTATTCCACCATAGATAACATTATTATCACAAACTAAAAATCATGCTCTAAGTTATTTGAATTATAAAATGATAAGTGTTTCTTAAACACTCTGGGCACCTATGGTACATATTTAGGCATCAACAGGACCTATGGAAACAAATATATGGTAAAAAAATGGAATCTCATGGTAAATAATTGAAAGACATAAAATTTGAAATTTTTGAATATGTGATGTACATCTTGTTCCATTCTATAAAATATAATAAAATACATGGTCAAAAAGAACAATAGATAAGATGATGAAATTGAATGTAAAACACACTAAATCTTGTGAGAAAGCATGTAAAATTTTTTAAATAGAATGAAAATATCCAATGTATTAAAATTCAAAATATAATCAAGTAAGGATATGCCTAATAATAAAATTCCATCCTATGTAAGGCAAGTCAAGTCAATTTAAATCAAACATGAATAAAAACACAACTAATTGTATGAAAATGCCATTGAAAATGTAAGACAAGTCAAATCAACTTATATCAAACACAAAGAAAGACACAAATGATTGGAAATATGTCATTCAAAAAGTGAATTCAAATTAAATTAAAATCACAAATGATTGTAAAAATTTAATCCTAGAATATAAGACAAGTCAAGTCAATTTAAGTCAAACATAAGGGGAAAATGATTGTAAATAAGTGTCATCCAAAAAATTAAGACAAGTCATGTCAAATTATATAAAACATTAAAAAAAGACACAAATGATGTAATGAAAATTTTCTATGTAATAAGAATTGAAGGCCATAAGATAGAAGAAGAACATGATGGGAAAATACGAAAAAAAATCCAATGAGTGAAAAATCAAAATTAATGCTCATTATAAAACATGATGTATGTAAACCCAACCAATTAATGACATGAATATGATTAATAAGATGGTGTGGATAAATATAATGGTCATTTGTAAGGAAGTCATTGTTAAATTCCATGGGTCTTATAATACAACTCACAAACTAAAAATCCAAGTGGTGTAATAAATGATGAATGTAAATCAGCCTTGGATGCATATGAGATAAGACATGAATGACTATAAGTGATATCCATAAATTGGATATTAGGAAAGATATGATTTAATGAAGGATGCAAGGCACCACATAGGTGATGTATAAATCCTTAGTGAAGATGAGACACTCTAGACAAATGGGCAGGTTTAAAAGTTTTCAACATTAAGGACCTAATAAACTCCACATATGAATTACAAATCTTGGGATAATAATTGTATTACATATATAATCTCATAGAGGCTATATGCATGAGAAATAAAATGAATATTACCTTTCCATAACATTTTCTCCACTCCTTAGGACCCCTTACATATTTTTAATCCTACTACAAATATTGGGTATTTGTGTGAGAAGATAGGTGGTCCTAATATATTATTATATAATGATAAGAGACATCCTACCCTAGTATACTAGACTACCACACCCCAATGGACCTCAATTTTATAAAGAGGTTAACTATGGAGATTGATTTTTTACTAGAATAGGAGACATTCCAAACAAAGATCATGTCTTTAAGTGTAATCAATTTTTTTTTTTGGATTTTAATTTTGCCTTTTTCATCTTCCTTTTCTTATAACATGGATTTCAACTCTTTTGTATTTCTCTATTTTTCCTCATCCATACAAATTTATAAAGACCAAACATGTGTGATATACATGACTAAGATAAGAGAGATTACACTTGTATACTAGAAAGGAGAACCTACAGACCATGGTGTTTAAAATACTCCTAATGTTTACCCATGTGGAGGTGTGAAACATTGAAACCAACCTACATGTGTTTCAAGTGAAAGGAAAAATATGGAAATGTGGGGATCATGATAGCTCCATACATGTAAAAAGAAGGTGATTAAATAATTAATAGGATTGTAACTAACCACAAGGATGGAAACTGGTGATTCATAAATGATGAGGCTATGATATTAAAGGTGATAGTCATGTCACTAAATAATTTATTCTAACCTACATGGAATCTATCACAAGAACTGATATATAAAATCATCCCAAAATAGGGGGAAAGTACTAAATAGGGGAAAATATTCATGAAGAAACTAAATAAAACTAAAATGATAAATATATGATATATAAAACCTGAAGGTGATACCTAAGATGCTTAGGTGAATCAAAGGTCAATTATACAATGATCATAAAAGATGTAAAGAAAAGATATACAATGCTGAAAATGTGAAGATAATAAAAATTGAACATATTAGAAGTAAGATACTAAAAACAAACATCACATGCTAAAAATAATAATAAAATTAAATCTAATCATATGAAAATGTGAAAATAATATGATATGAGTCAATTATGTAATCATAAATTCCATGAAATATCTCAACATACATCAACTATAACATCTAGAAAATCCTAATGTAACTGGTATCTGTATCTTATCATGGTCTCCTCAACTCTCTTTAAAAGTCATGTTAGGATTACCTAGTGTACAAACTCTATGGAGAAAGTAGGAAAACTAAAAAGAGGAGATTTTGGAACCTCTTGTGAAGGCTATTCAATGTAAGGAAGTTATGACCTCTAGGCACATATATCCTCTGACCTACTAGATTGTTTCAGTCATATGGAAGTTTTTTCCTTCATCCTCATGAATCATGTGAGTGTTAATATAAAGGTTGAGGTGAAGTCCTCATAAATTATATAAAATTTTGTTTGATAATTCTACACCTATATGTATGGCGTGTGTTACACTTGTGATAAATATAATATACATCCCCTTTCTTAGAGATATTTTTTTATAATTTGTGGTGGAGGCATGTTCAAAATACTAGGATATTAGTTTTTTGTAGGGTGAAGAGCATCTATATACTACCAAAAATATCAATAATCAATTTAATAAGGCATGTTCATCCCATGTAAACAAAAATTATGTTTAGGAGTAGTAGACCAAGGTGGTCAAATATATGTTGTTGAAATTTATCCTTATGACATGTGTTATGTTACAAATATATAGTATGCTCGATAATATTTGGCCCAATGACAAGTTACCTTGTGAAACACATAATATAGTTCATCTTCTTGGATGGATGGGTGTGGTATGACATATGACCTAGGAGGATAATCATATCAGGGTTTATTAATAACCTCATCAAATAATTCATTTTTTTTAAAACATAGTGGTAAACTATAGAACTTGGTTGCATTTCATTTATCTTTGGTATGCTTTATAATGATGATGAAAGTGACCATAGAATATGTGGAAATAAAAAAGCTATTTATAATTATTTATGAGTCAACCTCACTTTAGTATAAATTAATATGGCTAATATATCAAGAGGAAGCCTACTTGAAGAATCAAAGAAATTATAAAACCAATATGGTATAGTCATGGTATGATAATTGAGCATTCTCCAAAGATGATCAAAAGTAACAACATTAGTACACATGGTAGAAACTAGAATTCAATCCATCTTAGACCTATAGACATAAACCAAAGGAATGTTAATTTTAGGTAATTCATAAGGATATAAATCTAAGCCAATTAAGTTAATAATATAATAAAATTACTCAAATAAATACTGAAGGGAAGTATGATAATGAATTATTTATGTATCCTTAGGTTAGGCATATCATACTAAGTATGGGTCATCAAAGGTATATAATTATGGTCCATCAAGGTAATATCCATCATATTAATTTGGGGTATTAAAATTAATGTTAAGAGATTTAACCACTATGTCAATATAAGAAGAGTGATAAGTGGTCTTCTTAGGAATGACCACATAAGAGGAAAATGCATCAGTTTAATTCTTATGAGAATGAAGTCAAAAATAAGGAGGAAACTAAGTTATTATACTAGAAATAAGGTATGATGTTTTTATCTTAATTTTTATCACATTGGGATCATCATTATAATAATATAAAAGGTTAGGTGGGATATTACCCATAAGTTCAAGATGTCCACTGCAACCTCAATTAGAATTGATGGTGTAGTTAAAGCATTAGTACTCTTAAAAATGAATATTAGGAAAAGGATCAAGGGTAGTTATTTTAAATATGCCATGCTCTTTTTATTATTTTTAATTATAAGTTATGGTATCACTTTGAATATTCTATATAGTACTCTTATGAGGAAACTTGACACATTAGCAAGTGAAGGAAGCCACTATCCTCATGCGATGAGTCAGGCGATGACCAAGTAAGATGTTATATGATAAAATAAAGTTAAATATCATGGGAATTCCCCCAATTTACATGAAACCAATTAAGGTTTAGGGTTTTATCTAAGGAGGAACTTGAAATTAAGGTGCTTAAGTGATTTATATGTCTCATGGGAATGCCCCCAATTTACATGGAACCAATAAAAAATTATGAGGGTCATACCAATGAGCACTAGCTTAGGAAGTATCAAATTATTTAGGTGAGCATGTAGGAAGTCATTTCCTAATCTCATCTAGGGAAAGAGGGTGATAAACTTCACAATTGTTAACTTATGAGTAATAAATATGAATTTGGAAGGGACTTCCCTTGATAGGTTGGGAAAGTGTCACTTCATTAGAACCTCTTATTAAAATACCATTGATGGTCCTCATGGAATCGTATGTTTTTAAGAAATTATCATTAGTGGAATTATTATTTTTAGAATTCATAAGCACATGAGTTCAAGGTTTGGGTTGTGAAGGATCAAATTTTATTATGAGGAAGTCTTGTCTTTTAACTTGATCAAGGGATTCCTCCAATGATGTCCTTAATAAATATTAGATTTTATGATGAAAGTATTTGGTAAATAAGTGGAAGAGGTTTTCATCCAAATTTTTATTATCAAATTTGTTAGCTAAGGCTTTCTAATGCTTGATGAAAACTTAGGCAGTCTCAAATTATGCTTACTTAAAATTAACGAAGTGGTTAAGATATTTTTATGGAGATCATTGATTTGAAATTCATAAACTAGTGCATTAAATAAATCATCTAAGCTAGAGATAAATTTGGACTTGAGTTTATTATAGTAATCTAAAGCATTACCATAGAAGGTTTTGGATATTAGCTTGGTAGCCAAAAAGGTGTTAAGCTTAATCCAATCATTTTTATAAAATATTTAAAATGTAAACATGATCAGTGGATTTATTATATGTGATCAAAATATTGGTGCACCTATTTCTATGTTTGTAATTTGAGGAGACAATGCTTCATTTTTAAGGTGTTTAATGACTTTATAATGAAGGGGAAGTTATAGAATGAGATTACCATAAACATTACTAAGGTGGTGGGGGTTCATTTAAATTTTCACCCAATGAAGTTGTTAAGGATGATTGTGCTTTTTCAAAATCATGTTTTTAATTTTTATCATTTGGGCATTACTATTAGCTTATAAGATAGTTAATTGGTTCATGGATTGAAATATTAGTTGTTGAGGATCAAGAACATTTTGACTATTTTTTTTTGATGTACTAGATGTGTTGTTAGAATTGGTGTTAATATGGGTGTTTTGGGTTGAACCACTAATTAAATGACCCATCATGTTAGTATCAATACTGGGCATGGAGGATGAATAAAGGAATGAGGAAGTTACATATTAATTTGTCCCAAGTCTGGTAGAAAAAATAAGATCATGGGAAGGAGCTCTTTCCATATGGTTATCCATCATGAGATGGTATATCACCATGAAATCCTTTCCCTTATGTTTAATATTCTTATGAAATTAAATGATTTTATCAGTATAATAGAGATCTCACTCATAGTCTACATCTATCATGACTCAATATGGGTAATATTAATGTGTGTTCTTAGGATTTTCAAGGGGTTAATACCTCTTAGATCAAGTTGAAGTCACATGAAAATTTATTGTATCTTAGTATTATATAGTATTATAAGGCAAATGTGTTTTGAAGTTTTTATGAGAATTGGTTAGTTATATTAAATCCTATTGAGTTTTCTCTTTGGAACAATAAAATATGTACTCCATAGTGGAGGAGAAAAGGGTAACTAAACTAAGTTGACTGGTATAGTTAAAACAAGAAAATTTATCAGATGGTATCAGGTTGGCTGATATAGTTGATAATAATAACCAATAAAAATAGACTTTATTAGGTTGGTTGATATAATAAGATGATAGGAAAGAACTATATCATGTTATCTGATATAGTTGGATAAAATTAGGTATAAATACATTATTTTGGGTTGATTTATGTAATCAAGGAGACACATAAGATTATATAAAGTTGGCCAATATAGTTCCATACACAATGAACTATATCAAATTGGATGATGCCATTCACAAACACATCACATAATGATATTGGGATAGATGGTACAGTTTGTAAAAGATGCAACTTAAATATATCTAACTACTCTATAAAAAATAAAATAGGAAGGTCTACTAAAATAATTTGATTGATTTATAGGATCTCATAAATATCGATCCCAATCATAATCTAGTGAATAAAATAATTAAGTCACTAGCCATCAAAGATTCCATCATATCCATGGCAACATTATCCCATATTTGAGGTATATTGAGAGTAACTTCCTAGGGATAATGACTTATTGATGGACTAAAAAACAAATTGATGGTTGGCTTCCTATAGTTTAATAAAAACAAGGAACCCTTAGGTATTTATGATATATTATGAGGTACGTAGAAACTAAATTCAATGTATAGTGTTGTCTAAAGGATTTAATATTGGGGTAGTACCCCTCACACCATAGTGTCAGTAAAATAGATCAATGTTTGGCCCAAAATGATAGCTCTTATATAGTTTTAAAATTTATAGAGCATAGTTTCAAAGTAAAACAAAAGAAAAATAAAGATAAAAATTTATATTTGTAACATTCAATGAAAATAAATAAGCAAGCAAAATGGTATTAGGTTGGCTGATATAGTTGTAATATACTAAAATTGAACAAAAATAGAACTATATCATGATATATGATACAATTGTATAAACATGGATGAATGTGTTAGGCTTGTTGATAAAGTATAAAAACTAAATAATTATACCAAGCTAGTTGATAACACCATAGATAGGCATACAACTATATTGGGATAGATGATATATTTAGGCTATGTTTTTAAATATTTTTACTAAGAAACTAGAAGGAAAAACACATTAAAATTATCAAACTAAAGGTAGAATAATATTCTCATCATGTTCACTATAATGTATGTATAGGCTAGGATCACCTATACCTATCCTCTTTCTCTCAATAAACTAGGAACTGGATAAGTTCAATTAAATATATTATACATACATACATATATATAGATCATGTGATACTCCTAATGACTCCATATATTGATATTCAATGACACCACAAGATAAGACCCTTGAAGATAATATTCTAAACCACTAACTCTCCAAATGGACTTAAAGCAAAAGTGTGAGTGATATCACAATGAATAAAATATATATGATATGATATGTATATATATACATATGTATATGTATATGTGTCTGTGTCTATATATATATATGTGTGTGTGTGTGTGTGTGTGTGTGTGTGTGTGTGTGTGTGTGTGTATATGTATGCATATATATATATATATATATATATATATATATATATATATATATATATATATATGTATGTATGTATGTATGTATGTATTTGTATATATATGTATGTATTAATGTACATATGTATGTATGTATATATACATATGTACATGCATGCATACATACATATACAATATATATATATATATATATATAACACCCAAATCCAACCTTAAACACTAAGTCTACAATATCATCTCTACCAATACAATTGAAATAAGTTAGCTAACAAAGAATAGTATCAGTCAAGTTGATATAGTATAAATGTCTGAAGATACACTTAAAACTATATAGGGTTATCCAATACAATACAGAAAGGATGAAAACATAGAATATATGGTATCAACAAGGCTAGTACCATATGATATAGGGAAGCTAGAAAATCTAGATAAGTGACACATATGAGAGGTAAGTAGATAGACAATTATAAGAGGTCAAATTGATAGTAGAAATTGTGTAATCATTATATAAAAATAAAATCTCTCATAAAACACCATGAGACTTCCCAACCCCATTCCCAGTGTATCCTTTAAGTCATGTACTTAGGAATATTGATGCATCAAAAATACACTAGAAGAGAAAACATCAATAAATGACAAAGTTAAATGTATTATGTACATACAAGGTGTCTCTAAAGCTACTCACTTAAGTGACTCTCATAGTATGTTTCATAATCCTTTGGCACCCAAGATATCATATTACCCATTACCAACAAGGTTTTTAGTTCCTAAGCTACCACTCTATGAGGGTGAATGTGATCTTGAGAAACATCTTCAATCATTCCATGTAACATACTTGGACTATGCCTAAAATGATAAATTATTAACCAGGATCTTTCCAAGATGCCTCAAAGACTACGCTTTATAAATATTCTATGATCTCCCTCTTCAATTATTTAGAGCATTCAACCCATTCATAGATCAAAATTTAATACACTTTTCTATCAACATTGGTGAAACTATATCTTATGCACAAATTTATAAACTTAAATAAGGGTCAAATGAGGCAATCAATGAATATGTTCTTCAGTATAATACTATGCTAAAAAAGATGAAAAACTATATGGAAGATACTGAATTAAAATATATATTCACACAAATATTTATAGAACCTCTTCATGTATCAATAATGTTTTATAAATTTAAATATTTTGATGATCTATGCCATACAATCAAATAAATAAAATTCACCCTCATAACTCTCAACAAGCCAAAGTATGCACTAAGCACTTTATTTTCTTAAAATGTTAAGTTTTAAATTAATCCCAATTATAAATTCAAATATAATGAAAGTAATAATAAAGATAAAGTAATAGTTAATGCAATATCACAAACAAAAAACCAAATTCAATTAGCAGCTCCACCAAGGATTCAATTTACAAGGTTTCCACAACCACCTCATATTTTGTTACATAAATTAATTGATTATAATCTTATATAACTACCCCTACCATTTGAGATTGATTTGACCAGACCTAAACCTAAGGTATTTGACATTAATGCATATTATGACTACCATAAATATATCTAGTATTATACAAACAACTATTATAATTTAAGCCATAAGATACAATATATTATCAATGATAATACTATTAAGCTAAGCACACCCATAAAGGATGTAAGACCACAATAAAATGACAATACAAAGCTAAAAACATTTAGTAATCCTTTTCCCAAATCATGGTTCAGAAAAAATATATATATAAAATTAGTAAGTGTTTCATGTGTACAGCATGAATCCCCCTCATAAGACATATGACATCTAATACATAGAATAATTTCTTCATTTATAGGCACATCTGCATAATACCTAATAATCACATTTGATGACATTAAAATCAATAATGAATATTCATATAGGAATGCACTATTTGTTAGAGCATATCCAAAAACAACTTATCCACAGTGTCATGATCAATAATTGGTTAAAATAAAATGCATGTACAATGTCACTCCTTTTTAGTCTTGGATACATAAATCATTATCTATAAGCTACATCAAGAATAATCAAATAATTTATTAGAGATGCACTAAACCAACTTTGGCATAAAGTGTTATATCTCCAACTTGGTTTAGAAATAATGGAAAATCCATTTTTAATCCTTCCAAGAAAAGGTATTTAATATGTTATTAATAATCCATTTAATACATAAACTTCATGCAGTACCATGTATAATGCATAGATGCCTCAAATGCATACATTATAATCGAGTGGTAAAATTCCAAGGAATTCAGTATAAGTACTCTCTAAATTCAATATTAACTCCTCCTCCTCCACTATCAGTTTTTTAACCTATTCAAGAGCACCATAAAAATATAGTTATGTTACTTACTCAAAATTATAGTAAAAAAATAGTCAGTGTATCCATTCAACAACATAGTGCAAAAAATGTTGTTACACATATTACAATGTTATTATATATTTAATTCAAAGGAAAGTATTACGCATTCATAAATATAAATCTTCATATCAGATATTCAATTGAGGTTAATATATATAGATCTTCTACAATGCATCCTTTCGTATCACCTCAAACATTCAGCATGTTCCATAGTGAACATAGGAAAGGAGACCTTGTCCTATTATAAAAAAAACTCATTAAAATCCTACACCTTCTCAAGTTAAAAATTTAGTAACATATTATATAATCAAGGATCACTACAAAACCTGATGTATTTTTAGATTTAGATACATTCACATGTATCACTTTTCATCCTTGAAAGGTCAATCTCTGAATCTATGATCTAAGCATACATTATGGCCCTCCCATCGATGGGATCATAGGCTATTTTCCTTTTAAAATTTTCAAAAATACAAAAAAAAAATTTCCAAAATATTAAAACGTTCATTATATTCTCAAAAAATAAAAAAACTGGGACATGAACATGACATAAGACGCTAGTTTGGTGATTGGTAGTTCTTATCTCTTACTTTTTTTAATAGATGTTTTATCAGTTGTTGTTTTGATGTTGATTAATAGTTTTATATTTGTTGAGAATGTTGTTTATCCCGATTGAATTTTTTACTTAGTTATATTCATTAATGTTCATATTTTCTTAAAAGATCTTTTTAAAAGGGTAGGGACATCAGTTGCTTATTGTGTGTGGCCTTTGGCCCTTATGTGAAAAATTTAGATATTTTTGATATTTTTGTTTGGTATGTGAGACATTAGAATATTCCCATTGCTTATGGACCTTTCCCCTCTTTTTTTGTGTGACATTTGAACTGGTCCATTATTTGTGACATATTTAATGTCCTTTGTGTATACAAGCAAAAGTGAATTTGATCTAAAAATCAATCTTATCTTAGAGAAAATAAATCAAACTAGCCATTTTTCTTGTTGGTATATTTATACAATAAGGCTCATGACCAATATGGATCCAAAAGATGTAATTAAGAGGTCTCTTACCATACAATATCACTAGAGAAGGTTCTAAATACTTTAGTTGATTAATACCACACAATAACCCTAGATAGGTCATATGGTTTGTAACAAAGTAAAAGAAATCTAATCTAGTGCTCATCAAAGCTTGTGGCACAAATGGGGGATAACAAACATAAAAAATAAACATGCAAATAATAACTCTACACAAGTAAATATAAAGGTAATCCTAAACATGGAAAGATAATACATTCATAAACCATTTTACATGCAAATATATCTACTAACAAAAGAAGAGTAAGAGCTAGGAATACTTACCTTGAAGACAAACCCATAGATTCTCAATATCTCCCTTGGATAATGGTAAATTTAAAGAGGTGTTTTGGTTCATAAGGATAATAAATATAGGTCAGATCTAGGCTAAAATAATTCTCCTATGCATCCAAAAGAATTTTCCAATAAGACAAGATTATTCTCTAAAGAAGTATGAAACTCTAAGCAATGACTCCTCAAGTAGAATGGTGGATAAGCAAATAAATAAGCATAAATGAATGATTCTCTCAATTATAAATGGGGTTAAATAGGATTATATATTGATTTATCTAACCCTAAACCCTTCCATAATTTTAGATGATGTAGTTGACTAGGTCAACTTAATTAGGCAGGAAATAAAATAGTTAGATCTTAGACTAAGTCAGCTAGGCTGACTTAGTTTTGTAATGTGCTCAATTTACAAAATAGGTTTGACCAATTTGATCATGTTTTGAGTATGGTAAAAAGTGGTTTTTACTTAATTAAAAGTTATTTAAGGTAATGAATTTCTTGGAGGAGTGTGTAAGGGAGGTGTCAAATCTTAGAGAAACATATAGTATGGACTTGTGTTGGTTGTAAGTGGTGGTATATGGGGAAAAAATATTTTAAAGCACTAATTTTATACCCACCCCTTTCCTAGTACACCTTTTAAGGTGTGAACTTATAGAGATTGAGATTTTAAGGGTTCTTATAAGAGAGAATACATCAATAATTGATAAATTTTAAAAATAATGTGTGTATAAATTTTACATGTGGGCCTTGGCCTTATTTATGGTGACATATGCATGTATTTTATATGTGTCCCTTGGTATTATTCTGTGACATTGTGTGGTGTGATTTTTGAGCTTGTTGAACTTGATTAGTGGTGTCATGGTACATATCATGAATTTTTACTACAAAGTCTACTTTGGATAAGGTTACCTTTTTGCATGTTTCATTTATAAATATAACTACATAAGATACTTGTATAACTCAAATTTAATATTTTACATACATAATTTAATGATAATTATGTTACTATGATGACATACTCTTCATATGATGACATAGTTTTTACATGATTATATATTTATGACATGACACAATTAACTTTTATTTTGAGATGAGTGAATTTTAAGCTACAACCATTAGCCCAAAAAGGGGCAATCACAGTGGGCTTGTATTAGAGATCAAATACTTCATGAATAGACATAAATCATATTTGGCACATATTAATTTTTTTGAAAGACTCAAAGTAATGAAAAAATAATATTCTATAATAAAGTACATGTCAAATATTCAAAGTGATTCATAAATCTAATACATGACATATATATGCACATTGATATATATTTTAAGGGAATATGACATGTCTATGTGCTCAATTTTCAAAAAATAAAAGGATAAAATCATACACACTTTAATGTATATGAATGGGAATATGTAAAACAATTACAAGATAAAATTTATAGGTTAAAAATATAGTTACAATTAATCATATAGATGTGTTTATAAATATGTCATTGATATGTATACCAAAATTTAGACAAAAATATTAAGTAAATAAAAATTTATGACTTCTTTATTGGTTTTTTTACACAAAGCAAAAACAACAAAAAAAAAAAAAAAAATCAAAACTATGAAACACAAAAACGTTTGTGGATTGTGATCTCATGAAGATGATCTCACCAGGCATGCCATTATGTGAACTAGGAATTTGAATCAAGAGAGGTGTTATTATCTTGTTAGTGACAAAATGAAATCAAATTAAAAAACCAACACACTAGCTAGCATACATCTCTAGGCCTAGTTACTAGGGAAAGCTTAGTGAGGGAAAGCCATTTGAGAACACAACTAAAAATGGAAAGAAATATGAAATATGAACACAAAACAAAAATTTATTACCAAATCATTGATTGATCCAAAATTCTCCTTCTTTGGCTTGCTTGGCTTGTGTTTCAAGAGATCTTCTTCAATGGAGTGTGGCTACCTTCATCTCCTCTTGGCATGTTTGGCTTTGGCTTGGCTTGGCTCAATAATTTGGCATTATAAAAATAAGAAGAAATTATTTTTGAATGCATTTTGGCATTATAATTTTGGCATAAAAGAGATTTAAAATTCAATAGGCAAGGCCTCTTATTTATATATTTTTAGAATGGTTTAAGGATCAACGATGACCGCCCATCTCAAGATTGAAATGTGTGGCCATGAATAAATCCAAATATGAAATTCATTATATAAATATCCCCATTAATATTTGGGATAGATGGGTATTTAATAGTCATATATGATCTTAATGAGACATGGGATACCTATAATCTTGATATTTTATGCATATATGGCTTATGAATGCCACCCCATATGATGATGTCACCTAATGATGTAGTTAATAGAAATCAATTTCTAATAAATATTTAGTCAAGAAGTTCCATGTAAAATAAAATTAAGGCCCTAATTTGGTTTAATTATCCTAAAACATGATTAGTCAACTTTGGTTCAAATTTTGGCTCTTGGTACACAAATTAATCAAATTGGTCAAAATGTCTTATTATTGGTCTAAAATTTGACTGGATTAGAATTGGAAGTCAATGTTAGATGTGTTGGATCCATTATCCCATTTAGGATGTTACCAACACCAAATAATAAAGGCATGTGTCCTATGTAAGAGATTTGATAGAAAAGAGCAATCTAGAGTAGCTAGGTGCAAAATTATCATTTTGACTCGAAATGATCTGATCAAAGTTAGCTAGCCCATAAATTGAATTACCCCATTTAATGATACTCTAGCCAAAATCAGCACCTGAATATATCAATTTAAACTCATTTACTACATTTTACTATTTTAAAGCCAAATTATGCACTTTGGTAGAAATTAGTCAAAATCCTAGTTGGAGGTTATTGGTGGCCAGTTTTAGGTGTCTACATAAAAAAATTACAAGATCAAAGCTAAAAGTTAAAAATCTAGTTACAATTAATCATATATATATATATATATATATATATATATATATATATATATATATGTATGTATATGTATATATATGTACACACACACACACACACACATATATATTGTAACATATTCAGTGTGTATGATGCTTGTTCATGCTCATAAACATATGTTTCAAATTTAAAAGTTTCAAACTTGTAGAAAGAATGGCACTTGTTTAAGCACATTTTTAAAATTCAAAAGTTTATAGTTTTAAAGTGATAGAAAACATGATACTTGTTCATGCACATTTTTCAAAGTTTCAAAGTTCAAAGTCATAATTTCAAAGGAAAAATATTCATTTCAATTCAATGATGAATGTGATCATGATGGTGGCATGAATATTATTCATTCTTTTTTGATCTTGTAAAAATAGAATCTAGATTCATTTTCAGCAATTTGATGTAATTTGTTGCAACTAATGTATGTTGAATTTTAGTGACACTCAATGGACATAAAATTAATTCTATCAAATCCATTATGTGTTTTCATCTTCTATTATGAGTGGTGTATGTTTGATTCTAGTGACACTCAATGGCCTTATCATCAATTCTATCAAACCCATAATGGTTCCACCTATTTTGGATTAGTACATTGAGTAATAATCCCTACTCATGAGAGATAAAATAATGCATCTTTATAAATCAATAAATTTATTAGTTATTAAATATTGAGACTTTATCACTCTCAATTTTTCATTAGTTCAAATTCTCCAAGTGTTTCAATAAAGGGTCATAATTATCCATCATTAGTTATAGGTTACATGGAAATTTGGTTTCACCTATATATAGGTGTACTCCTTCCTTACACTATTTTCAGTTTTAGAATTTTAATGTTTCAAAATAAAAAATGACTAAATGACTAATTCATAATTTGTTACAAGGTTTTCCAAATTTGAGTCCCCTGCACAATTGAAGTATATGCTCAGATACAAAGCATTATATACACACTCAAGTTCATTTATTTATTCTTTAATATAATAATTTCATTAATAAAATAAAGGTGGGGGGGATGTAGACACACAAATTTTGTCATAGGTAATTTACAATGATAATTCTTAACACATCCTAAACCACATTGCGTGTGCCCAAATTAAATGAATCATATCTTCCATTCCTCTAAGACATTTCTCTATATGTAGGCTTGACCCTTTGTTTTCCATCACTACTACATATGACGTTTAATGAAAAATGATCAAGTTTCTTAAAATCACTCTCAAGACTTATCCAGTTCAAGACATGTGTCCTTGATCTCTTATAATAAGTCTACCCTAGGCAAAAAATAGTATTGGTATACTAATGTCTATATACAATGAATTACTATAGACCTAAAACCTATCCTACCTAATATATTTATACTTAGAGATGGTAAATCAATTAAAACCCATTGGATACTTAATTATATTATGGCATGACTAATTGGATGCACTAAACCTAGCTAGAGGACCATTTATGACACAAAATTATTGAATAGGGTTCCAAAGCCTCTAAGTAATCAATATAATGTAATAAACCTAACTAGGTCTCTTGAAAATAATGTAATTAATCTAATCTAGTGTTATCAAATATTTCAACATAAATAAGGGTAATAATTACAATGTAATTAAAAGAGATCATGAACCATGGTAGGAAAATATATGTCTAAGTTACTTAGGGTGTAAAATGTCAATTATGGATAACCCTATAGCCATACTAAGTTTAAGTTTAGAGAAAATCCAAGTAATGAGTTATACATTCAAAACTATTGATTATGTAATATCTATCTACTAGATAAAAAAGTTAAGGTTAAAAATACTTACCTTGAATAAAACTTACCAAGACTCAATCTCTCCCTTGGACAATGGTATTTTCAATAGTTTGTTGTGGTTGTAAGGATAAAAATGGTTAAAATAATCTCTAGGCTATAAGACTTCTTCTATTTGCATCTAGGAATACATAAGACAAGCTATTTCCCTCTAAGACAAGATCTGAGTAATGTATTCTCCCAAATTTATACTAAAAGCAAAATTATGAGTAAGAATAATGTGAAAATTATTTTTACTCTCTATTGGATTAAAATGGGCCTTATATTTATAGACGTGAGTTGATCCTAAACAATTCTAAAATTCTAGCTGACAATATCACCTCGCCTCGACATAGTTATAAAGTGATCATTTACTCTCAAACTAGGTTAGCCTCGACTAACCTAGTTATGAATCATGTGTCATTAAATTAAGAAATACATCAACCCAAGTCAACTTCATTTGAATTATGGTAGTAAATAGGAATACTACATAAACTTAGGCTAATATTATTAGAAGATATAGGTCTTGGCTTAGTTATAGCTATTAATAAATAAGATTACTTAGGAGATCAAGTAAGTGGGATTTTGTAGTGGATATAATCATGATATATGTAGACAATGATATTGGAAAACACCAATGGTCTACCCACCCTTTCTTGGTACACCCTTTAAGGTATACACTCAGATAGATTTAAACTCAATAAGTTGTTTCAAGATAGAAAGTGTAAGTAATTGATAAATTTTCAAAATATTGTGTGTATACATATGACCCACTTTAATCTAATTGTGTGTCACATGAGTGTAACATGGGATGGTTATTAAATAAATAACATAGAAACATACTAACCGAGATAAAAATTTGCAATAGAAATGGAAAATAAATGAAAGTAGATAATTTTGTAAATACTTACCTTCACTTACCTTATTGTTGTGGAAATGAAGTTTCATGTGAAGTAGATGAGGGAAGGTGTCCAGTGTGATGAACAAGAGACATCCCTAAAAAATAAGATAAAATTATATATTTTTTCAAAAATATGGTGTTAGCATTAAAAAAAAATCTACTTTGATAGGATTTCATAACTTATTTTAGTGTCTGAAAGAGACTTATGAAAATAAATTTATTAGAAAAATATAGAATTCATAAGTAAATAATTAAGTGTCTAAAACTTTAAAAAATTTATTATAAAATGGAAATTATTATTCATTTGTTCATTTACTATTTTTTAATATTATAACTTTGGGTATCCTAGTTTATTAGAGAGAGCCAATGACTTGAGGTCAAAGAGTTGGATGTGTTGAAGGATAGATTGCAATAGCAATTAGGTTAATCAAGGTACATGTGTATTTATTACAAATTTTTGGCATTATTACATTAAGATGAACTAGATTAGGAAAGTAGGTGCTGGGGAAAATCCCTATAACATAATTTGACCCAAAAATCATTGTAATGGAATAAGATTAAAATATAAAATGGGTAGGAGATAAAATTTGAAAAATTAGGTCAAGGGTATTTATGAGAACCTAGTGAAAAATTGACACAAATAATATGGTATTAGCCAAGTTGATGTAGTTAAAAATGTATAATTTTAGTGACTAGTCAATAACATTCACTATGGTTAATATAGTTTGATTTATGGTGGCTAATAACATAGGGTTTTGTGGATAACATAGAAATATATTTGATGTTTATTGAATAAATTTATGGTCAAATAGTGGAAAATAGATACGATTGATATAGTCCTAAACTTGGTCAATAACATGATGAAATGGTCAACTACATACATTATGGTTGATGTTGCTCTATTATAAGGTAGATAGAGTGTATAAAGGATGATGTATTATGGATTTTTATGGGGTTTATGTAGTTTAAGTATATGGATAATGGTGTTAAATGTATCATATGGTTGATGTAGTGTTGTACGTGGTCGATGGAGTAGTTAATTGATTGTTTATTAATTTTTAAAATTTTAAAGTATGTTTTATGTTAATTTTTGGACATATATATATGATAGGTGATTTATTTTTTAGAATTTTATAGAGGTGATGAATACTTTGGATACTGGTCGATGCACTTAGGTTATTAGGTCTATTAGATAAATTTTCAAAGATATATTGTGCATAACTAACTACACTTGGTTTTGGTGGGCTTATGGAGATGAGATTTATCCCATTGAGTGTTGAGTTATTCATCATATTCCTATGAACAATGGAGAGACTAAATATCACCTTTAAATGGGTAGTGAATGTAGATACCATAGAGGTGGGTATTATCTTAGAGGATGTATATGCCTTATTAGGGTTACCTATTACTAACACAGTAGTGGTGTGAAATACACCAAATTTAAATGATGATAAGATAGCCTTAACATTATGGTTGATAGGTTCAAAGATATATGTCTAACCTAGGTTTGTAGTTCATCTTTTTTATGTGCATGTTCCAATCATTCTAGATATCTAAAAAGTAATTATTAGACTTGTGATAGCTCAATTGATCTGTCACAAGTTAGATGAAAATGTCCCATTATATATTTTTCCACTTGATGTTGGAGTAGGGAACCTTATATGACTTGAGTTATAGGATATAGATATAGTTAATGCATTATTTTTATAGTATTTTATCTAGGGGACAACAAACTATGGGGTTTATTATTCTTTTTGATAATTGGATTCATGAGAGGTTTCCTATGTATGGATGATGTCATCTTACATGTACGAAGGTGGATAAAGGACCTTGTGGTGTATATTATACCACACATCCATGTATTTTACAGTTTGATATGGGAGAGATTTTTTGGCACCCATTTCAAGGTATGTAGGATACATGGAAATCATGGCCATGTAATTTTTAAGCATAGGTTTAATTTTGTATTAATTAACCTTATTTTTGATGGGTGGATCCACATATAGTACCTCAAGTACCAGGGTATTTTAGGTTCCCACATAAGGTGTCTCCTATAGTGGTTCCTACATTTTGGGCTCAACATGAAATGGAGTAGCATGGTGTGGGAGGTGCAAGGACATTAATAGAGGCTCATTTTATATTTAATCGTCAAGAAAGTGATTTTATATGGTGATACAAATGATAGTGAGATTATATATTATTAACTATTGTAACACAACAATAGATTCCATGGACATCACAAAAACCATGGAGATAGAGATAAGCTCTAATAGAGCTACAACCATAAGGGTACCCAGCCATGTAGACTATGTTAACTTGGTATATTATGAGGTAGATTCATATTGGATCAAGTCATTATTGTGTGATTTATCCTAGTTAGTATAGATTTTTTTTGCCACTATATATCCATTCATCATAGGATATGTTTAGTGGCCAAACAAATGGAGTGACTATTGGTGAGTAAAACTGGTTTCTTGTGATTATTTTGTCTTTAAGTCGAGATATAGAGATACATGCTAAATATATGTATATTTTGGAGATATACATGTGAGATGATAATTTAATTTTTTGTTTGCATTTTTTTATATGTTGTATTGGAGGAAACCATATGGGTGGAGACTGCCCATCATGTATATTAGATAGTGTGTAATGCAGCATGATACTACATAGATGGTTGATCTTGTGGTGCCTTCAATAATTATTTATGCTAGTTGGTTTTGATTTTTTTATGAGGTATATTGAGAGATACATAGACTATCAAATGCAACTTATCTATTAGTACCACTAAGAGTTGGTGATGGGGAGATGCAAGCATGAAATTCATTGGCTATGGCATAAGCCATTCACTTCACTACATATAGACAATTAGCATAGGTCCATGGCTAGGTGACCAGTCTATAGGGATATATATATAGTCTACAATAACTGATGCGATTTATATAGTAGACTATTTAGAGAGGTTAGTCTTTGTCATCTATGGGTCGTATAACATGTCCTCATGATGGAATTTAACCTTAAATTTATATTTTATAGTATGATTATATCAAAATTTTGAGTCATAGATAGAGATATGTTATGGATGAATTAAGGATGTTTAGATGTATTTATTTTTCTTTTATCAAATTTTTATTTGTATATATATGCTATGATAAAATGTATGATGTATGTGTTATTTATTTTCTAGCAAATGATAACAAATGCATGGTAAAAAATAATGATAATTAAATAAATTACAAGGTAAACAAAATGGAAAACCAAAATTACTAATAGATAAAAATTGTAAATATGTCAAAAATGAAACAAATTTTGAATGATGAAAAACTTAAATAACTTTGTGATAAATATTAATGAAATTTCAGATCACATACAAAGGTAAGTAAATGAAAGAACAATATTAATGTAAGATAAGAAAAATAAACAAACATATGTAAATGAAAGAAAAATATCAATTTAAGATAAGAGAAACAAACAAATATATGTAAACTAAATAACAATATCAATTTAATAAATATAAATTACAAACCAAACTTAGGGCTTGTGCTAGTCTATAGTATAAAAGAGTATGACACATAGTTGTTATAGGATGTCAAGGCAATTTTTAACTAGTACTATTTGAGATCTTATGGTGAAACTCAAAAAAGGAAAAAAAAAAGAGGTAAAAAATTGGAGGGTGGTTATAGTAGATAAAGGTATCTTTTTAGGAAGGCTTGGTCCTATCCAAGGTCTTACACTGCAATTCACAAAAGGGAAACCAATGAGGTGTGATCAAATATTAAATGATATTAATAAAGGGGAAATATTGGGGGGTATATGATTAATATATGTAATGGAAAACACTACATAAGAAATTTATAAATCCTTAGTAGAAATCAAACACACTAAGAAAATATATCAGTGTTAAGAACAATTTGAACAAAAAATACCTAAGATAATTTACTAGTAGATGAAAATCTTGGGATATAAATTAAATTACATATATCATCCCATGAATTTTATATATGCATGAAAAATTAAAATGAGCCTACCTTACCACAACATGTTCCCCATTCCTCAGGACATAATATAGAGTTTTCAATCTATTGTGAAGATTGGGTACTTGCATGAGAAAGTAAGTGAAACTAAATAGTGTAATGAAACCTCTTATCCTAGTATACTAGATTAATACAACCCAATGAACCTTGGATCTATTATGAGGACAATTATGAATTTTTAGATTCAATTAAAACAAGAGATGTTCTAAAGAATAATAATTCCTTTTGGTGTGATTTTTACTTTTGAATTTGTAATTTATTTTTGATCATTACCTTTTATTTATTTTATAATTTGGTTTTTTTACCTTTTATGGACTTTTTTTCCTCCTCCATATGGATTTGGAAAACCAATCATGAGTGATATAAGTAATAGACACAAGAAAGCGTATACTTTGATTATAAGAGAGAAGTACTTAAAGACTATGTCATCCAAAAGATTATTTAACTTTCCCATAATGAAGTGTGTAATATAAAGACTAACCTTATGTGTGTTTTAAATGAGAGGATTATATGGGATAAATGAGAATCATAAGAGATCAATTTATGCAATATATGTTACACTGATGAGTGTGATTTGTAGTTGATCAAAAGGGAAATATAATATTTTTAGGTATGGTATGATAGCCTTGTCACATACATAACTATAATATTTAACAAATGAACTAGCATCATCATGAATATAAGGAAAAATCATCCAAAAATATGGGTAAAATAAATGATTGTAAAATATAAGTGAATCATAGATAAAGAGTTAATATTATGAATCATATTGAAATATTTGTAAGATAAAATATCATAAATGCATAAGTATATTACAGAAACTAAAGAGAATAAAATTGAGATAATAAAATAAACAATACATCACCAATGCTATAGTGAAATTAAAATATGAAATCCAAATCAGATGAAAATATTAATAATAATGTGATGTAACACAATAATTTCATCATAAATTCTTATAAATTTCATGATGTACATCATGAATGACATTGAATAAATCTTGTTGTAACTGAAATCTAAATTTAATCATAGTATCATATATCTTCATTGAAATTTGTGTTAGGAATTCCTGATGCACGATCTCTATGGAGGATTTAGGTATGATATAAGAGTGAGGATGAGTATATGGAATCTATTTTAAAGGGTAATCAATGTAAGGATTTGGTACTGTAATGTGAATGAAATATTTAGATCTCTTGTATGATTTAGATGGCAAGAAAGGTTTAGCCTTAGTCTATGAATAACATTGAGTATGTTGGTAATAAGGTGACTATGTAGGCCATGATAAATCATAATAGTGTTATTACATAACTCTACACATTTATGTGTGATGTTTATGACACTAATGCCAAAGAAAATAAACATCACCATGTTTAGGGATACACTATGGAAGTATCTTAGGTGGATGTAGGTTTTTATCAACATAATATTGTATGGTTTCTAGATGAAGCATATCAATGTAATATTGAAGTTATCAACAATGTGTATAGGTGTGCATTATTGTTCTATGAAAATAAAAAATGAATCTAGGAGTAGTTTACTATGGAGGTCAATTATTTGTGGCATAGAGGGAGCCTAATACATGTTATTTTCCTAAGGGCCAATGATGTGGATGACAATATTTGTCCTAATGACTAGAAACCTAATGGAATTCATAATATGGCTTATCTACCTATCATATATGTAGGGGATGAATTTTAAACAAAGGTAATATGCCATAACCATCAGTATAATAATCTGGAGTGGGATAAAGACTAGGATTAGAAGTTATGAGAGAATATCTCAATGCAGGTTGGTGTACTCAAAAGATAAAAAAACTTAGAAAATCAATATGGTCCCATCATGGCATGGTCAAGAAGCATAATCTAAATAGTTTCATAAATGACCAAATGAGAAATAGATGGTATATGATCCATCTTAGACTTGTTGACATCAAGTGAATTTGTAATAATTCTAGGTGAGGTAAGATAAGAAAGAATTACATCAATATAACTAACATTATGTAAATGAAAAAATGCTATAAATAAGAATGACATCTAAATATTTATACATCTTTAGCTTGATAAAATACAACTAAAAAGGGATCATTTAATGAATATCCATAATCATAATTAAGAGTATGAAGATAAATAGTACAACTTCAATTATTTTATCAATTGAGGAAGGATGAGGAATGTTTTATTTTGGCATCACTATGGAAGTGATAATTTCATTTGTTGTTTGGTGATGAAATCTAAATCATAGAGAAGGGGGTAATTAAGTAATTATATGTTAAGGGAGATTAAAAAATTTATTTTCAAACTAATCTTATGAGGTTCATCATCATCAAAATCTAATAGGTTAGTGGTATATTTCCCACAGGTTCAGTGTGTATGTTATAACCTCTATTAGAATTAATGGGGTTATTGAATCATTGAGATTCATGGAAAGGAATTATATGTAAAAGTTTAAGCGTAGGTATTTTTAAAATACCACACTCATAGAATTGTTCAAAATTCCAAAGGTTCTTGTCTCCTTAAATTTTATATATGGCACCATTGTGGGTAAATTTAACACACTAGAATGCCTATGAAGCTATAGCTCTCATACAATATATCCATGACCAACCAAAAAAAATATTATATGATAATGGGAAACTAAATATCATGACTTTAATGCAAATTATGATAGGAATATAAACATAACCTATAGGAGGAATTTGTCTTATATCATAGATTTGACACATACTTTGGGTAGATTTAAGATTACATTCTAAATATCTAAGTTTTTAATGAATTCAAGGGATGAACCACAAATTAGAAAACCTTCATCAATAAAAACAAGATTAAATTGAATATAACCAATTTGGACACTAATCAATAATAGAGGATCATTCGTACAAAGTAATATTTCATCAACAATCATTAAAGCGATGGGAAATTTGAGTTAATGATAAGAAATTATAGTTTTATCAACATGTATAGATATTTATTCATGCTATTGGAGAATAATATCCTTAGATCTAGACAAAGTATCTTCTTACCCCATAGGTGAAGGTCAAGGGATATTAAGTTAAAATTAAAGTTGTGTTAAATGATTAAAATGACAAGGGGAAGTCCTCATGATTTTGAGAAAATTAATTTGAGATGGGAGGTGAGAGAGTTAAATTATAGGATCCCATTCATCATATCTTATTAGAATTATATCTGATAAAGATGTATAATGTTTAAGTAAATCCATAGAAGGGGGAACATAAGTCCATTAAATGGATAAGTAGAGTTAGGTTGGTTAGACTTGGATGGTATAGGTTGGCTTTGAAAATCATGATGTGTGAATATATTTGATGCCTTTTGTGGCATAGTTGGTGTAAGAACTGACTCCCTTGAGGTGGTTGATGTGATAGGTGGAGATGTAGGAATATAAATGGGATGATTAATGATGTTTGAAACAACTAGATATGAATGGGGAATTGTTTATGGTATCATATTAGTAAATTTTGTAGCAATGAAATAAGAATGCATCTCAGCATGAGGGAAATAAATTTATTTATGTATATGTATAAATTATTTTTGTATGTTCAATATATATGAGGTGAGATGGATAAGTATCTTAAACAGTGTATAATGTGGGAAAATTCATATAAGTGGAATGTGGATAAGGATGAATATATTATACTACACACCTCATATTGTTCATGTTGACTATAATTTCATTTTTGGTTAGAGAGTTAGGATCAACTAAAGTTTCCACAACATTGGAGGTAGGATGTTGAGTAGTATTAGATTAGTGATTAAGAAGTAGACCTTTATGGATATACATGTGAGCATTAGTTTGATTAAAATAATCATGCTTGACTTTGGAATAAGAGACTTAGCTAATTTTAATAGGATTTTTTGCATTCTTGAATCATTATTTCATGATTAAAATTGGGACCAAGGAGAAATTCAAGATCAAAGTTCTTAAGTTTTCTACAAGTTTCATGAGAATGTCCCCAAATTTCATGATACCAATAGATTTTATGTGGATCATACCAATGTTTGGTAGGGTTATTAGGATCAAGTTATTATTTCAAATGTTTAGGAAGGAATTTTTGGATTTCCACCATGGAAAGAGGTTGGTGAGTGTATGCATCTAAATATCACACGCTAAACTATGCACTCAAATTATCAAGGTCTAGCTAAGACAACGAATGTAATAGAAGATGATGGGTAGCCTAAATTAAATAAGACAAATATATACCTGAAAATAAATTAGAGGGAATGTGAAAGGGTTAGATTTAAAGGTTATTTACTAGGAAGGGAGAATACAGAGGGGTTTGACTAAAGGGATTACAAGCCTAGATTATTTGTCTAAGGCTTCAATTTGACCAAGGATAATATATAAACTATGTGTGGAGTGAAAGGATTAAATCTTAAGCTCAAAATTGATGTCACTCTGAAGTGCATTTGCTAGAATAGAAGTGGTCACTCTATAAAATGGACTAGCACTATGAGGATAAAGAGGCTCAATGAGTGTCATCCAATGGTAAAAAGATATTGGTTGGTAATGAATAAGCATATAGCTTGTTTTGAATTTGTTTTGAGATAATTTATTTATATTTTTAAATGTGTGATAAAGGATTTTTTGTTAACTCATCTTCAAAAAATTTTGTTTCATAATTATTTTTGTACTTGCACTCATCTTGGCAAGGTTTTGATTTTTCATTATTTTTGTACTTGTGTGCATTTTGATAAGTATTTTAAAACTAAATTGAAACTAAATTTATTTATAAAATTAAATTATCAAAATAAAAAAACTAACTACTAAAAGTAGAGAGAGAGAGAGATTATTTTTATCCTTTTCTTAAGTTTTAGGATGAATGCAATACTGAAAATGAAATCTAGCCTAACAAATGCAAGTGTTGATTTCTAAATTTTATTGGTGCAAACTAAATGATTTTTTATAGATTGTATATGAATGTATCCATTGTGAAAACTAAGGTTTTATAACATGAAATTAAATTCAAAATCAAATATAGATCCTAAGAAATAATATTACAAACTATCTAGGAGTTCTCTTTGCAAATGTAAGATAGACTGAGTTTTTATATTAGTAAGATAAAAATAGAATATTTAATTTACTAAAACAAAGATATTCTAGAGTAAAATAACACCTATTAATTACCTATATTTGACTAGGGTTTTCTACTTGTTAGTGTGTTTGCTTTTGTGATTAAGAGTTTGTTTCAAAACTAAAAATTCATTATGATTACATCTAAAAGTGTTTGATCTATTTTCTAACATTCACCTAGGGTTTAGATGAAAATATGTGTTATAAAATTATATATTAAATGGCTAAAAACATTAAATAAAGATAAATAATGTTTTTGTACAAATATGGGAGATATAAGAATTCTTTTTCCTATCAAATTTGACTTTTCAAAATAAAGATTTAAACTAGCACAAGAAAAAAACTAATCTAATCTAATCTACTAAAAAAATAAAAAAAAATCCAAACTAGAAACTCCTAACACAGTCATGATGTAGATCATATAAAAGAAAAGATTTATTGTAGTAAAATTTGTATTTAGTTAGCTAGCTCCTTGATTAATCAATCACACTGCTTGGAACTATCTGAAAAAAGGATGAAAATGGGATAAAGAAGAAAAGATAAAATATTTGAAAATAAGAGTAGCTAAATAATGGTTGGGTTGATTCATAGATATAAAATAACTAGTTGTTGATTTGTAGGAATTATCCTCTTCAAAAATTGTTTATAATGATCGTGAGGATGACCAAAGGTAGAGAAAAATATTTTACAAAATTGAAAGTAGATAGGTTAGGGTTCTATAGAGATTTAAAACACCAATATTTAATGTAAACTTTAGATCCAAAATCAAGCCAAAATTGACTTACTTGTAGAAGAGCAAGATATTGCATGAAGGAGTTTAACTAAGTGAAACTGAGAGTTAAACTTTAGAGGGACTTGAAATGATTAAAAATAGAAGATGGGGTGAGTTGGGCCTAATTTTAGATGAACTTAGGATGGATAGAGAAAGAAGGATGATAAAAATCATGAAAAATGTGTAAAAGCATGAGTTTTAGAAGCTAAACATAATTTGTGAATAAGTAGTGATTGAACCACTACTATTTACAGGTGATAATTACATAACCACCACAAACTATGATGGGTTCATCACTCTCTATTCCAAAACTAGTGAAAATGATTATGTAATCTCCATAAAAATGATGGGTTCATTAGTGATGATTATGTAAACACTATGATGGAAGTGTCACTAATGGGGAAATTTTGTAATGGAGATAAATATTCCTAATAGAGTCATTAAATGGAATAAAATTACCTTTTTTGGCATAGGAATATAGACAATATTTCTAAAGATTTTTTTACTTGGACACTTTTTTTTTTAATAATGCTTGTGCATTTAGATTTTACTTCTCTTTATGACCCTCTACACTCAGTCTAATGTGACCAAGAAGACACATGGGCTCATCACCAAAGGATATATGTAGGTGAGAAAGGGTATATCTCCCCATTGCTAACATAACACAACTAGTAAGATGTGAGGGATTAACACCAAATTTTATCAAAGGGAAAGAGATGTGAGATTTAAATTTTGAATTTGCATAAGCTTTTGATTTTCATAAAATTGTACTTAATTATTTACAAGACATTTACTCCCAAATATTGTCCACATGCAACTAATAAGATGTAAGGGATCATCATCGAGGACCAAGATAGGTAAGTAAAGTTTAATTATTTTATAGAATGTTAATGTTATATTTTATAAGGCACCATAAGAGGAGATTCTACCATGGACAATCTTTTAGATTACGCTATACACTAGCATTTTCTAAATTTTGCAAAAAGATATAGGGAACATATATCTATTATGTCTATAAGAACTAAGGCAAAAACCAATTTAATGTTGATTTTAAAAATACATTCCATGGGGTGATAGGGTAGTGTGAGAATAAATGATGTGATATGTTACATTATAAAAGTTTTATGTTATGAAAATTAACAACTAAATAATCACCAAACATGACATCTGATATGTAAGAGAAAATACTAACAATGGAATATGCAATTCAATGATGGCAAGGTGGCATACAAGAATTAGATATAGAAAATTTTTAGGTGAAAATAGTTCATATATTCACTAAAATCCTTTCCCTCTATATTTCATAATTGATAGGCTCCATTATTGAAATATTTAGTCACTAGGTAAGGGCCCGACTAGTTGGATCTAAAATTTTGAACTTCTCCATAATTTTTGGTAATTCATTTTTAAAGTCTAAGGACAAGTCCTCCTACACGTAGAGGATAATTTTGACCATAATTTTTCATCTCATGATACTATTGGTAGGGTATGATTAGAGTTGTTTGTCTTTTTAGAATGTGTGTGTGAGGGAAGGCCAATGTTTTTAAACCTTCAATGGGTTGTTTTCCATGACTCTTTTATTGTATAATATGTTTATATTCATAATTTTAAAAATATTTATTATGGGACATGGTTGACACTATTTTTCCCATTGTCGTTCTAGGTAGAGTTTGAGAGAGCTTAGTGAATAGCTCTTTATGGTCATCTTATTTTGTAGGAGAGAGAGGATCCAACATTGTGGATGTTTGGGAAATCATTAAAATTGATGTTAATTTAATGGTTCCTATTGTTAATGTATTAATACCTCCCTCAAGTACTAGTGTGTCTAAGGGAGGATGAATGGTTTGTTTATCTATCTTAAAAGCTAAACCATGATCTGAACTACTACTTGCCCCTACATGATAGGGCATTGGGAGATTATGATAAAGATATGGATCACCAAGATCTTTTGGAGGTTTGTCTTCATGCCCCAATATTTCTATCATGCTAATGTGGTGTTTTTTAGTACTAGTTTTAAGAGTTTCTAAGATAATAGGAATGTGAGGACTATAAGTTCTGATCTTATAGAGATTGAAAGGAGGTTAGATTGGTTAGTTTTAGACTTAGTTAAGATGGATAAAATTATCATAGGAATTTTTTCAATTACTATTTCCATTGTTTGGACTCATTTTTTTTTAGGTTTTTCATGTGATGAAGGCTTAGGAACTTTGGTACCCCTCTTTGAGACAAGTAATTTGGCTAATGGGCAGATTTATCTTCAACCAACCATGGGATATTTACCACACCATTGGTGTTCAAGTGATAATAAATGTGTATCCCTATGTGTTTGTACATGGTCATTTAAATGGCATTAAAGGGCTTAGGGTATCCTTAAGTAACAAATACTTTCCCTAAGTGGAAGAACATAATTTTTTGGAATAGGATAGAAGGGAATGCCTTCAACTTGTAGATCCAAGGTCTACTTAAGATCATGTTGTAATTTGTATCTTTATTAAGCACATAAAATTATTCCAACATGTTCATGGGACCCAAATTGACTGAAATCAAGATGGTCCCTATTGAAGTATATTTGAGGCTATCATAACCTCACAAAATGTTCCTATTAGTTGAGAAATTGGATTATCCATACCTAAATTTCTGAATAAATGACAATGGGACTATGTTAATAGCTACCATATCATTAAAAAATTCTCATTTTACATGGTTGTTATAGATCCAAACTTGTAGATACAAGGTTTAATCTTCCCTTCTAGTTATTTCAATGTCTGGTTGTAGGTTCTATAAATAAAAAAGGTATAAAATCTCAAATTTTATCTAGGTGGGAATATATCCAAATCAGCATGATTGATTTGAGTTTATAGTGTAAGTGTGATATCAGCTAGATGGCTTAATCCCAAGGCATAAAATAATGTTGAATGATGGGATGGAGAGTTATTGTGAGGTCTAGGAAAGAGATATGGGAAAAAGTCTTTATGAGATCATAAATTAAATTAGAGTTCCCCATAGGTTTAGGCTTGACATTAATATCCAAGACATTTATCATGTGATGGATTGTGGGTCGATACTTCCTAATACAATTTACAATGTTTGCATCTTCCTTGGTTTCAATTTACATGACTCTTATCATGTGATTTTTTACTTATGGCCCTAGTTGGGGATCCACTTTAGGTTTGATTATGTTGGAGTTAGAAGCCTCAACTTCATTAATGTCAATTAGTGGGGGTTGGTTAGATTGATTACCCTATGATTGGATTGGGATGGTACATTGTTGATGTTTTATAAATGGGTTTTAATATATACCCAAGTTAATAGTCTGAGGTGATATGGGACCAATTGATTGGGTTTGAAGGTTTGTAGTTGTAATCCCTAGTGTAAGGCCCCCAATTTTGAAGACTATTTTGGCTAAGTACTTTTTGGTAATAAACAACACAAAGAGACATGTGTAGAATATTGTGGCATGCAAGATAATGGAACAAGAGTCCATGGTGCAAAAGGAGCAAGTATTATGGAGTAAAGATGCATGTTAAATGGAAAATTTAAGAATAAAGGACTAGGAGATTAGTGTAAGACTTGGAGAAAGTGAAAAAAGTAGAGATGGTTATGGAGGAGTTCATAGAGATAGAAGAGAAGACTAAGTCAATCATGAATATAGCACTAGCCCATGGGAAGATAGGCCCTCAAGGATGAGGATCTGACATCAAAATATAATATAGGAGTGAATAGTCTTAGGTCCATAGGAATTTATTGTAAATGGATGACATAATTCAATTTTGCTGATGATCATTGGTGAGTCATCATAGTTGTATTTACTTTTATAACTGATTGGCAGGGAAAACCAAATATAAATACCCCCTTGATGTAATTTTTATTGTTATTGAATAGTTTACTATTGTTGATAAGTTAATGAATTGATTATGAGTTGGTTATAGCTAAAAATTTAAATCATTTTACTCCTTAATATCACTTATGAATATGATGGAAAGAAACATGTGTTGATGTATAGCTTGTGTCCATTTGTAAATGGTAATAATGGGTTCAATGTTATCTGATAGTGTTTATGCCACATTATTTTTAATTTTATCATTAAGTAATGAATAAGATGAACTAGACATAAGATTGAGGATGAGTTTAGTATTAAGTATATGTTTGAGCACAATTATCTAATAATTTAGACAAAAACACCCTCACATGATAAAATAAGCAAGAACTAGTCCCAAATTGCATGATTCATGTGAGTGCATCAGAACTTATTCTTGATCGAAATTTTAGTGAAATATAATGTTGGAAATATTATTTATTTAGGCATGGGCCTAGTGAAATACATGCCTACTTAACAAAAAAGAATCCCAAAATTTTGGTTTTATTGTCAATATCTATAGTACTTGTTCATATGATGGTGGAATATGCCAAAACAACTATATTTAGAGACTATTTAAAGATGGGTTACTAGAGTAGAAAATAAATTTGCATTACCATTTCTTGAACCAATAATTTGTACACTTACATGGGTAGAAAAACATATGTATGACTCACTTTATGAAAGAATTTTTTTCAAAAGTGCCTATTCACATTCATGATTAGATTTTGACATATGCACAAGACTGATCAAGGAAATATGGATATAAGATATGTTGGTTATTAGATAGTCAATAAAATTTAGCATATTTATGATCATCTTAGATGCATGTAGTGGATGTTTAGTGGTGTAAAATTTTGAATAGTTACATTTTGTCATATTCAATCTCAACATACTCCTATCTAGAGGAAGCCCAATTTCACTTCATCTAAGAACCATAAGGTAGATATATCAGACATTTTCACTAGCTATTAATAAATTCTTAGTGGATTATGGAATTTAAAGATTTTCCATGGATGGACAAATTATCTCTCACATGAGCAACATAGTTGGTGGGGAAATGGAGGGGCACCTTTTGATGTAAAATTGTTAGTTAAACAAAGGGCTATGAGTGTAAGGGATTTAGGGAGGGGATGGTAGGACTCAAGAAGTGTTGTAAGGGTTTGTATGGAAGAGGAAGGGCATAGAAAGGAATTCCCAACCACAATACCAAACCTTATGTTAGTGTAGGTATGTATAAGATAAATAACTCAAGTAGTGGTGAGTGAAGAAACTAGTTTGGATAGGCCCAGTTCCCCACCCATAGCACATGTTTATTCTATTGAGTTAGATAACATATTTATAAAAAAATTGGGATACAAATAGTGTAGAGTCAAAAATTGAACCTATTAGAGATACTTTATAGACCAAGCCCAAGATAGTATTTTATTATTGATTTCTTTTATGTTGTAAGATAATTTTATGGCTTAGTTTAGAATTCCTATAGGACCAAACATATCTAGTGGGCAGAGCACTGACCCATTTATATTTAATAAACCTACCTCAACCCCTAATGTATCAATTTCTTCTATTTATTTAGGAGATGTAGGATGTGGCACTAGTGGTGGTTTTTCCAGAGGAACTGGAGGCATAGGAGGGATTGGTGGACCTAACCCACAAGGTCTAAGAGAGAAAAGAAGCTTATTACAACAAGACCCATTTATAGCACATCATCTTCCTACTGTGTATTACGAGATGAAATTTCATTTGCCTAATTATTAACATGTGGAGAATGCCATAAAATATGTTCACAAGTGTGAACTTATTTAATGACTGCATGGCATTACATATTTTTAATGAAAAGCAACATAATTTGCAACCACTCTTTTGGACTGCATACACAAGTGATTCCATAACTTTGATATACAACATGATATGGTAAGAGAATGCATGAGTATGCTATATGTTTTAATATGCTTCTCTTTAAGCTTTCTTTTTAGATAAACATCACTCAGCATACCTAGTGGTTTTTAGGAGGTTTAGGAGGTTTATCGATTCCCTTATAATGAACCTTATCATATAATACCTTCACCAACCTATGTGAGGCCTTGGAAGCTACCCTTAACACTAAAGCTATTATAAGCATTAAAAAAGGTATTATTCCCTTCATCATGGCTTAGATCATTTCTATGGAATCTCAGCTAGAAAATCTCATTGTGCATAATGTTCATGACACTTGCAGTGTTTTGTGGTGTGTGGACTATGAATCTGAAGGCCATAAAGGGAATAACTTCCCTTGAAATAATATTCACACTATGATGAAGCAATCCTATGATATTTTATAGGAATATCATGATATAAGGGATTACCTTCTACTTTAATACACCACATAATAAAAGGTATATACATATTGTAAGATATGTGATGCATATAGTCATGATACTAATGATTTATATCTTATTAGTAAAATTCATGAGGCACGTGTGCATGGTATGAATCATAATTATGTTATTAATAATAAGTGCATTGGAGGAGGATATCATGGTCATGTTCATGGTCAAGGACATGGAGGTGGAATTTTTCAACCAATAACCTGTTATAAGTTTGGTTCCCTAGAACACTACTAGTGTGATTTACTAGTGTATCCTACATGTGCTTTTTGTAAAAATGAACATCATTTTGAGGATATACCAAATTTTTATACTTACATCATTAAGGAGAGAGATAAAAAGGGTGAAATAATGATATGAATTGAAAATCCTCAATTAATACTATGCCCTAATACTATGATTGGTCCCAAAATTAACATTACTACATGAAGTGGTGCCGAATCCCAATTCATGTCCAACTCACCCAATAAAAAGGTTAAATGAGAGGATATTCACACTACTCATTATATATATTCTCAATATCATAAATAAGTATTACAAGACACCATAAATTTGGTAAGAGAGCCTCAAGGAGAGATCCATTTTCCCAAGGATTGAGATGCTTCTACATGTGCTGACATGTAGAAAGCTATAAATATTCATGACTATATGTGTGATGAATTCCATAAGTTATGAAAGTGACTCCTTAACAAGGATATTATACCCCTATTATAAAATTGGATAAGGAATCATATGCCTAGACCTACTGAAGATCATTGATTAAACCATGCATGGCGACAAGAGACTCATATATATCCTAGTATAGAGGGGGACAAAGAGATATTGATTAATATAAATATTAATGGATGGATTATTCAATATATCCTAGTTAATACTAACATAGAAGTAAATTTCCTAACTAAGGATACATGGAGGGAGATGGTGACCACTACTTTTTATCCTTTTCCTCATGTGTTGTTTATGTCTAATAAGACTTATGATCTACCTATTGGATTACTTAATGATTCCACCATGGATATATTAGGTATCATTTTTAAAGCTAACTTTATGATAATTGAGTTGGCCAAACCTAATTACTTTCTAAATCTTTTGGGTCATCCTTGGTTTTATGTGAATAATGTTGATTTATACTTCAAGAAGTGTTATATCATCTTTGAGAATGATGAGAAACATGTTGTAATCACCTTAGACCATACTGAAGAACCTCTATATATTGATATAGTTAATTCTAATAAGGATATTAACCATAAATAATTTCATAGCTTAGGGTACTGAATGCCTTGATCTTAATCTGGATGGCATATTACATTGGGTAGATATATAGTCTATGTCTGACACTACCAGTAATACTTATGACCTTTGGGTTCATGGTGAGTATGATATTAATGGTAGGATCTATATAATTATAGATATTTTAGAAGATTTTCCATGAAATAACCATAAATTTAATAAGTTTTTGTACATTATTCATGGATAAATTATGGCTACACCACCCATTAGGTTAGATGAAGCTCTGATATTTCATGGTCATATGGAAGTACATGAGTTTGTGTAGTAGTTAGAGGCATTCTATACATCTTAAAATGCTCAATTACATTTCATTATCCATATATTTGATGGCATAGCTACTCGATGGTGGATAACTCACCACCATAGCTTGCTTACTTTGGACCAAGTTCGCTCTGCTCTACACCATCATTTTCATCATGATATCCACATTCATAGCACAATAAGTTATAGTAGAATCAATTCTTTTGAAACTCATCTTGAAGCTTATGAAAACATGTGGAAGGTGGATGAGATGTGTTTGCCTAAGTACCTATGGGTTCATGTATTCTGTGGCACTCTACAAACTTGGGCAAGAGCATGATATGTTCATGAAGAGTGGCACATGTAGATATATTATTGGTGTTTCCTTAAGAGTAATATGATTTTAGTGCTATCTTTTTCATTTCCTTGAATGGATTTATGCCTCACCTTATAAAACATGTATCAAACTATTGTAGGTGACCTAACCCCAGTGGAAGATTAGATCATACATATACATAACATGTAGGAGGAAAGCTTGACCATTTTATAAGAACCTAATATAAAATAGTCATTTCCACCACCTAAACTTGAACTAAACCATGAATTATGAGATTATATCTAGAAAGGAAAATAAAAGATTATGTACCAAGTTGATGAAGGTCCCAATTTTAACCCACCTGATCTATTTATTGATCACTTTGATTTACATAATAAGTATGGAATGTGAATGTCAAAAAACCATCTAGGATGAACAACACCAATATTTAGAATCACTTCAAATGATCCAATAAAATATTGGTAAAGATGAAGCACCCAATATGGGTATTGTGAGAGACTATTGGTCTAACATAAAAATCTCCAAGGGAACTATTAAAATAGTATCAAGATGTATTTCCACAAAAATTACACTAAAATTAAAGGAGTGCATTCTTCCTTAGGTAAGATGTACATTAATTTGGTAGAGGGTGATTGACCTGTCAAGAAGAGGCCCTATCATATAAATCCTAACTTGCATACTTAGGTTAAGGAAGAGATTTCATGCAAGAATCATTAATATTATATATGATTCTAAATGAGTGAGCCCTATGGTTAGTATTATCAATAAGGATGGTCACATTTGTGTTCATGTGTACTATCAGGGACTCAATGTTGCTTATGTAATCAACCCCTTTATGATGCCCTTCACTAAGGAGATTCTAGGAGTTGTTAGGTGTGAGATATATAATTTCATTGGTGTCTTCTTTGGCTATCATCAAGTCTAGATATCATAAGAGGATAAATTTAGTACCACTTTTGTATCTAAGTGGGGTTAATTTTCTTACAACATGATACCTTTCAATTTGAATAATTCTCCTATTGCATTTTCATAAATTGTGGTTGAGGCTTTCAAGTATTTTATTCATAAATTCCTTTAAGTCAACCTATATGATTGGACCATATACAAATTAGTTTGGGACCACTATTATAGTCTTTGACTTATGCTTGAGCACTATCAGAATCTTTAGATTTCATTAAATTTGAAGAAATGTGTTTTTCCACCCCATTTAGCATTTAACTTGGTCATGTTATTTATCATAATGGAATTTTAGTGTATCCAACCAAGATTTTATTTATACTTCACCTTATAATGCCTACCACTTAGAAAGAGGTACATGCCTTACTAGGACACATAAGATATTATAGGAAGTCAATTCAAGGTTATGTAAGATCATTGCAAAATTGGAGGAATTGTTGAAACGAAATGGTCAAGTTATCTAGATTGATGCTCACCAACATGTGTTCATTACACTCAAGGATAAACTCATTACTAATCCTATTCTCTAGTTTCTATAATGGATGAATCCATTTCATGTGCATGTCAATGCTTAAGGAATGAAAGTAAGTGATATACTTTCTTAACCTGGTGAGGGAAACCTTGATCATCCTATTTATTTTGCTATTATAAATCTCACTTTAGATGAATGGAACTATATGAATATAAAATGTGAATCTTTATCCAAGGTTTACATGCTTCAAAATTCATTCAATATTTTTTATCAACTACATTTAATTCTTTATAGACCTTGAAGCACTAAAGTACCCAGTAAATAATTTGGCATTGCATGGACACATTTATTGGTAGATTGTGATTTTTTAGGAGTACAAGTTCTTTATGATGGTGAAACTTGATAAGGCTAATTTTGACCCTGGTCATTTATCATGTATTGAATCTAGTGAACTGACATGCACCATTAAATATGACTTACCTAACATGCACATTTTCTAGGTCATATATGTGTTTGAAAAGTTGGATGATATCACAACATTTTTGAATAGGGGTTTAACACCAACCCACCTTAGCACTCAAGAAAAGAAGTATCTAGTTATTTGTGTACCTCTATTCCATCTCATAGTGGTGACCTTTATAATCTTCGATGGGATGAAGTTTTACACCATTCTATCAGGCATCATGAGTTCATTAATGTTCTTCATGAGTTTTATGAGGGGGTCATTGGAGGATATTATGCTAGTGAAGCTACAATGTTAAAGGTACTTTTGGTTGGTTTATGGTGACCTAGTCTATTTAAATATGTTAAGGATTTCATTCACCAATATGGTATATTCTAGTGCATAGTAAGATAAATAGAAAGGATGTTATGCCCCTTCATCTAATCCTAGAACATGAACCCTTCAAAAAGTGGGCTATTAATTTTTTGGACCCATTAACCTAGTATGAAAGCATACTAGTGTGTGTTATGTTATTACCACTATTGATTAACTTACTTGTGTTGAATCAACACCAACCAAGGATTATACCATTTCCATAACTACTAAGTTTATTTAGGGGAACATTATTACATGGTATGGATATCTATTAAGTTTGACTAGTGACTAAGGAACTCATTTCCTTAACGAGACCATCTATATCCTCTTGGCTAAGTTCATGATCACACACCAAAAGACTACACCTTACCATCCTTAGGACAATGGTTCAATGAAGCATACAATAATATTTGGGTAATACATTGACTAAGATTTATAATATTGGATGAACTAATTAGGATGATCGTGTCTCTATAATATTATGGGTGTATCAGACCACATACAAATGATTGAACAAGAGTACACCTTTTAATATTGTGTTTGGTATCAAATCCATTCTCCCATTTAAATTCTTTGTCCCTTCTCTTTGAATTACATGCATTGGTCGATTGGATGATGAATATTCCTTGAAAGCATGCCTAGATGCTTTACTTTAGTTAGATGAAACTTGATTTCTAGTTCATTAGAGTCAAGGAGGGGAGAAGTGGAAATGAAAGGCCTAATATGATCATCATTTGAAGAACAAATTTTTTTCTTCAAGTATGCAAGTTTTGTTAAGAAAATATAATTTCACATGCCATTCAAATAAGCTTCATCTCCACTAGGATGGTCCATTTATTATTTATAGTACTTTCCCCGCCATTTCATGCAAATCAAAATGGTTAGATGGCCAATTTCTTCTTGGACATTTCAATGGTAGTTAAATTTGGCCATACTATTTTTAGTAGTTTTTTTCCTCTTTTAGTAATAAGGTGTATACCACTAGGTTATTATAAATTTTGATTATTTTAAATAAGGCATGGCATCGTCTTTGTACCCTTGATTATATTTAGGTCAACATTTTATTATTTGTATTTGTATTTTTATTTGTTTGTAACATGGTGGAGGACCACATAAAAATTTTAGTGTGGGGTAAGAAGAGTGAAATAAGTAAAAATTATAGAGCGTCAAGGAAATGGTGAATGGGAAGGTGCATGGGAAAAGGGGTGCATAAGTGTAAGTGTATAAGGATAAATGGGTATGAAGGATGTGGTGCATAACCATTAAGATGAATCAAGGTAAATAAGTGAGGTTCACACCTTGGTAATGGAAATTTTTTAAATCTTTATTGTTTTCATGCACTTAAGGAAAAGTGTAGGATGGGATAGATGTATTAAATATGAATAAAGTAGTTGTAATGGAAAGTGTTCCAAATATGAATCATGGAAATACTGTTAGATTATTAATTGTGTGAAGTGATAAATGAGGTAGTGGGGAAATAAATGTGTATTACCCCCTCAAGGATATAAAATGTTAAATGCATATCATTTTACATTTTACTATTATCAAATTTGAGAATTTATAGATCCAAAGGAGCATTATAAAGCTATTAAAAGAATATTTTTAAGCTTTTAAATGAGTGCAAATTGACTATTTGTGACTATTTTGAGAATTAAAGAGTGAAATAGTTATGGTAAATATGGAGGGTGCTAAAAGAGTGATTGAGGAATCACAGTTATAAGGAGTTGTAAGTTAAAGAGTTTGACATCTACCATTAGAGGTTTTTGAAGTATAAGAGTTGATCAAGTTAGCAAAGCAATCAAATATTATTTCAGGAGTATCATATGGCTATATATCAACCTTCAGGATCCTTAGAGAGTGATGCAATTGAAGAAAAATCCTAGCATAGTGAGCCCCTACCTATGACACCCAAGGAAGAGGAATTTGAGAGCATAGGTATTCAACTAGTTATGATAAGGGAAGAGGTACTTGAAGATTTTTGTGCATGTGAGGAAGTTTTATCACATTAGGCCAAGGAAAATGAAAAAATAGAATTAGGTATGGCACACTAGGCTAAGAAGAAGGATAAAATACTACCTCCACCCTCAATGTTAATAGAGGAAATGCAATAATTAGAATTAGTATTGTATGTTGAGAAGTGGATGTCAAATGAGCCCACTTATAATATTTTTGACTATAATCATCAACCAAGAAATGAAGTATAACTATAATATGACTACTAGGTAGAGTGTTATAACACATGAAATGATCTTGTGTATGATTTGAGTATTTTTAATAATCTTAATGATATAGGATTATTTCAATTGTTTAATCTTTCATATTTCAAGAAGCTTGTGTAAGTAGTCAAGTTTTTGATTTCATGAATGCAATAAGATTATTTCTATTTTACTGGCACTAGATGTAGATCATATCCTAGAGGATAAGTAAATTTATAATTTTTAATTCTCAGGTACTAACCTTGCTTTGGAATTAGAGGACAAAGAAGAGATTAAGAAGACTAAAATGGCACTTGAGTACCAAAAATAAGGCCATGCAATGTACATTACAAGTCTCCAAGATCCCAACCTTAGAGTGGTTGTACACATAATAATTACCAAGGTTGGAGGTGTAGATAGATGAAAATAATTGGACATGGCACATTTATATGTCACCCATCAAGTTACACTAGGGGTGAAGTATAATTGGGCATAATATTTTTTTGATAAGATTATTACAGATACAAAAAAATACCACCACCTACTAAGCCAAAAATTTGCATGGGGAATTATCCCTTTTTATTATTTTTTTATGAGATTGGTGTACCAAAGTACACAACTAGATAATTGAAATGGGCTTACCATCCTGAGCATAAATCCCTTGTGGAGTGATTTAAAGTGTTCACATACCCTAGCACAATAATTCCCTTGCATAAGGTTAAAATTAAGGGATGGTATGCCAATATGAAGGAAGCCTTCAGGAATGAGTAGAGTGTTCCAAAGGAATTATCAAGATAGCTCAGAGACCAATCCAAGTTCATGGTTAAGAAACACTAATATATAACATGCATCTATATGGTTCCCTTACATGACTTGTTTGAATGGCTTAAAATGCCTTATGATTTCACCTCTATCTATTTCATGAACACCATCAATAGGATCTAGATGTGCACCATGTTAACATTGATTTTAATAAATTTAATGTGGATAATCACACTCTCCATCAATTATACATTTATTTATTGAAAAAGGTGTATAGGGAAAGTTGGAGTTGGATAACACTAACATTAAGGTCTAAAATATTTTGTTTGGTACTTCTAGTCATTAATTATTTTATATGTTGAAACTGAGAAAGAAAACATCAGGAGCATGGATCATGAGAAGGAAACAATCCCACCCATACCATAGATAGGAAGTATAAGAAGTAGAAAAGGAAAGGGCATGATTCTAGTACTAAAACTTAGATAAATCAAGCAAAGTGGAAAAGGAATACCCCTACACCAACCAAGGATACTCTACTAATAATTTGACCATAAGGCCCAAAATCAACAATGTAATATGTTCCTTCAGAAAATGAAACATCAATCTCTAAATATGGTGACCTAAAATAAAATATATAAATCCTAGAGGCAACACCTAAAAAATATACTATTGAATTATAATAAGAAGATAAAATTACCCTGAAACATGATAAGACACCTTCACCAATGTGGCATGAATAATCTACCCTTGAGGAGGCATAAGTGGATATTGAAGATCCCACAAGTGAAGAGAGAGATGGTTTAGACATGGCCTTAGGAATGAGTGGACTTGATATCAGGGCCAACCATAATAGTGAAGATATGGATGTTGAGATACTCAAGTGAGATCCCTCTAAGGGGAAAGATCTAGTTGATGAATCCATCTAGTGTAGGATAGAAACTATTAAATCAGCCATGAAACTACACACACCACACTAGAAATGAGTTTTAAAAAGGCATTTATTTATGTTCTCACATTTTTTACCAAAGGACTTGACCGAGTAGACTCGACGAGAATTATAATTTTATCATGATATCTATAATGAAGAACACAATTTTGAGCTATTGTTAAAGATCCTAATTCTAGAACTAGGAGAGATAGAACTCCCAAACACACTTTGGGTAGACCCCCATAAGTGTACTAAAAATAGGAAAGTATGACACTCTTGAAATTTTCACATGAGGTAACTATGTAAAATGCCTTAGTTGAATCCGATGTAATTTATCTCCAAAAGAATAATTTAGAAATGGTTTCTCTATATCACAAGGAGTGTTTTATGAGAACAAAACCTGAAGAGGAGTTAGCTTAGGTCAAGTACTTATTAGAGATATAAACATCAACTAAAAAAAAATTAACCTCTGCAAGATAATTTTGACCCAAGATTTATCTCTTGTCTATGGGGTATCACTTACTAGTGAGGCAATTGATAAATTTGAGACCCTAGTAGAAATTTTATCTAAAGAGATGGAAGGCCTAGATTAAATCCAAGAATGATCAAACTTGGTTAACAAAATAATTTATTTAATCCATAGAGGTTTTCAAAATATTTTTGAATAGGTTTAGTGACATAAGTCCCATCTTGGATGAAGTTTTTGCAAAGTTGGCATGGCCTAGAAATTTTTTGGAAGCAAGGCTTTAGGCAAAGGAGCTTCATCATCAATAGTTTGTTAATAACACATTAGTAATAAAATACCACACCAAGCATGCAAAATAATTTGAAGATGTGGAGGCTATGTAAAATAAAATATGCACTCACCACCAAGATATTAATGCAAGTTTTGTGGCACTCTAAAGATAGGTTATAATAGAAGTCACCTTGCTTGAAGACATTCATAAGGATACTTCTACATCATTTGAGAATTTGGTCTTTAAAATAGGTGATTGTCTCAAGTATCCCAAGGAGACAAATAAAATCAAGGAGTGGGTATCAAAAATCATGTCTCAGATAAAAATGCCTTCAATCATTGGGAGGGATTGAATAATCAAATTGAGTAGATATGACCTAATTTTTTGGAGGGACCTGAGAATAATGCCTATTCTGGGGTAGATTATTAACTTAGTGTGGGTTGGTATTAGGCCTCCAATTTTGAAGACTATTTTGGCTAAGCACGTTTTGGTAACAAGCAACATGGAGAGACATGGTGCAAAATACTATGGTGTAGAAGACCATGGCACATGAGTCTATGACACAAAATTAGTAAGTCTCATAGAGTAAATAAGCATGTTAAATAGAGAACCCAAGAATGAAGGACCCATATATTAGTAAAAGCCTTGGATAAATCTTGGAAAGTAGATAAAGTTATGGAATAGTTTGTAGGGATGAAAGAGAAGACTAAGTCAAATGCAAATCCAACACAAACCTATAGGAATATAGGCACTCGATGACAAGGATTCAACATCAAGAGAGAATATAGGAGTGAATAGGAATGGTTCCATAATAATTTACTATAAATAGATTCCATGACTCAATTATATTGATGATCTTTAGTAAGTCATCATAGTTGTATTTACTTATATAATTGATTAGTTAGGGAAAACCAAGTATAAATAACCCCTTGATGTACTTTGTATTATTTTTAAAGAGTTGGTTATTATTGATAAGTTAATGAGTTCATTACAAATTGGTTATCATTTTAACTTTGAATTATTGTACTCCTTAATATCACTTATGAATATGATGGAAAGAATCATGTGTTAACATAAAGCTTGTGTTCATTTGTTAATGGTGATAATGGGGTAGATGTTATCTATTATCATTTGTGCCATATTATTTTTATTTTTATCATTAAGTAATGAATAAGTAATTTGAATTAGACATAAGACTGAGGATGAGTTTATTATTAAGTATTTTTTGAGTGTCCTTAACTAGGAAGTTAGATAAACACACCCTCACATTATAAAACTAGTGGGAACTAGTCCCAAGTTGCATGTTGCAGGTGAACATGTGAGAACTTATTCTTTCATGAAATGCCAATGCATTGGAACATTAGAACTCTTATTTATTTAGGCATGTACCTAGTGAAAGACATGCCCATTTAATGAAAAAGAATCCCAACACCTAAGAACATGTATGTAAATGTTTGTTGTTGGTCCTCATGGATATTTTGAATGAATTTATTGTATTCCCTATACACTTGAGTATCATGTCCAATGACTCTATGAAAAATGTAGTAGATATTAGGATCATATTCTTTATACCGTTGGTGTTGGTCATGAAAATAAAACCTTACTAGTTGTTTTTATAATATAAGAGTTAATTATGATTAGGGCCAATGTTTTGAAATTGATTTTGAAATTGTCCATGGTTGTGGTTTTTCCATTGGGTGTGATAAGGAGGAGGGAGATTGAATTCAACCATGTTAATGGAAGGTTTAGGTTTTTCATCCCTCACACCCATGTTATTTTTTTTGGCACTGTTATTATTTTTCATAGGCTAAGGTGGATTTATGTTAATTGAATTCACCTTATTGTTTTGATTTGTGATGCCATATGTGGTGACATTATAGTTCCAGTTGATATTAGTAGGACCTTAATTATTGTATTTTTTTGTTATAATTTTTATAGCTTCCATTTTCTTGGTTTGGGATGGCTATATTTATATTAATCCCATGGGTTCTATGGCCATTATCAATGGTCGCTTGATCAATTTTAAGATCAATTTTGAGTGCTTCTTCATATGACTAATAAGGTAATTTTTGTTCTTCCTCTCTCGTATCCTTATTTAAGGAGTATAATAATTGATCACATCTTTTCCTTTGGTCCATGTGTGTCACTCTTGCATATGAGTATAAGAATTGTTTTCATATCATAATGAAATGGGTAGATGAGCATCATGATATTACTTGATTTTCAATAACTCTCGTATGTCAATATTTAGGAGTTTGTTCATATCGAAAGATTTGTTCAACTCAACCATAAGTTGTCAAAAATAATGTATAGACCCATTAGAAAGGTGATAATACTAATTAAGGGATATTAATTAAAGGGTTTTGGGTAATTTTTTTTGCAATCACCCCATCCCAAGGTAAAATTTCTCTAACAATAGTAGCATATGCCTTGACAGTGCATTAGGATTTCTTCCCCTTTGAGTTTGGGGAGATTAAGTAGGGGATGCGATATAATAACTCATATATTATTATCAAGGGTTCATCTTAAGTATTTAACATATGACCCAATTTCTTAAAGTCTATTAAAGGTGTGATGTGATAATATTGAATGGGTGGGCTTAGATGTGGGTGACTTGTGTAACCACTAGTGGGAAAAGAATGTGTTTCATAGGGTTGTGTAGAATAGGTCAAGAAATAGCTATATAATTAAATGGATTTAGAGAACATATGATAATAAGGAGGAAGAGTGTTAGATTAATATGGGATAATTATTTTTTAGGAAGGATTATATATGGGTAACATGTAATTTAGAAGCACATAAAAGAGTATATGGCTGGTTTGTGAAAGGGGAACATATGTGGGTAACATGTAACTTAGAAGGACACAAGGTAAAATATTGTTGGCCAATTCATAATATTTTGAGGAGGGTGTTGGTAGGGTGGAGTAATATAATTAGGTGTATTATGGATGTCATGAGTAATGATATCCCATAAATATTGGTTTGAGGCATGATTGACAATAAGTGGGTTATATGGATATATTGGTGGTTGGTATGTTATCAATGGGGTAGGAATGAGAATGGAATGGGCTTGATTATAGGTATTATTTGCCACCCATTAATTTAGAGAGGCTTGGTTAATCTCTAAATATTTAATGAAACCTAAAAAAGCTGAGATGATTTCATTATTAGAATAATGAATGGTAGTTCTAGTGAATTATTGGTAGAAACTATAAGAGTTATGATTTTATGACCACTAATATATTGATTAGGGTTAGAGTGTTATGATCTATTTATAAATAATACATAATATAATGTAGATCAAATTTACACAATAGATATTAGTGGGCCAAGATGCCTAAATACTCAATATATGCAAAAATATAATAATCACCCTTAAGGTAGGATAACATCATACAATACTCCTTTAGGAAGGAATAACTCCATAATATCTCTTCGAGAGGAAAACCTCAAATATCCTCTTAAAATAGAAGACTCAATTCTTACTTGATTAATTTAAAGTGATAATCATCTCTTTTATATAGACCTCTATCTAACTAACAATAAATGGGCAACCTCCTAATCTCAATGTAGGTTGACCATTACCCAAGTACTAATTCCACAAGTTACTCATTTATCCTGATATAGTAGACCCATATAACTAACTAAGGGGGATGTGTGCCACATTTTGGAATATTTATAAACCCATATATATTAATATATCATATCCCAAGGTACACAACATACATGAATTTAAAGGATATGTTGGGTGTTGTCCTTATGGGTTGGCAATGTTTTGGTTAGTGGGAGGAGGATGGAAGGGTGTTTGTAGTTTACTTAGAATGTCTTAAAAATTATGGATTTTATAAATGTATTTTTCATGTTTTATATAATTTGGGCATCTAATATTATTAGGCTAATTTATGATTGGGTTTTAACATGAATATTTGTCTTACTCCTATTAGTGAAGGACATATTGTTAGAGTTACGGTGATTACTAGCAGTTTTTGATGGATCATGCAACTCATGGATCATTACTCCTCATATATTTTATTAGTTGAGAGGATTATTTTGATATTAATATTCCATTTTTTGTGTAATATTGTTTTCATTCCAACTATGAATGAAGGCTTCACCACCTAGGTGAAGACTCCTCCTATAGGTTTCAAAGTCTATGGTTCTCTCAAATATGTCTTAACTAGGAATATTTAGGGAGTGTATAATACTCTTAGGATATAGATTAAAATAAAAAATTTAGAGAAGATATAAAATATGGATACGTAAAAATATATTCCTTTCACATCAGTTTCACTAATTTTTATGCACATGAATAACACACACTAAATTATGAACTCGACTTCTTGAGGTATGTTCGAGATAATAGATGTAATGGAAGATGATGGGTAGCCTAAATAAAAAATGATGAGGCTAGACATGAGGATAAAGGAAATGGAATGTGGAAGGGTCATATTTTAAGTTTATTTATTTGGTGGGTAAGAATATGGAGGGGTCTTACTAAAGTGACTGTAGGCCTAGATTTTTTGTCTGAGGCTTCAAGTTGACTAAGGATAATATATAAACTATGTGTGGAGTGAAAGGATTAAATCATAATATCAAAATTTATTCCATTTTCAAGTGCACTTTTTTTAATAGGAGTAGGAACTCTAGGAAATGGACTAGCACTATGAGGATAAAGAGGCTCAGTGAGTGTCATTTAATGGTAGAGAGATATTGGTTGGTAATGAATAAGCATATAACTTGTTTTGAATGTGTTGTAAAATAAGTGATTTTTATTTATAAATGTGTGAGAAATTATTTTAATTAAAATTTTCTTGGAAATTATTTATTTATTAATTATTTTGATACTTTCATTCATCATGGCAAGGTTTTGATTATTGATTATTTTTGTACTTATGTACATTTTGACAAGGTTTTTAAAAATAAATTGAAATTGAATTGATTACTAAAATAAAATTATGGAAAGAAAACAAATAAAAAATATTTAAATCAAATATATATATAGAGAGAGATAGAGATATGTGGTTCTTTTTTCCCATTTCTTGAGTTTTTGGATGCATGCAATAATGAAAATTAAAACTAGCCTAATAAATGCAAGTGTTTATTTTAACTTTTCTATGTGTAAACTACATGAAATTATTTTTTTATATTTTAAAATTGTATATTAATTGATATATTATTAAAATTATGTTTTTATAACAATAAATTAAATTTAAAATCAAATTTAGATCTTAATAATCAATACTACAAAGTATCTAGGAATTCTCTTTGCTAATGTAAGTTAGATTGAGTTTTGATATTTCTAGGTGGATGCACACTAGGTTTTGAATGATTAATTTTGAATAAAAATAAATATTTGAATTATTTTTTATTAATTATTAATCTAAAAAATAATAATTTACTAAAACAAAGAGAATCAAGAGGAAAAAAACATATATTGATTACCTTGGTTTGACTAGGTTTTTGAATAAGAGTTTGTTTTGAAATTGAAAATTGATTGTGGTTATAGTTTAAAGTTTTTTTTATATATATTTTTAATGTTCACATATGGTTTAGATATAAATTTATTCTATGAAATAAATTATTTATTGAATGGAAAAAAACAATGAAGAAAAATAACTAATATTTTTATGCAAAGACGGGAGAAAGACAAATTATTTTTCCTATAAAATTTTCCTTTTAAAAATAAATATTTAAACTATAAAAATAAATTAAATTAATATAATATAATATACTAAAAATAATATAAACTATAAAATTCAAACCCGATCATGATGTAGATCAGCTGAAAGCAAAGATTTATTGTAGTAAAAGTTACTCTAAGGTAGGTAGATCCTTAATTGCTCAATCATAGTAATTGAAACTCTTGGAAAAAAGGATGAAAATGGGAGGATGAATTAAAGATAAAATATTTGAAAATAATTATATTTTAATATTGGTTGGGCTAATTCATAAATAGAAAATGATTGGTTATTGATTCATATGAATTCTCCTCTTCATACATTGTGTATAATGACCACAAAGATGACAAAAGGTAGAGCAAAAAAATTTAAAAAACTAAAATTAGAAAGGCTAGGTTTTTATGGAGGTTTAAAACACCAATATTCAATATTCAATGCAAAATTTGGATTCAAAATAAATTCAAAATTACCTTACTTGTAGAAGAGCAATGTAGCTTGCATGAAGGAGTTTAATTGAGTTAAACTTGGGAGGGACTCAAAATGATTGGAAATAGAAGAGGGAGTGAGTTGGACATGATTGTATGTGAAATTAGGATGGATAAATAAATAATCATGACAAAAATCATGCAAAATGTGTGAAAAAATGAGTTTCAGAAGCTAAACATAACATGTGAATAAGTGGTGATGGAATTTCCACTATTTATAGGTGGCAGTTACGTAACCACCATAAACTATGACAAGTTCATCACTCTCCATTATAAAACCACCACATAAAATTATGTAATCACCAAAAAATGTTGGGATATTCAGTTATAATTATGTAACTACCATGGTATAAGTGTCACTAATGGGGAAGTTTTGTAATTGAGAGTGGTGGAAGTGTCACGATTTAGGGTAGTTCTATCACCAAGCAGGAAATTTAAAGATTAAAAAAAAAAGCCTCAGAGAAAGATTTTTTATAGGTTTTTGAAGACCAAGATTAGAAGAAAAATAAGTGGATAATGTTAGAGGATTAAGTCTAAACATGTATGTGGAGATCACTGCATCATCATTGGATTTGCTACAAATGTCACACTATGTAAATTTTAAGTGCATATAATGAGCATCCACATTATTCACATAGGAATATGTAGAAGGAGAAGAGTGTAAGGGATAATTTATGAATTTTTGAGAGATATTTTCATCATTAGAACCAATTTTAATAATAACATGTATGGTTTGTATAGAATCATGGGTATCGGTAACACCATCATTAGTAGCATGTTTATTTTTATATCTCATAATCATGTGAGTTTATGTTAGAGTTTGGGAAGGCTTGAATTGTATTAGGATTAAATATTTGAATTTAAATTGATTGATTCCATCCTCTAAATATTGTGGAGATAGAATCATAATGTGGTCCTAGAGCTTGGGATAAATAAAATTATTAAACAAGTAGAAGTGACTATCTTCCAACATGTTTTGTTTAGCTTTGTTAGATAAGGCTTTCCATATTTTAATGAAAACTTGAGTAGTTTAAAATTTTGCATGTTTACAAATTATAAAATTATATAAACTATTTTTAGGTAGATCATTGGTTTAAAATTCTTGAACCAATATGTTAACTAAGTGTTCTAAACTATAGATAGTGTTAGACTGAAATTGATTGTACTAATGTAGGACATTGCTTAAAAAGGTTTTAGCTATAATTTTGGTAGTAACAAAGGTATTTATCTTAATCCAATATTTATAAAGGTTTCTAAAGGTTTTCAAATTCAATGTGGGATCTTTAGATCCATTCAATATACTAGGGGTAATACTAACTATATATATATTAGCAATTTGAGGAATTAATGTATTATTTTGAATATGTTTGATGATTTTGTTAATAAGTGGTGGTTAAGGAATTAGATTACCTTATCAATATCTAGGGGAGATATTTGAATTTTTACCTCCCCATTGTGTAGGTTGAGGATAAAGTTTCAATTTTAATAGTTGATTTTGCATTTGTGTCATTTGATTATCATAATTGGTTTGTAAGGTAGTCATTTTATTCATGGCCTATAATATGTTTTGGTCAGTTTTTAGGGATTGAGAGGTATTATTAGTAGAGGATGGATATGAACTAGTAATAATAGCTTGAGATGCACTAGTAGTAGCATTAATTTTAGTGTTGATGTTGGAACTTTGAGTAGGCCCCCTAGAAAAAATATATATCATAGTAATGGATACACTAGGCATGGTAAAAGAAGGGATAGAGGAAGTTATATATTAATTTGACCCAAATATTATAGAAAAACTATGTGGTGGTAAAGAAGAACATCCTATGTGGGGTCCCATTATGAGGTTATAGATTATGATGGGATCCTTGCCCTTATGTTTAGGGTTTCATTAATGAAAATTATCATTTAGTAATATATTAAAGATAAATTTCATACTCTAAAATAGGAATGTGTGGGGGGGTTATTTAATTCATTAATATTTTTAGGAGGTAACCCATAATTTTTGGTTCTAGTGGCCACATCAACATTACTTGCATTTGGAATTTCTTAAAAATTATAATGAATGAGAGTATTAGGGTACTCAAGGGAGTTATTTAGATCCATCATGTTGTGTTTTTATTTTATTTAGAATCTTTAAATATATGTTGCATGATGGAGGGTTTGTACTATATCGATCAACAAAAGGAAGTAAAAAATGCAATGTATTGACAATGGTAAATGGAGTTAAACATAAATAAATATGGAATATGAACTAAATGAAGTTGGGTATATTGGATATTTGTAAATTATGTAATGATGATGTCATGGAGGTGTCCTAGTGAGTATATGAGGTGCTTTGATAGCCTAAGTGACAATGACAAAGTGTTCAATGTGTTTGTCCTAGTGTGCTTGAAGTTGGTTTGGTTGATCTTCAATTTTATTATGATTAGAGATGTTCAAGGATAAGTATGGTGATTTTATAATGTGTAAGGGGTCAAATAAATTGTAAAGGATGATTTGAGAGCTTGTGTGAATAAGTATAATTCATCTAGTAGTCCATAGTTTTTATCTAGACAATTTGGGTCTAGTGGTAGAAAATCTAAGTAGGTAGTTTGATGATGTCACCATTACCACATATGGATGAGTCAAGGGGAGTTGGTCATATGGTTGTGATCACATTAGTCCCTAGTTTATATGTGTTAAATATTAGGTCATGCACCTAAATTCAATCAAATATATGTGGGTGCAAAGTTGGGCTCTTAGGCATTTTGATAGTGTTTTTCATTTTTAAATAGAGTTGAGTAAGCATGTTGATGATGTCAGCATTCATACACATGGAGGTTTTAGGAGTAAATATTCACATGGGTTTGTTAATTTTTTTTCATATATATTATTTACTAGATTTTATATCATGCACCAAAGTGCATCAAAATATATGCAAGTGCAAATTTGGGCTCCAAAACAGTTTGATAGTGTTTTCCCATACTTAACCAAATTTTCATGAGGTAAGAAAGAGTCGAGTAAGAATTTTGGTGATGGAATATCTCATAAATGTGGATGTTTTAGGATAATTTTATCATATAGGTTTATTAATTTTTTTCCTAGTTTATTTACGCTAAATTATAGATCATGTGTTGGAGTGCATCAAAAGATATGCATGTGCAAAGTTGGTCTTTCAAGATAATCTTGATATTATTGTCCCTGTGATAGATAAATCTAAGGAGGAATTTTAATGTCATTATATTAAAAAAATGTGAGGTTTTTATGACTATATTGAAACATTATTATATTCTCCTAGTTGAGATCATATGGTCCAAATTTGATAACATAGGAGTGAGCGAGGTAAAAGATATGACTGGGCAAAGTTGGCCTTCTAGGTAGAATGCAATGGTTCCCATACTTAGTCATTTTTGCACAAGTTAAAGTTTGATAAACATAAAAAAAGTGAATTAATCTAATATTATAAGAATTAGTGAGATGATACCAAGTTTTCAATGTTTAATGTCGATTAGAGATAAATATCGAGCTTCTTCCAAAGATCAATAGTGAGTAGGTGATTGTACAGATCTAGATCTATGATGCATAGTAAGTCAAATGGGTAAAATTGTTTGATGCTTAAAATGAGTAAAGATAAATTTATATACAAAATTATAAATGGATAATGATAATTACAATATGTTTGGAAGTATCAAGATGAATACAAGTGTTCGATTTTTAACGTCAAGAAGAGATAAAAACCGAGTTACGTACAGGAGATCGATGGAGTGCATTAAGTCAAATAGTCAATATGAAGATCCAATGTTGAGTGTTGAAATGTGAAGGTCAATTTACCTATAATTATATTGATTTTTCATGATTTATCTAAGAATTGAGGACATTAGATGTGAGTAAAGTGACCAAGGTTTAAATATGACTGTTTGTATTTAAATATTTGAATTTAACAAAGGGAAAAACTAGTCTATGGTTTTTGGACCATATATCTTAATAAAGGATGAATTTGCTCATGGTGTAAAAATAAAATTAGTAGAGGAATATAAGGTTAATTTAAAAATCTGAAAGTGTGTATAATCAAATTTATGAATGTTCAAAGTTGACAATGTGTTCATGTTTATTATGCAAGAGACCCAAGAAGATTGTTTGAGATTGATTTGATGTTATTTATATATCTCATGATGAATTAGATATTGGGGAGGGTTTTATACTCCATGAATATGATTTTTTATTATTATTAAGGTTTTACACATCATATATAATGTGAAAAAATGTTTAAAATTTGACTATGTATTCATTCATGGTGAATATGTGCACAAAATGTTATTTGAGTGAATTGTGTTTAAGCAAAAGGGTAATATGATGATTGTTGGAAATTAAGGAGGACATATATATCATGTGGAATTAGTCCATGCATTTTAAAATGTTCTTGTGTTCTTATTTTTCTTGGAAAAGTTTCAAAGAGCTTAATGGGTCTCCATAGGACCTAAAGGTGACTTAGGCCTATTTGAAAGTGGATTGTGCTTAAGTGTGACCCATGTGAGATGCATTAAGGGTGAAGTCATGTATTGAGGCTGAAAAATAAATATTTCAGACTTGATAATTAATGAATTCTCTACATATAGTGATACCAAAAGTGTTGGTTTCTAGACTTGTGTGTAATACTTGAGTGAGATAAGTGCAAGGTATATGTGAGAGTTGTGGAGTGAAGGAGACGTAGAGTGCTAAATTGATGAATTAATGAGAAGAGTATATTAATTACTATGTGTATGACCTTTAAGTCATATTTATGATTTAAAAAAAGTGATATTATATTTTGAGCATATGCGAAGAGGTCTAAGTGTATATATGAGGATAGTTTGAGTGAAGGAGAGATATTGTGGCATGTCTATGTGAGAGGCTTGTATGAGATAGAAGAGTTTGTGCAGGGGTTATATAAATAGAGATACATCATCATGTGTTGAATAAATTATTACTAAGGTATAAGTTTTCAAAGGAGGGTCTAAAGGACTTGATCTTCCTTAAGGACAATTGTTCCTTGTGAAACAGGGGTTTCACTAAAGGCCTTTGGTCAGGAGGATATGATCAAGGTTTAATGGTTTAAAAGAGTTGATAAATATATTGTTTTTAATTTATTATAAGACAAGTATTCCATTATGTTTCAATCTTGAGTGTGGGTTTTATTACCCATGAGGGTTTCCCATAGGAACTATGTGTTATATGTTTGATCTTGTGTATGCATTGAATGAATGAGCTCTCTTGTTAATGTTGCTTCATTAAGTTGATATATGATGATTGTTTAATAGTTTAAAAGGATTGGAATTTAGATTAAAATGTCTAGTATCACTAATTCACCCCTCCCTCTTGATGATTTTACCTCTAATAATTGGTATTAGAGTTAGTCCTTTGGAGAAATCTTAATAGCTTGAAGGAGATCTTGAGTTGGTAAAAATATAGATAGATAGTTGAAGAAAGAGAATCAATAGTGGAAGGTTTTGATAAAATAAATTGAAGAGAATATATTTAATTTAAAGAAATATTCCAAAGAGGATGAGATTGTTATCAATGATCTAAATGTTTAGCTAGTAGATGCCAAGACAATTTTGTATTCAAAATAACAAGACATCATGTTTGATAAAGAAGCTTGCCATAATAGTAGAGAAGATGAAAACAAGGAAGAAATAGTTGATCTTAAGATCATGAGTTGTCTTGGTGAACTAAAAGAGAAAAATAAGAGGAATCATAAAATGAGGAATATGATCAAAGGTCTTGAAGCACAAGTTAGTTCTCTTGAGGGAAGTTTGTTGGGCATGGCCAAGAAAGAAGAAAAGAAGTATCAAGAATAGATCATGTTTATTGAAGTGAAAGCATATAGATTGAAATACATGGACAACAAGGATAAAGAGGATGAAGAGAAGATTAGTATTCTTAAGGATAAATTAAGGACTACAAATGCAAATCTAAAAGCAATATAAGATGAGTGCAATCAACTGAACGTTGAAATGATGTCATTGATAAGTGAACATGAGCTTATTATAGTCAAGTTGGATAAGTTGGAAGAGAAGCATGAGAAAATTAAGTATGTAAAGGAGAATAAAATATTTGAAAGTAATGCAAGAAGGTCTATTAGACAACCAAATGCTTCAAGGTATGTTATTTATGGTCACTATTATACATGTATAAAGTATAGTCATAGAGCTGAGTAATGTAGAAGGAAGTTAGTCAAGAATGAGTCCTCATGGATCCTTGGAAGAAGAAGAAATTGATATTGAATAAATCATAACTCAGATCAGTCAAGAGGTATGTTGAATGATATCATTTTCCATAGTTGCAATAGTTTTGACAAGAAGAAATATGCTCCTAAAAGTCACTCAATGGTGTTGAGACTAAAGGCTTTGAAGGATAATCATGATTAAATTGGAATTCCTACTACAACAAAGAAGAAATCAGATATAAATAAGATACATAATTTGTATTTTGTGTAGATAGATAATGTAGGTCACAATCATCATCAAGCAAATGTATGAATGATCTTATTTGTATCAAATGTCATAAAGTTGGTCACATTACTAGATTTTGAAAGAACATGTTGAATGAGTTCTCAAAGAAAAATAAGGTGTATAGAGATTATAGTATTCAATAATGTGGTCACAAATGGTTTTGGAAACCTAAGCCTATTAGAAGAGATCAAACTAAGACCAAAGATGGTTTGTTTGCCATGATAGACATAAAAGATGGTCAAGAGTTTCTATGGATAGCATTTAGTGACAAATATGAAGAAAAGAATGAAGTCAAGGATTTATTCAAAGTCAAGCACGTCTTTAAGTTAGAAGGGATTATAGAGATATGGGACTCTTCATAGTTTTGGGACTTTTAGACTCTCTTTGTCAAAAGGGTGTCTCTTTAAGCTTCAAGGAGACACTTTACATAAAGAAAAATCATGGTGGATGCTAGTTGGGTCTTGAATGATGTTGCAAGACAAATAAGGTCATGAGAAGATGTGTTGGATTACTAAGAAGGACTTTTTTTATTGGTATACCTATGTGTGAAAATGCTCTCTAGTTGAACAGTTTGCTCTCAATTTTTGAAGAACTAGCCCAAAGGATGAAAGGTAGTGACTTGAGGGTTTGATGCCTATAAACCCTAAGGTGCATTTTATTGATGCTAATGACTTAATTTTGGTATATGGATCTAAATGAAAATTTGGTGGAGAATATTCAATGTTTTCATTAGTTGTTGACATGCTTTTAATGCATGGTTGAGCCCAGTTTAGTGTTCTTTATCATGAAAGATTGTTGGCAGTATGTGTATGGTCATTCTGTAGGGTTATATTAAATGTTTTTAGGTGGCCTAATGAGTGTTATGTAATGACAAGAATATATTGATGATCATAAACATCTAGGCACTTCTTTATGGTGTGTTCCAAGTGATTTCAAGCTTTGAAGATATTTTGTGTGTAATTGGAGATTTTTTTACTTGCTCTCGGGTTTCCCATTTTATATTTAAGAGTATGTAGATCCTAAAATGAGTTACAGGATGTATGGGTTACCAAATATATGTAGGCTTAAATTTTGGTCTAGAAGTGTGTGATGGGTGTCTCCAAGTTTTTCAAGAAGTTTTAGAGGTGGATGTTGACTAGAAGGAGTTTGTTGACCTTGTTTGTTTTGAGTTTCTAAGGTTTTGGGCTCTCTTTGAAAAGTTGTTTTCCTTATGAGTTAAGGTATAAGTCTTATTAATATATTCAATATGCCAAATTTATTTTCAAAACAAGCTTCATGTAGATTTGAAGATTTGTAGTTTTCAAGTTATTCATGTTTTTGTCAAGATAGAGGCTTAATTGGTTACTATGTTTGTGAAGGAAGTATATTTCATAAGTTTAGTTAGGTGTTGAAAATTTTCATGATTGATGTGGAATATGAGAGTGATCTAGATATGAATTTTCAAGTCTTGTAGATATGTTTGTTTAAATTTGTGGGCTCTGCAAGTTTTAAGTAGGGTTACAAGGAGTCTAGAGAGGACTAGTAATGAAGATGTGACATTTTTCCTTAGTTTGTCCAAAATAGAAAGGTAGGAGTAATTCAAGGTGATTTATTATGTTGATTCAATGCATGTTTCCTATTTGGTTAGTGGCATGAATTTGTGTTGGTATTCAGTGAGGTGATTTGAGAGAGAAGGCTAGGAAGCTTATATGGTGGTTGTTCATGGTGTGTGGAGATCTAAAGATGATCAAAAGGTGAAATAGCTCAAATATATTAGGGGGAGTCCCTCTTAGATTTTTATTTATGATTTTCATCATATTTTAGTATTTTTATGTATTCTTTATTCAATTGGTTGCATTGCTTGATAGAAGAGAGTGTTGGGATGGAGCAAGAGGAAGGTGTTAAGATAAGAAGAAGTAGGCTCAAGGTAAGAGTGAGATTGTATCATATTTATAGGATGGTCCTCCCATATTTTATGGTATTTTCAGGTCCTTATGATTATTTGGTAACTAGTTTGTCATTATGTTAAAGGGAGAGAAAGTTTCTATTGTGTGAGTGCTTGAAGAGAGAGAAGGTGAGTTAAATGATGTTTGTTGACATCAATGACAAAGGGTGAGATTATTTTATATTTTTAAATGATGTCATGGAGATGTCGTATAGGTGTCCTAGTGATTATATGAAGTGATTTTATAGCCTAAGTGATAATTAAAAAATGTGCAATGTGCTTGTATTAGTATGCTTGAAGTTGGTTTGGTTGATCTTTAGTTTTGGCATGATTAGAGATGTTCAGGGATAATTATGGTGATTTTAGCATATTAAATTGGTCCTATAAATGTTCAAGGATGATTAGAGATATTTTTTTCATAATTTTAATTCATTTGGTAGTCCATAGTTTTCATCTAGATAGTTTGGGTCTAGTGGTAGAAAATATGAGTAGGCAGTTTGATGACATCACCATTACCATGTGTGGATGAGTCAAGGGGAGTTGGTAATATGGTTGTGATCACATTATTCCCTTGTTTATATGTGATAAATATTAGTTCATGTAAATAAATTTATTCAAATATATGTGGGTGACAAGATGGGATCTCAAGCATTTTTAGTATTTTCTATGTTTAAATAGAGTTGAGTAAGCATGTTGATGATGTCAGCATTCACATGCATAGAGGTTTTAGGAGGAAATAGTCACATGGGTTTGTTTATTATTGTGACTATATATTATGTGCTAAATTTTAGATCATGTTCCAATGTAAAAAGATATTCAAGTGAAAATTTGGGCTCCTAAGCAGTTTGACAGTATTTTCCCATACTTAGCCAAATTTGCATGAGGTAAGAAAGAGTTAAGTAATAATTGTGGTGATGGAATATCTCACATGTGTGGAAATTTTAGGATAATTTTATCATATGGATTTTTTTATTTTTTATCTATTTTATTTTCACTAAATTACAAATCATGAGTTGAAGCGCATCAAAAGATATGCATGTGAAAAGTTGGTCTTTCTAGACAATTCTTGACATTATTGGCTCTATGATAGATAAATCTAAGGAGGAATTTTAATGTCATTATATATAAAATGTGTGATGGTTTAAAGTTAATATTGACAAATTTTTATATTATCCTATGTGAGGAGATCATATGGTCCAAATTTGAGAGCATGCGAGTGAGTGAGGTAAAAGATGACTGTGCAAAGTTGGCCTTCCAGGTAGATTGTAATGGTTTCCATACTCAGTCATTTTTACACAAGTTAAAGTTTGAGTAACATAGGTGGAGTGAGTTTATCCAATATTTTAATAAGAATAGATATGGTGCCAAGTGTCCAATGTTTAACATAAAGTATAGATAAAGATAGAGCTTCTTCCAATGATCAATGGTGAGCAGGTAATCATATAGATCTAGATCTACGATGCGTGGTAAGTCAAATAGTTTAAAGTGTTTGATGTTTAAAATTATTAAACATTGAGTTACTTAAAAAAGTATAAATGTATCATGTTTATTCAAAGTTTATTAGAATCATTGAGATGAAGATAAGTGTTCAATGTTTAACGTCAAGTAGAGATAAAGACTGAACTACATACAGGAGATCGATAGAGTACATTAAGTCAAATAGTCAAGATGAAGATCCAATGATGAGCACTAAAAATTAAAGGTATAGTTACTTATATTTATACCTATGGTGCATTATTTATCTAAGTAGTGAGGACACAAGATGCAAGAAAAGTGACCGAGGTTTAACTGTGACCATTTGCATTTGAATATTTGAATTTAACAAAGGGGAAAACTAATCTATGGTTTTTAGACCATATATTTTGATCAATGACAAATTTTCTTATGGTGTAAAAATAAAAGTGGTATACGACTCTAAGGTGAATTTTTAAATATATATTTTAAGATCTGAAAGTGTGTAAAGTTAAATTTATGAAGGTTCAAATTTGACTATTTATTCGTGTTTGTTCTACAAGTGACCTAAAAAAATGTTTGAGATTGTTTTGATGTTGTTTTAATATATCATGATGAATTAAATATTAGGGAGTGTTTTAAAATCCATTAATATTATTTATGTACATTATGAAGGTTTGAATAATTGTATGTAGTATAAATAAAGGTTTAAAATTTGACTGTGTATTTGTTCATGGTGACTGTGTGCACAAAATGTTGTTTGAGTGAATTATGCTTAAGTAGAAGGGTAATATGATGGTTTTTGGATCTTAAGGAGGAATTATAGATCATTTTTAATGGTTAAATTCATTTTAAAATTTTCCTATGTTCTTAGTTTGCTTTGAGAAGTGTCAAAGATCTGAATAGGTCTCCATAGGACCTAAAAGTGACTTAGGCATATTTGAAAGTAGATTATGCTTAATTGTGACACATGTGAGATGCCGTAAGGGTGAAGGAATGTATTTTTTATAACAAGTAAATATTTTGGACTTAATAATGCATGAATTATCTATATATATTTACACCAAAAGTGTTGGTTTCTTTACATGTGTGTAAGACTTGAGCGAGACAAGTGCAAGTTGTATGTGGGAGTTATGGAGTGAAGGAGAGGTAGAGTGCCCAATTGATGAGTAGAGAAAATTGATGAATGTTGTGTGACCTATATGTCATATTTATAATGTCATTAAAGTTTTCTTGTAGTTTGAGGATATGTGAAGAGGTTTGAGTGTGCATATGAGGACAATTTGAGTGAAGGAGAGAGATTGTGGCATGCTTATGTGAGAGGCTTGTATGAGATAGAGAGAGTTTGTATAGGGATTAGATAAGTAGATATCCATAATCAGGTGTTGAAGACATCATTAATAAGGTGTAAGTGTTCAAATTAGGTTTTAAAGGACTTGATCTTCCTTAAGGACAATTACTCCTTTTGAAATAGGTGTTTCACTAAAGGCATTTGGTAAGGAGGATATGATCAAGGTTTGTTGGTCTAAGGAGTTGATCAATATCTTATTTTTAATTTATTATAGGACAATTATTCCATTGTGTTTAAAGTTTGAGAGTGGGTTTTATTCCCCATGAGGGATTTCCACAAGAACTATGTGTTATATGTTTGATCTTGTGTATGCATTTAATGAATGAGCTCTTTTGTTAATGTTACTTGATCAAGTTGACATATGTTGATTGTATAATAGTTTTAAAGGATTGGAATTGAGATTGAAATATCTGGGATCACTAATTTAACCCCCCATTCTTAGTGATTATACCTCTAATAGGGTCTATGTAGTTAAACCTGGAAAATTTTATAGAAATAATAAATGAACTATATTGAGTTTGGTTGATGTAGTTATGCACATAGATATGTGAAAGAACATACTATATCAAGTTAGGTTGATGTAGTCAGGTATGTTCAATTTAAAAAATAGTAAATGAACTATGTTGAGCCTATTTAATGTAGTTATATATACAAAAATGTGAAAGAATAGATTTTATCAAGCTAGGTTGATGAAGTATGAGTATTAGAGAAAGCCCATGACACCCTGATGTCTGTAAATAATAGACAAGGATTGTAAATAGAATAATAAGTAGTCCTTATGGGTAGTAGCTAAGTAGTTTGAAATTTTATAGAACATAATTTCTAGGGAATTATAGTCAAATATAAAATAAATATGAAAATTAATGTCAAAAATTAATTTTTAGCTTTTATAGAATGGAAATAAATAGTCACTTAAATTGAAAGTAGATGTTTGATTAATTACTAAAAAGGAAATATATTTTTCCTTATTTGTGTATAAAATGAAAATATTCATATTTAGATCAATGTAGGTCAATGTAGTTGTTTAGATAGTAAATAATTGTATCGACATAAATCAATTCGATTTGTGCAAAAAATCTAAAAATAGGCAGAGTAATCTAGATTAGACCGAGTTGATGTGCTTTATTGATGGGAAACACTAAAAGAAGATAATATCAACCTAGGTTGATGTAATTTACACATTGAATAAAATAATTGTATGCTTATATCAGCCTAGGTCAATATAATTATCTATGAATAATTAAATTTTTGATAGAATGTAAAATTTTGAAGTATAGATTTCAATTAATCTGATCAATGAAATTTATTAAAAAGATAAACACAACTATATCGATCTAGGTCTATTTATTTGGTATAAAAATACTAGGAAGATAAACCTATATCATCTTGGGCAGATGTAGTTGGATGACTAGAGATAATGCATATCTAAGTGAAAAAACTAGATCATCCTACTTCAGAGTAACTTGTAGGAAAACATAGAATTAACACTATATCGACCTATTATTTGGAAAATAAAAAATTAAACACACTATATTGACCTAGGTTGATGTTATTCATTATAAAAACACACAAAAATTTAGACTGGATCAACCTAGGTTGATGTAGTTTTTAGAAAATTTAAAAAATATAGAAAAATAAATTAGAAGGATAAAACTAGATTAGGTTTGGATGATATAGTTGGTTAATAGATAAATATATAAAATTAAACTAGATAAACATACATTGATGTAGCTTGTTGAGAAATATATAAAAAAATAAAACTATGTCGACCTACAATGATGTAGTTTTTCATGAGGATAACAAAAATTAGATTGGATCAACTTGAATTAATGTAATCTATGGAAAATTACAAAAATAAAATTATATCAACCCACATCAATATAGTTTTTTGAATGAGGAAAAGGAATGACTAGTTCACCTTGGGTTCACCATAATGTATGAAATGAATTAAGATAGGCCCACAAACTATCCTACATGTTTAACCCTAAATTGAGATGGTTCAATATAGTATAAGGTTAATAATATATAAATGAATAAGCATAAGGATTATAAATATATCTATCATGTCAATTAATTTACAAACTCAAATAAATAATAATTTGAATTTCAATGCTAAGATATTCTTAAAATAGAAAGTATGGCTATTGATTGAAATTTCAATGAATTGGAAACATTATCACTTAGTTGGTTTACTTTGTCCATGTAGATCTAGGATGAAATAGGATGGATCTGGATTCTAGACAATTGTCAGATTTTGTAAATTTTCATTTTGTGGCCTCAGGCTCTTACACAGACTTAGATAGTTGTGTTGATGGTGGTGTCTAAGTTGGAAACAAGTGTCCAATACATAATAGTGACTATATCAATTCCACCTAGAACTTTCTAGGTATTCTATCGCCTTTGTTATGGTGTGTTGATATCTTGTGCATAGGTTGCCTCTCTTTGTCAGATGATCAAACCCTATTTTTCTCACCCTTAGAGTGACTATGGAAAAAATGGCTAGTGGGCACACAATGTTGAGCTATTATAAGGACCCCTTTGTCAATGATTGTTACCTACATATCCAATACTTTGAAGAGGACCTTAGACTTTGTGTTAGCTTGTGTGTGCATAAAGATGCAATGTGTGATAATCAAGTGCATATAGTGATCTAGCTTGTAACTTAGAAAATATTACTCATGAAATGTTCCTTAAATAATTTAGACCTGTAGATAGGTTTTTCCTATGAATAATATTGAAATAAGAAATAATAGGGATAATTTTCTCACTTGAGTGCTTGATTGAGTGATTTTGGTAAGTTACCTTATGATTTTATAGGTTTGTGATAGGAAAGGAATGAATGAGGATTGATCTTATTATACCAATCCCCTTTGGAAATATATCACATTAAATCACTTGAGTTGACCATAAAAATATGTTGCATTTGCAAATTTGATGACTCTAAGGAACTAGACCCTTAGTTTGGCATAGGTTACTAGTGTCAATGTAGGAGTCTTGTTATAATCCAAGTGTCTAGGAAGTTTGAAAATAGTTATAGATCCAAAAAATTTAGAGCATGAAAATAATCAATTTTATAGTATTTTGAGTAACATAGAAAGCTTGGTAATCATAATAACATATGGTCAAAATAAGAGATAAGAAATAGGCATAAGAGGTAGTGGATGTGAGCCTTTCAGTAGTGGAAAGGTCTAGGAATTGAATGGTATAGCCATGAGAAGTAATTTCTAAGTATGCAAGACTAAGGTGTTATATATAATTCAGATATAGTGTCTACATTAGTACCCCCTTTAATCTAGTAATGAAATTTCTAGTTTAAAGTAAAAGAAATACAAACTTAGGTGTGTATAACACACCTTGATTTACATGAGCCCAACTAAAGTGATTTTATGGAGACTAAACTACAAAAAATATTATGTTACATTATATAATCAGTGCATATAATCTCTAATTAAAAGAATTAAAAATTCTTGAAAGTAAAGAGAGCAAGATTAGGAGTACACATGTGTATCAATGGTACTGTATTTCCTTTTGGCAATTTTATTTAAAAATATGTTTAATTTTGAATCACTTAAATTGATATTAGGATAAATGTGAAACCTACGAGTGCATATATATAAATATTAGATTTTAACTTCCCCCAACCTTAGGTAAAAAGTGAGTTTCCACCTAGTAATTGAGATTATCTCAACCATGAAACCCAATCATACTTATAACCTAGTGAGCATGATTGATCCAAGTTAACTCACACTATAAATATGGTGAGGTTAGAAGATTTAATCATTCCATCCTATAAAATTGGTACGATTGAGCGATTTAATTACCTCAACCTTACCAAAAGTGAACCAACTACTATAGTATATTGGCTTAATAACAATCTATAAAAATCCATCCTAGTGTATGCTAAAGTTTATATAAGTGTTTTAAATCTAAAAGTCAATTTGATTTTGTAATTTAAGGTGCTCTTTTGCATGGAATATGCACTTCATATATGTCTCAAGTTGAAACCTAGGTATAACAATGGTACCAATGTATAGAATGTTTCAAAAAATGTGTATCTAAATCATATAACTATGAAATTTGGCCAATTTGAAATTTTTCAAGTGTTAAATACATGTTCCCATGATAATCCTCCACTAAAATTTGAAACTAAGAATTGGTATGAATGTGGAGAACATATTTCCATAACATGTCCCCATTGTAATCTTAAAATATTGAGTACTAAATAAGTGTGGAGGTCATGAATTTTTTGCATGCCCCCCAAAAAATATTAAACTATGAATATATAAAATACATGCCTCTATTACATGCCCCCAATGATATTCTCCCTATTTTGAGGTGAGGTAAAGTATAAACTAGTAGTTACCTTACTTGAAAATGATAAGATAATTGTATAATTTATGTATGGATCATGTAGCATATTGGAGTAACATGTCTAGGTAGATATAAAAATGAGGTACATATTATGTGATCAAATTAAATCCTAAGATGCATGATTTAATCATGGAAATGTCTAAATAGTAATTATTGACCAAATTTGACCCTGTAGGTCAAATTGGGACCCCTAGAGGCAAAAACTTAGTTTTTATGTGTTTTATGGAAGTAATATTATGTCATAAGGTGTATTATAGGTAATTTTAAGTCATTTCATGTCACATTAGCCTTGGTCTTAGTCATTTTCAATATTTATGTCTTTTGAGTCATTTTGGGGGTCAAAATGGAGCATTATATGATTTTTATGACCTCATTTGGAGATGTGAAGTTTAAAATAATTATTTCATGCCCTATGTGTCTTAATATGTCTTAATCAACTATTTTTAATTGAAAATTAGTAGGTTATTCAGAAGAATGGATAGTTTTCTTAGAAAAAATGAGCATTTAATGAGGTGTATAAGATTGTACAGACCCATGTAGTTAAGAAAATTTCAAGAGTATTATTTTTTCTTCAATACACTCACTCTAGTGATAATTTTGATCATAATCTTTAAGAAATGAATAAAACTGCTTCTCTCTTCTTCCATTAGGCTTAGCAAGCAAGAATGGTCTTTAGGTTTGTACTTGGTATGATCAACAGAAGAGGTTTCAAGAAAAATGATCTTGGGGTTGTATTATAAACTAATTAATATTAAATTTTATTTTTGGTTGTATAATAATGGTGGTCTATACTTTATGAATCATTCTTAAGAAATTAGACTATCTATTTTGCTTGTTAATCTATGAACCCTATAAGTTTTGCCTTGGTTTGAACAAACCCATACAATCCAATTGCTAATATTGACCCCAAATGATTTTGGATCTCAATTATAATGATAATAATTCTTGGTTTCATGTTTTAAGGTGTTTTTATGGGAAAATCACCTCAGGTTTATAGACTGGTCTTATTTGAGAACGATAGGCATGTTTCCACCATTTTTAGATTTTCATGCTTTGATAATGGTTTCAGAGGGTGGAAATGAGTTCATTACAATGTTTTCATTGTCCTCTTAACCCATTACCTCTTAAATATCACTATTCAAAGCAACATCCCATGAGTTTACAGTCATAAACATCATATAGTTAGTCTGCTTAATGACTATCATACATAGTTAGCCAGGTAAGCTATGCAAGGTTATAAATCATGTCCATGGAGTCATAGAGTGTTTTAAAATGTTGATACATATATTTTAGACATAGATAAGTGATTGAGCTTCCCCAAATTTCACTAAGAATAAGGAACTATTGTAATCATGTGAAATATTTATATATAGTCACCATTGGCATGCCACTATAAGTGCCTATAGAGGTTTTCAAATGTTGAAACATGGTGTATAAACTTGACTTAATATTTTAATATCATCATATATTTATTTATCCCTTTTAAGTATCATGGATTTGATCATAAGGTCAATTTCATGATACTTAAAAGGGATAAAATAATATATGATTGTTTTATCCCTTTTAAGTATCATGGATTTGATCATAAGGTCAAATTCATGATATCACTACTCATACCATTTCACATATATTATCTAAAAAAATTAAAATAGCCACCTACAGGTGTTAGTAGAGAGCTAAAGAGTCATTTTAATCATTAAAACAAGTGGTGAAGTTTTCCTTGGAGTAAAAATAAGTTGAAAGGATCATGGCATACTACCATTGAGTGATATATTTATAATAAAGTTTAAATATTACCTTATAACATGAAGTGACTAAGTTCTAGGACATAATATCTAAAACAAGAAAATAGAGTTCCAAGCCATTTTTCAAAAGTCATAAAACAAGGTTACTAAGAGATTGTTGATATATAAATGAGTAAAACTTGTAGTTTCTATACATGACAAGATATATGCAAAGTTTAGAGGGTGAAGGATTAGTGTAATTCAATTTTTGAAGAGCTCCTATATGTAATTTTATACACTGAGTTTAGGCAGTAATATCTATAGGTTTTGAAACTCTAAGGTGACTTTCCATTTCAAGGTTGCAATACAAACCATGTTTCATGATTAAATGGTCTTATATCGTCTAATACAACATTAATGACCTAAGTATAATTTAGAGAGGAGAATACAAACCATGTTTCATGATTAAATGGTCTTATATCGTCTAATACAACATTAATGACCTAAGTATAATTTAGAGAGGAGAACATATTGTATTTTATACCTTAGACACACCTACATGTGTGTTTAATTCTAAAATATTCACCTATAGTTTTAGGGAGGTGAAGAGTGCTTTGGAGTAACAACTCAAGAAGGTGGAAGCTTTAATATGAATTTTAGTTTTTGAGATAAGGTAAGAGGTTTAAAATTAATATAAACACAACCAATATAATTTTATATGTGGTTTCTTAATTTCAAACTACACCTACAAGTATCCCTTCACAAGAGAATGCTCACCTACAATTGAGTAAGTATATAGTGACCCAGTTGATGAGTTTTCTAGGATTTTGGCATGGAAAATGCATGGTATAGGTGAATAAAATAAAAATGGGATGAAATTAAAGGTTTAAAAAATACCCTATATCAATTAAGCATCATTAAGACTATGATTTACACCTACAAGTAGGGAAGTATACAGACAGGGTTAGCCTACCAACCAAGCCTAACCAAGTAAGGATAGGTTTCAAAGTTCAAGAATGGGTTATAAGAGTTTGATAAAATTGTGAACATTCTTAACATGTTATAATTGACACTGTTGACCAAATTTTAGCCCTTTAGGCCAAAATTGGGCACCATTTTTTGTGGAAAAACATATGAGTCTATACCTTTGCCCAAGTCTAGTATGGAGTTTTCATTCAGAAGAAGTGTTCTTATACAAAGCTGAAGTATTTTACATATAAAAAACCCAAGTGTCTTCCTTTTGAAATCTTTTTTTATTTATTCTTTTGGATAAGTACTTTGCAATGAATTTTTTTGGGTTTTTGTTTTAAGCCATTGGAAAATTCTTTCAGACTTTTTGTCTGAGAATTTTTTCCCTTAAGTGTATTTATTTCAAGATTTCATTTGGTGGAATTTATTCAAGAAAATCTTCCAAGATAGATTTTCTGAAGGGTATGTTGCAACTTTTCTGAATGACTTTTCTAGAATGTCAATCCATGGTCACTTACCAATGTGCAAAAGGGATGTTTTTTTAGGTCTCTGTTAGTAGTATTTACTAAGTGTATAAGAGTCTTAGAATTTGTATATGTTTATTCCATTTTTGGAATCATTTGTCACCCACCTAAGTGTCAAATACCTTCTTGAATCTAACTTATGAAATATTGATTCAACAATGTCTTTTTGTTGTGAATTTGTGTGAAACATCCTTATTTACCTTTAAGTAGTGGATTTTTAGTCAAATAGGAGGATAATACATATTGGTGTATCACTTTTTTGTTTCCTTAGTTGTTTGTCTTAATCATTTTCATATATAATTGATAGATTAGAGAGAGCTTTAAAGGTGCATCAAGGGGAGCTAGCCCTTAATCTAGAGATTTATCTCAATGAAATTATCACCCACAGTAGGAGAGATTATTCCATTTTTCTACTTGGATGAGGATATTTGAGCATTTCATCAAGGGTGAATATCCAAGTTTCAATAGACACCTCATGAGACCTTTACACAACCTATACTCCAAACACTACACACAGTTCTTTCTCAAAGAAGTGTATCTTAGAACTTGAAGCTTTTAGAGGAGTAAATGACCTAACTAGGGGATGTAGTTTTTTTCATAAGGTAACTATGAATTTAGGAAGCCCATCCAATATTAATTTGGTCTAAGGTAACATGGGAAGTACCCTCTAATTTGTCTCAGATAAAGGGTACTTCCCTAGAATCAAAACTGATAGGTTTTAGAGGATAAGGATAGAAGGGTAGACCAGGAGCTATTTGGACCTTTCAAAGAGGTTTTAAAAGTTGAATTACACTTGGAAAAACATGATAATTTTTTAAAATAAGAGATAATCCCAAATAATTGGTCTATAACTCTAAAGTTATAGTCAAGCTTGTTAGGAAAGGTTTAAGCCCAATATCCAAATGGGGAGTCAAGGTCAATTTTAGCCTTAGGTGGTCATTATATACTATTATAGAATGTTTTTAGGGTTAATAAATAGGTTATCAAGCTTGTGTAAGGTAGATAAGTTGTATGGGAAACCACTTTTGGCTCAAAGATAGTCCCATCCTACAAGGAATGGAGAAACAAGATTGATAGGCTAAATTGAAGTGCTTACATCTCCTTGAAGGTTATGCATGGGGATATAGGAAGTTTGGAGGTGTTGAAAAGGGTCTTGAACCTTGAATTTTTTGAATTTTTTTGTACACATAATTCTAGGTATTTATGAACAAAGCTTAAGAGTAGAATGAGGCTAAAACCCTACCAAACCCTAAATAATTACCTAATTAGGTAAACAAGGAAGGATATGAATATAAATAGATTATAATGGCTTTGGAAATGATTATATCATATAGAGGACTCTTTATATCTTCCCCCCATTAATTTTGGTGATGACTTATGTATACAAATAGGGTATTTTTGATAGTTTTGTGCATTATGCAGGTTTTAAGATGTTTCAAGAAATGAAATAAACTTTGGAAGGAAGATTGAGACTTAATATAACTCCCCATGTAAATTTCATGTCTTGAAAAAACACCTAATTATGTTTACCAGCTACTTCATCTCAGTGAATTAGAATTAGCATAGTGAACATGATGGTGAGAAGGATGAAAAATTCAAGTGGAAGTCTTTTCAAGGTATGCGTAATGCCTTTAAGGACATGTAGGGTCTTTCAAAGTGTCATCCAATTTATTTTCTAAATTTTCATGAAAACTAAAGATAATTTTGAGGCCAAGTGTGAGGGATGTGTGAAAGATGAGTTTTCTTGACTGCAGGTAGTGATGGCTCACTTCTAAGAGATTCTAGATTACTAAGAATACAACTAATTCATGGAGAAGCATTTTTACAATCCTTACCTCTTATTAAAATCATTAGATATATCTCTGGTTAGTTTTGGGAAGTTCCAATAGGGGTGAATGATGAAGGTAGTTTTTAAAGCCAATACAAGGAATTTCATGCCACATTTCAAGAGTTTCATGATTTGGGGTGACACTTGTACTTCCTAAATTTTCATGATAAATATCACACTCTCTTAACATGCACATGTAACTCCTTTTATCTACTTTACAACTATCCTTGTGACCTTTGGACTTCTCTCTCTCTCTCTCTCTCTCTCTCTCTCTCTCTCTCTCCTCTCTCTCTCTCTCTCTCTCTCTCTCTCTCTCTCTCTCTCTCTCTCTCTCTCTCTCTCTCTCAAGTTTTATAATAACTAGCCATTTTAGCCTTTGTAAACTATGTTCCACCTAAGTATGGAAAAACCCTACTCATTTTCATACCATAGATAAATAAAGATTATGGATTTTTACATCTTCCATGACTATTCATAGTGTGTTAACTTGAATGATTGATCTTGCTCATGTGATGATTGTTGTTTCCTTATCATTATTGTCTCATTCTCCTACATATTTGTAGCTTTAAATATTCTTCTTGTAGGTCATGTAAAGTGTTTTATGGTGTGTAAAGGTTGAGTGAGTTATTATATTCAAATATTTACATTTTAGGCCTCTTTTCTAGTCCTCCTAGCCTAAACATTCATCACAACCTCATAATGAAACATTGATGTGAGAAGATTCAGATTGGAGAAGTGTATGTTTATTTAGTCTTTTAATCTCATGTGTGAAATGAATATGGTTGGTAGTAATAAATAAATTTTGTGTGTCACCTCATTTAGGATAGTTTATTTTTAGTTTTCTCTCTCCCTTTTCCCTCACAAGCATAGGTGTAGTAGTGATCTATAAGTGGTACATCAAGGGAGCTAGCCCTATCTAGAGATTCATCTTATTCTTAGGCTACCCATAGCCTATAGGTGTTTTAATTATGCCACTTGGATGAGGAGAGCTAAGACATATCCTAAAAGGGTGAAAATCTAAGTGACAATAGTAATAGTACAAGATCAACATGTAATCAAGCACACACATACGACCACTCAAAATTAAATCAAGATACAATGGTCCAAGGAGACTGCATATAAGGGGTATGTTAAAATTTCTCACACTCAAAGGGAAATGACTTGTTAAAATATCCAATAAATATATAATGACATATTTAAATGTCCACATACAATAAACATTGACATATTTAAATGTAAAAATTGGCAAGTATAGGCATGGCGGCCATATTCAAGGGAGCATATTCAAATGCTCAAATAAGTAATATAATTCATGATAATATAAATAAAGTAACACACTCAAAGCATAATATCTAGTGGAGAAGCGGATCCTGAAAAGCCATAAACAAATTTGACGTCCCAATCAACTTGATAGCAGGAGGATCCAGGGTAATATCCACAGTAATCGGGTTTCAAAGAAAATGAGTATGGTGCGTGAAAGGAAGGGAGAATCCCGTAAGTAAGAGCCCAAGAGCTGTGCAGAATGGAGAGATAAACCCCAAGTCTAAAAAATTATGCAAAAAGTAAATGTAACTAGCTACATGGAAAGACTCCACGGCTCTAAGCCACATATCACGACGGCCTTCTTCAAAAATTGGTCTGACGACAGGGTCACCCTGCATGGTATAACCGTAAATTTAACTGAGGATTTTATTGCTGAGGTTACAGGGTTGTCAATGGAAGGAATCAAATTTTCAAATCAGACCAGCATTTCGAACGAGGCATTTTGCAAGTTCCCCAAAACGGATGAGGAGGAGCAGAAGTTGGTCAAAAATGGGGATTTTTATGAGCTAGATCAGATTAAAGGGATATGGAGGGACGTCCTAAGCTGTATAAGGGAGTACTTCATCCTGGAAGGTAGAAGCAAATGAGTGCATAAGTTCCATTTTGTCTTCCTCAACCACTTCAGGCATAAGGTTAGCTTGTCTTTTCCTTTCTATCTTCGCTACTCCCTGATTCAAAGCCTTTATGCTCATAGAAAAAAGGATGTGTGCCCTATTCTTCATGAAGGCCTAATTATGCTTATTGAAGGCTATTGCAAGAATAGGGCACTAGTTAAGTATCCCAAATAGGGGAAAAATAAGCTGCCAGGGAATAAAAAGAAATAAAGTGTAAGCAGAAGAGGAAAAATTAAGACCCCTAGTCCTAATAAACAGAATGCAGAAGAAGAAAGGGGTCAGGAGAGACTTGAAGAACCCGAGGAGGAAAAATCGGAGGAAGAAGATGGAACAGAGAGTTGGGAAACCAACTCTAGTAATGATGAAGAAGGATCGGAGGAAATTGAAAAGGATAAAGTCAATACTGAGGAGGATTCTGTTACCAGAACAGAAGAGTTGGAGGAAAACCAGAAAGTGGCAGAGGAAGACACTGTCCAGGAAGATCCTGGTGAGGACCCAACTTCTAAGAAAGAAAAGGAAATATCTGTCCAAGAAGATATTCAAAATATGGAGATGGAAATTGAAGATGGAATCAATGAGCGGGAACAAAAGAGCAAAGATGACTTCTTTGAAGAAGATAGGAATAGCCCGAATAAAAAATCTGAGGATTGGAGAGGAAAGAATCAGAATGATGAAATTTACACCCCTATGACTTGGGTTAATAGTAAAGCTGAGTCTTCTTCCCAATTAGATTCTTGGCTGTGTAGGGAGATCATTGATCTCAAGAAAAAAATGGAAACTTTGGAAGAGTCTCTGAAAGCTGCTTGGAACAAAGTAAACAACATGGAAAATCAGTTAAGTGAGATCCCTGTGAAGCTCAAAGCTTACGAAAACAATCTCCGAGAGTTATTAAAGGATAACAAAAAGAAAATGGATGAAGTAACATCCAAAATTTGTGCAGCAGCTATCAATATAGGTAAACAAGCCAATGAGGAGACCAAAGCACTAGAGGGTCCCAGCAAAAGGACAAGGCAAAGTTCCAGAAAGAAAGATACACAAAAAGGAGCTTTGCTGGAGGTTACCACCCAGGAAACCGCTTTGAAAGAAAAAGAAGCCATGAACTTGATACTAGAACTGGATGAATAATCTGGTCCTTCTTGTTGGTAAAGAATCTGGTATAGATCTTTGTTTTTCGTTTGTTAGCTTTTGTTTGTAGTATCTCCAGACTTCTGTATCTGGGTTTTGATCGGATGTATCTCTTATGGTTTCAGGACCATTCAAAACCTATTTTTGCTACTTCTCTGTAGTGTTTTTTAGGCATTACCTGTGTGCTTTGTTGTTCTTTTTTTGCTCTCTGTTAAAGGGTTTCGGGGCCCCTTCAAAACTTGATTTTACCTCTAATCTAAAACACACTCAAAGAAGTGAAAAAAACAAAGCATGTAATCATAAAAAACTAACATAAGCATATCATATTAGTCCTTGTTTATTTGTGTTAGCAAAAAATGTTAAGTACCTTACATGTCAATTACACTACAAAATATATATTCATGGATAAAGGCATGTGTAAGTATATAAGATCAAAAATGATAATGGAAAATGATGATAGATTGATATAACTTGGGTGTATAGTGATAAAATAAGTGGATTCCCCCAAAGTCCATATGACATGATTAGAGGGAAGGCTCAACATCTGAAATTGCATATATCATGTTCCTAGGTATGCTTGTATCACACTTAAAATATATGTGAAACACATATTTATATATAAATATATGATATGTTATATACCAACATGGAACTAACAACATAGATGCCAAGAAGATAATATAACATGTACATGTTAAAAATATTTTTAGTTTTAATTTATAATTTTAATTTTTATTATATTTTTAGAATATCATAAGTATCTCAAGCAAGATATTTATGCAAGTGCATAATGTTCATTGGGTTTTTGAGAAGTTTTCATTGAAGTGTATCTAGTTGGTACATCCATTTTCCTAAATTTTTATGACTATAAATGGTCCCAACCAATTTGGTTTGAATTTTCCTTTCTTATCTTTCTCTGAATTGGTGTTTTTAAATTTATTTTAGTACCAAGTCACCCACAATAAATTCATATGCCAAACCATTTTTATATGCTCACTTAACATGATGTTGATAAACTTGTAAATGTTTATAAACATGTGTGAATTTTTCACTCAAATTTTGTAATTGATGCAATATATTTTCATGGTATTCATTATATTTTATGATATCTTTGAGAGAAACATGCAAGGAAGGTATTTTCAATTCAATCAATAAAATTTCTTGTATACTATACACCAAAGAATAAGGTATATCTTTTGTAAGTGTGTGAATATAGTGTAGTATTCCCTTAAAGGATACACCATCTATTGCTCTAATTTATATTGTATTTTTCAACTATTTTCTAATTATTTTGGTAATATTTTTATTTTTTACCTCTACCTATTATTTATTGTATGGGTAATAAGTTTTAGAAAAGGTATGTCTGATTTTTTATTTCAAAGAAATCATTTCACCATTTTATTTTTGAATGAGGATCCATTATCAATAATAAAATTTTAAGGTTTGCCAAAATGGGCATTAATATTGGTCATAAAAAACCTAAATATGTCATCATCTATGGTAAATTCAAGTGGAATTGCCTCTTCCAATTTTGTAAAGTATTCCTTAGTTGTGATTATGAACTTGTGTCCTCCTATGGACACATGATTTATCTTTATAATCAAATAAAACCCCCACAAGGATAAAAGACATGGTAAGATAATCAGTTGTAACTCATGATATGGTGCATGATTTAAATTTACATATTTCTAGAATTGTAAACATAATCTTTCATGTTCAATACGTCCTTTTGCCATTGTCGGCTAATAAAAACCTTGGTGTAATTGGGACATGGCCTAGCCACTGAAATTCCCACTACAATGTGCATTTCTAATAGTTCAATTCGAGTTTCGTCTTTTTTAAACATCAACGTAATCTCTCATAAAAACCTAATTTGATTAAATAATTTCCAATAATAACATAATGAAGTGCTTCTCATTATAAATTGTGTTTATCATTCCATGTAAATTGATCTAGTATGTAAGGCTGGTATAGGAAATTATATATATCACTATAACATTCTAAATTTTTAGAGTTGTGAGTAATAGTGAGAACTACTAAGGAATGCATCTTATCTAAATAAATATAATTATTTCATAACTGTCGTATGGTAAATTTTATTTGTTCATCGTTGATATCTAAAGGTATTAATTATGTTTCACTATCCATTGCATCTACATGGTGCTTATCTTTACGTGGAATACTATTAATAGAGAATGTATCAAATGTTTCTTTTAGTTTATCCACCATTTATTTATATGGCACTAAATTTTCTTCTTTTATTTGGTAATGATTGGTAAATTGATTAACCATAAATTAAGAGTCACTAAAGACTTGAATGTCCTTGATAAGAATCTTTTTCACTATTAATAATACAATTATCAAGGGTTCATATTTTTTAATATTATTGGTACATGAAAAGGATAATTTATAAGATGATGGCATGTATTCACCCTTGAGGATGCAAAATATACTACATGCACCTATACATGTCCTACATCTAGATCTATCAAAAAACATTTTCCATGGATTTTGAGATATATTATATGCCTAAAATTCATCATATAATTCTTTAGTGATTAGAAAAGGATCGGGTAATGGAGATAAAACTAATTATACATCCCTAAATTGACCTTTTATTTATTTTTAAGATATAAATTTGAGATAATTTTTTTTAATTTGCATCACCCATTTTGTGATGTGGCCCTTAAGTGGGTTTTGTTCATGAGGAAATTTAATGGATCCTCTTTAATTATAACATGGATCCTTATTGTTGAGTAAATAGTGTCATAATTTATTTGTAGTAAGGACCAATTATAGGAATAAATTTTCCATTGTTTTATATTTTCATTAATAATCAACCAATTGATGACTGATGTAAAATATTTCTCTCACTTTGTGATCATCATCATATTGTGTCAATAGGGCCCCAAGGGCCTCATGAGTTGTGGAGATATAAAAGATTAATGGTTTATCTAGTATAAGAGGCATGAGTACCAATTGGTTTACTAAATAATTTTTGATTTTATCAAAGCTTTTCTAGAAAATATCATCCCATACAAATTTGGTATCCTTTTTTAGTAAACATATGAAAGGAACTATCTCATCAGCTAACTAAATAATGAAACATTAAATAACCTAAATTTTATCTTGTAAACATTGTATTAGACAAAAATTAGTTGGTATAGGCATTTCAACAATAGATTTTACTTGGATCAACCTTGATGCCTTGCTAAGAAATAATGTGCCCAAGAAGATTTATGGAAGATACCCTAAAAACACACTTTTTAGATTTAAATGCACATTAAACTTTCACAAGCATTCAAATATTTGTTTTAAATCAACAACATCATCTTTAAGGTATTTATATTTTGAAATTAAATTATAAACATAATCCTTAATAGTTTTATGGATTAAAACATGGAAAATATGTGTCATTTCCATTTGATATGTTGCTACAACATTTTTGAGACCAAAGGGCATAATAGTATTAAAAAAATGTTCCCCATGGAATAGTAAATGTTATTTTTTTTATCTGATGGGTTAATTTTTATTTGGTTATATCCATCAAAATTGTCCATAGATGAGAATGTATCATATCTCACTATAGAATCAACAACCATGTCAATGTTAGGTAATGGAAAATCAAATTATAGATAAGAATTATTTAAATAATAGTAATTGGTGCAACATCAAATTTAATTATTAGGATTAGAAATAGGTACAATTTTATATACCAAATCAAAATTTCTAATGGATCTTATAAATCCTACATTTAAGATTTTTTAAATCTCATGTTTTATGAACAAGACCACTTTGGGATGCATTTTAAAAATATTTTGTTTAATAGGTTTTGAATCTAAATAAAATATTAGGGTATTCATTTACACTAATGGTTCAATCCCATGCATATTTGAGTAATCCCAAAAAAATAGTTCTAAGAAATCATGTAGGACCTACTGATATTTTTTCCTTCATCATCCTACATCATTGTAGTGAGAAAAATAGGTCGATGATATTTATATATACCATAGCTATAATGCATTATTTATTCAATAAACAAAGTGGATCATTTGATAATTAATGGTGCAATAGGAATAGTATTAAGTACATGTTGGACATTTTCATTATAGCTCTCACTAATTTAATCTTGAGGAGAGGGGAAATGATGAAACTTATTATTATGATATAAGTAAGGGATATCCTTGTATGTGCCCATGTACTTGAGTAAGGACTCATCATTTGGGAACTCATCTAATGTCAAAATTTATGGTGAAACATTTCCATCAATAAAATTATGATGTACCAATTGTATATCTATGTTAGAAGTAGGTATATGAAAATGTTTTGATTTGGTCTTTTTAAAAAAAGTCTTATGATGAATATTTTTTGTGACTTACATATTTATTAGAAAAAACCCAAGTCTTGATAATTTTAATTATTTGTAGGAGAAATAGGTTGGTCTATACCTTATTCATTTTTTACCAATACTTGTCCTTTATACCCATATTTGAGCAAATATGGAGAACCAAAATATAGGTTATAGGATTGAGACAAGATAAAAGTTGTTCAATATATCATAATATAATTTTTTTAGAGATTAGTATCCATTGGACATGTGTAAATAAATCCTTGGTGGCTAAAATTTAAACATGTGTGTAAACTAAATGGTATCACATACATCTCATGCATCAAAGTCTATCCCAAAGGTATGTTATAGTTTATATCACTTGTCATAAATTAGTTAATGTACATGGTCCCATAATAATGTTCAAGGTTATCTGCCATAATACTTGTCATGAAATATTATCAAATCTATTGATGCTCATATTGGATGGTTCCATATCCTTAGGTCTAATGAATAGTAAGGAAATAAAGGACATGTTTCAAATGTTAATTCCAAAACCATTATCCACAAGGACTATTTTAAACATTTTATTACACATATATACTTGTATATATAGTGGAAAGTAATTATTTATGAGGTGATGAGGTGATAAATCTTATTTTTTGAAGAATATATTATGTTTAGTGCATTTGATGGAATTTATCATAGAGGCCGCATATGGAGGCTCTACATTACTTGGTAGGATGATCATGTTCAATGAATTTAAAATAACATCCTTATAATGTGTTGAATAATGTAGTAATGTCAAGAGTGAATTTTTAGAAATGACATCATTGGAGGAGTTTTTATTATGGTATGAAGAACTAGATTGTTTCATGCACTCCCTTTGGCATTTTCTAGTAACAAGTAGGAGTTCCTTGTAAGATTTATAGTAATAAGAGGTATGCAAGAATACATTTGATTGGAAATTACTAGCTTTATAAACCCTTATATACTTTGTTTATTTCATCATTCATGAAACATAACAAGTAACAACTACCATTATGTATTAAAAAATGAAATAAGTAATAGATATATCCATATTAAACATGATTTTAAAAGGAAAATTGAAAAAAAAATTTTACATATTTTGAAAATAAGTTATTAGAATGTATAAGAAAAATAGAAAACCCTATATCAACTAGGATTTTAAAGCTAATGGTTAGGTTCGCCAAATTTTTTAACTTAAATTAAGATTGATCAATATAGTTTAGGTTTAATAATATAGAAATGAATAAGGGTGATAAACATATTTATATAAAGCCAATTGATTTTCAAACTCAGATAATAATATTATGAATTTAAATTCTAAAATATGTTAAAAATAGAAAGTACAATTATTGATTCATATTGAAATGAATTAGAAACAAGATTACCTAACTAATTTATTGTACACATGTAGATCTAGGTTGAAACAAGATGGAAGTGGATTGGATATATATTTTATATCAATCATCAAATTCTATAAATTTGCATTATGTGGCCTTTGACACTTGCATCAAACTTAGATAATTATCTCAACATATTTTTTTGAGTTAGATGTAGGTGTCTAGTATAAAATAATGATATGATTTATATGTGACCACTTATAACCCTATAATTTTATATCGTGTGTTCATATCTTGCACATAGGCTCTCACTCTTTGTTAAATGATCAAACCCTAGTTTTTTCATCCTTAGAGTGACTATTGGAAAAATGGATTAGTGGTCACATGGTGTCATGTTTCCCTAAGGACCCATTTATCAATGGGTGTTTTCTACATATATAATACTTTGAATAGGGACTCAATCTTATGTATTTATCCCCTATGTGTTGGCTTGTGTGTGCATAAGGATGCAATGTGTGATAAGAAAGTACATATAGTGACCTAGCTTGTAACTTTGAAAATATGGCTCATAAAATGATCCTTCACAACTTCAGACCTATGGATGGGTTGTTCCTATGATTAATATTGAAATAAGAAATAATAAGGAATATTTTTTCACTTGAATGCTTGACTGAGTGTTTTTTATAATTTACCTTGTGAATTTCTAGGTTTGTGATTGATAAGGAATGAATGAGGATTGATCTTGTATATATACAAATCCCCCTAGAAATATATTATATTAAATCACTTAGTTCAACCATAAGGATATGTTTCATTTCCAAATTTTATGAATTTAGGACACTTTACACTTAGTTTGGCACAAAAAATGAGGATCAACATAAGAGTTTTGCTAGGACATAAATGTCTAGAAAATTGGAAAAAGGTTAAAGGTCCCAAACTTGTAAAGGATGATAATGAGTAGGTTTATAAAATTTTGAGTAGCATATAAGTCTTGGTCATCATAATAACATATGTTCATACTAAGAGATAAGAAATAGTCACAATTAATAGAATATGTGAGCCTTTTGGTAGTGGTAATGTCTAGGAACTAAAGGGTACATCCATGAAAAGCACTTGCTAGGCATACAAGACTGAGGTGTTATATATAATTTAAAATTAGTGTCTATAATACCTAATAGATTTAAAATCAAATAAAGTGAATCAACTAAAAATAATTATATACTTAGTTATATCATTGTATTACCAATTGGATCCACTAAACCTAGTTAGATAAGCACTTATTGCATAACATCAATGGAGAGGGTTACAAAGCCTCTAGGAAATCAATATTATGCAATCGCCCTAACTAGGTATCTTGAAAATAATGGAATTAATATAATCTATTGTTATCAAGTATTGAAACACAAATAATGGGAATGATTAAAACATAACTAAAAGGGGTAAGGAACCATGGTATGTAAATGGAAGCCTAGGTTACCTAGGGTGGAAAATGGAAAGTTTGGATAACCCTCTAGCCACACTAATTTTAAGTGTAGAGGAAATTTAAATGAGTTATACATTAAAAACTATTTATTATGCATAATATATCTACCAAATAAAATATATAACGTTATAAATACTTAACTTGAATAAAACTTGTCAATCCTTAATTATCCCTTGGCTAACGGTGCATTGAAATATGTTTTTATGATTGTAAAGATTACAATGGTTAAAATTAGCTCCATGATATAATAATTATTCTATTTTCATCCAAGACTACACAAGATAAGTTATTTCCCTCCAAGGCAAGATCTAATCAGTGGTTTCTCCCAAAGATAGATGAAAAGCAAAACTGTGTGTAAAAATAGTGAGAAAATGAATTTTCATCTCAATTGGATTGAAATGAGACTTATATTTATAGAGGAGATTTGACCCTAAAGTCTTCCAAAATTATAGCCAATAATATCATCATGCCTCAATGTAGTTATAAATTGGTTGTTTACCCTTAACCTAGGTCGACTTGGGATAACCTAGGATTGAAACATGCACCTTGACTTGTAGAACTACATCAACTAAAGACAACCTAGTTTAAATTTTGGTAAGAAGTGTGAATATTATATATAACTAAGCTAATATAGTTATAAAATATAGGTCTTGGCTTGGTTAGGGGCTATCTAAGAATACGATTTCTTAGGAGATCAAGTAAGTGGCATTTTTTAGTGGATATAGGCATGATAGATTTAGACAAAAATCTTAAAAAGTACCAATAGGTTTCCCACCCCTTTATAGTGAACCCTTTAAGGTGCACAGTTAGAGAGATTGAAACTTGGCAGGTTGTTAAAAGAGAGAAATTTATAGTAAATGATAAAGTTTAAAAATATTATATTTATACATTCTCCATTTAGGTTGGTTTCATCTCGCACTAAAGAACAACTAGTTTTCAAAATTTAAATAATCATTTTGGGTCTCCCCACACATTTCACATGGTTGAATAAATAAAATTATAAAAAAATTTGCCTATAAATACACACATAAGTTCATTTATTTATGTAACTTTTAATTCACTTCTCTTAATCTCACATACTATTTCACATTGAGAAAATATTCCTTGTTCTTTCCAAATTCAAAATGATTCACAAGGAGTAACCATAAGCCAATCCAAGAACATTAAAAATCAAGTCCAAGATTTATCATTGTTGAGTATAAAATAAATTATATATCTATATACATATATTCAAATGATGAAAATTTCACATTCATTGTAGGTTGGAAAAATATGTGGGTTTGATTTCCATCCATGGAGTATTAGATATGTACACAATTATCAATCATCAAGGGGGTGATTGAGGTTAGCTAAACTCATTACACTAACTTATATATATATATATATATATATATATATATATATATATATATATATATATATATATATATATATATATATATATATATTCAAGATATTAAAGTTACCTTATATTTTAAACTAAAAGGGAATAATAATAATGATATATACATGGTTTTATTCAAAGTAAAATATATCAGATTGTAAATTAGATGCAAAAGTAAAGATCAATTTTTGTCATAGTCAGTTGAGATAAGTACATAATCAATAGACTAGAAAAGTATACACTATTATCCAATTATAATGGTTATGTATAGGAATATTCTCTATTCATGCCTCTAATCTATCATTTCCATAATTCTACTTTTTTGTGTATTTCCCTATCAAACAATCATTACAATCAACTAGTATGAGTTTGTTGTCAACAAATAGGAGTGGCATGTGTTGTAGTCCAATTATAATGAACTTGTCCAAAATTAGTTTCTGATTATGTTTCTAATATTTAACATGAAAATTCATCTCTTGTACTAATTTTCATAGTTAGACATATTTAAAATTGAAATGAAATCTTTGTGCAAGATAAGTGTATCTCTTCATAGTGTTTTCCAAAAATAGTAGTTTTCCACATTCAATAATTTATTAAGATCAAAAATATAAAATAGTATACATATTTAGAATTATGATATTATTTATTTTGATACCTATAATAACAAATGAATTTTTATGTGTTTTATGAAAAATAGGGTTAAACACTTACTATGATTCATCTTTCATACCAGTATCATTCTAGTGTGCATCCTTTGTAGCATGATACATACTCACTGCTACATACTTAATATCTATAAATTAAAAATATTCCATTTGTCTTACATGATTACATAAATTCATGTCTACATATCATATTAACATACACACTAATTCCTTCTCATCTTCCTCCACCACTCACATTCTCTTTTGAGTTATGTTGTGGAGATTCACATATATAGTGGGGGAATGTTCTTTTCTATGCTATTATACTTGGTGCTTACTATGCCTTGACACATGTTTTGGATTTTTTATATCCCTCCAATTATTATATTTTATAATCCTTACTTGACTATATTTATGTATGTCAAATTTTCTAATATTCCAAAAAAACAAAAAAAATTAAAAAAACATATAAAAACATTTAAATATTTCAAAATATCAAAATAAAGACTTAAGCATGACATGATTGATAATTTACATCATTTACATATGTTATTTATCACATGTTTATAGATTAAATATCCTTTATTATATATACACATGAATTTTAGGGTATGCAAGAGTGACATACATGGAATATAGATACACATGATAAATGGATACATAAATGTTGGACCATTTTCTATACTGAAGGGCCATGCCAATTTTGGGGCATATTCTTCCATAATTTACACTATTATATATTATATCTCTCTATGACCTTTTAATTTACCATGTTTAACTACTTTTATTGCTTACACATGCCTTTCTATTGTTCACATACTTTATAAAAGTTACATGGATATGTTATTTTACTATGTTTTGACATTTACATATTGGATGGTAAATACTATCATATATATTATATGTTATTTTGATGGTGTTTCATTTCATAATAGGCTAATCATTACTTTTCTAGTATATTTATCCCATTTTACCTATGTGTAAGTCATTTATTATCCCTTATTTGTGGCTCCTTAGCCTTTTTTTATAATATTTATTTACCCTTGTTTGTGGCTCCTTAGCCTTGTGTGTATGGATTTTATTTCCCTTTTTTTGTGTCTCCTTATCATTGTGTGTATGTCATGTATCACCCCTTATTTTTTATGCATTGGCTTTATGTGTGTTACATTTATTATCCTTTATGTGTGGCCCCTTGGCCTTATGCATGGCATTGTGTGCTATTGTGAATAATTTCATTATGTGTGGCATGGCCATAAACAATGTTTTTTTAATCTTATTATGATTTTTGAGTTTTTGAGTTTCATGATCCATATCATGCACCTTTATTTTAGAGTATTATTGAGTACATTTATCACTGATGATTCATATTTCATGTATTATTGCTATAAATATTAACATGACAAGTATATCCCTTTCATTGCATATGTTTCTACTTAAGTAGTTTTTCATTTTTATTTAAATTAAATATTACTTACTAAAAAAATCAAATGAAAATAGGGTTTATGGTGAATGCATGTGGATTATAAGATGTTGCACACCACTTTGAATCCAGTGACTATGAGAGCTTCTTTTTAGCTAGGAAGAATAACTTGCACACATGTAAATACTTGACAAAAATAGATTGATAGATAATTGGTTGAGTTGCCTGGTCAAAAACTAGTCCTAGGAAGTTGTGAGCTTCCTCTAATAGATGTTAGATCACTTATTTACATAATCAAGGGGATAAATAGAAAAATAAATTATAATAGATAAAATATATATTACTAATGTTAATTAAGATTCAATCCTTGATTAAACTATCAATATAAATGTAATATTCCTTCTAGTGGGTTGAAGAGAAGTCTATATCATCATGTATGATAGACACTTGGTATTCAATGGCTTGGAGATAGGGTGAATAAAAAATTACACAAAGAGATAGCTTGAAATCTATGTCACTCTAATAAGCAAATAAGGGTTGGGAAACTATAGGGAGATTGGTGATACTGATTATGTCATGTACTAAGCTTGATAGAGTCATATACAAAAAGGCCATATTTAAATGATAATAAATTAGTAAAGGATTATAGACAGGGGTTTAGGATTAAGGTCTCAGGTTCTACAAATTAAACATAGTAGATTGATGTCGATCTTGACAAGATTAGTGTCGATCTATAGAATAAGTGTTCATTTAGAATGAATCAACATCAATTCTCTCTACGACTGAGTTTAATAAAAATAGAGAATAGATTAGATATATTGACTAATAGAGACTAATAAAAGGATGTAGAGGGATGTAGATAATATTTTAATTATTAAAAAATTATATAATAATATAATAATTTATATAAAATGAAAGAATAAAACATGATGACTTACATTTGATTTGTTTTCAAGAAGAATAAAATTCCTCCATGAAACACAGGTAGTTTCTTAAGCTTAATAGAGGATATCAATTAAATGTAGTGAAATTATGGAAAAGTGTCATTAAAGATGTCACTAATTATCCAATAAATCTATTAACCATTTGAAGTTCTGAGTTTTTGGGTCCAGAATGTAAAAACTAGCTAGGTATTTATGGATCGATCTTGATCCTAAGAATCAATGCCAATTCACCCAAGTTGGCACCTTTTTTTCAATCATGGGTAAAATTAGATTTTATACAGGTGGAGTTTTTGGTAATGAACTCATAGGGGAGTAAAGTGGTTAGGGGTTAGATTCCTTAGGTTATCAATAGATTTAGGAGGTTAAGGGGGTAGAAAGGTATTAGTAAAAGGAAATTTACTAGGTTATAAATGGTAAATATACTAAACCTTAGGATAGGGATTATTTAGGAGATTTGTATAAAAATAGGACCTATGACACCTAATTAATCATCCATAAGGTATTAAATTATAGTTTCTACATTTTTGCCTTTTTTTAGAGTAGTATGGAATATGTACCATGAGACAAAAACCATGAGTAGTCCACTACCCTAGTTTTATATGAGGAGGTATCCCCCCTTAAACTAAGAGCTAATGTAGGATAAGGGGTGGGTGATGGGTTTGAAAAATGGAATACTGGATGGGAAGAGGTAGATAATAGATTAGCTCTAATAAATTTAGATGCATAAGATGAAGTCTATATATTATACTGGTATGATGTAGGAAAATACAAGTAAAGATGCCCCTAGAAAAATCCCATAATAAAATGCCACAACTACAAATAGGTGGGATTAAATGAAGGCTAAACAAGAGAAAAAGTGATAGGACTTAGATAATTGAAGCATTTGGTGTGCTATATGGTGTATGCACTACCTATAAATAGTTGTTCTCAAGGGAAAACTACACTCTTGAGACCCATTGAGGGGAGATACCTAGAAGAGTACACGCCTTACATAGGTTATGGGACCAATAGGGGGTTAAAATACACAAACCTAAAATGGTATAATTAAAATAATAGGATAGATGTGGTAAGGTACCAAGATAAAACTAAGGAGAATGGCTAGATTTACATAAAATTACAAGTAGTGCAAAAGGGGCTAATTAGTGCCAATCCAAAACTAATCAGTGATAATCCACAAATTAGTTTTGATCTAAAATAGATTAGCATTGATTTGAAGTTGGGAATATAAACAATTTTATTGTGAAAAAGGGCTCATTTTCTAGGTTTGAAACCCAAACGGTGCTTCAGAACTCAAATGATGAATGTGATATGAAATGAGATGGAAGCTAGTGGTAGTGGATTGAGGTGATGATGACATTCACAGGATGAGGTAGGTATATTAATTTATTGATTTTTTTTTGAATTTTTGAATTTTTTAGGATTTTTTGGAGCTAGGATGGAGAATTAGTGTTGATTCCTTGATGAATTAGTGATGATTCAAATGGAATCAACATCATTTCACTATCATAACACTGATCTAGATGGAATGATATTGATCCATAAAAGTTTAACATCGATTCACATTGGCATCAATTTACACAAAAATGTGAAGGGAAAAGAATCAAGTCTAGGATTAGGATAAGTTAAAAAATTTAAGAGATTTTATCCTTATAGGGGATATCGGTGGAAAGCATGGGTTTTACTATAAATGTGAGATCTAGTGTTATTCTTACTAGAGTGACTACGAGAGTAGCTAGGTGATGATGACTGGGTCCATCTAAAGACCATAAGCTTGGGAGGGGTGCATCACTATAGACACATTTATTGAGATATGGGCTTGATGGTGTCTTTGGTAGAGCATTAGAATGTCATTATTGGGACTTTCTAAGTACCAACTAGGGAGATGATCATCACAAAAGAGGACTTCTACCAAATTCTATAAATTTTGGTGCAAGGAGCACCCATATTACCTATGGATGAGTAGGGATGAGGATCAAACTTGACACACTTATAAAGTGATGATGTAGATGATATTAGATTTTTTGCTCGTGGTTTCACTTTTGAGCCTCTATATAGGGCTGATATAATAGGGAGAGACATACTCATAATGATGATGTTGGAGATATCTTGCTATGCAATCCTAGACTTAGGGGGAGGTATATTTTCATGGAACTTCATTAGGGTTATTATATACATGCTACAACATCACATAGTTTTTTCATGGGCATCAACTTTGCTAGTGAAAATTTACATGGAGCTTTAGGGTTGGAAGAACTATAGGTGCTATGGATTAGATGTTATTATCATTATATAGTGATAGGCTTATGAGCACATTAGGATAATGTAGCCCATTGGTACCCCATTGATATATTGGTATGATATAGATTAAATTATGGTCTTATTGAAATGGAAGGTTTATTCTTGAATAGGGATTTATAGATGGTATTACCAGGGACCTTGATTACTACAGAGGGGTCTTAGAGAGACTGAGAGAGATATATATAATTTGGAGACCATATCTAAGATTTATTGCATGGCTCAAGGTAGAGGTAGAGTTGATAAGGATGTGGAGGGAGTTTTAGGTGATGGGGAGGAGGACAAGATACCAAGATTACTTCCATTTTGGATGAGTGTGGTGGTAATTTAGGCTAGTACAAGGCATTTCATGGGCCTCTCATGTATACAAGCGATATGAGATAGAGCGGGAGATGCCAGGACTAGTCACTAGAGTTTTCCCTATAGAGGAGGATTAGGTGCCAATAGGTGATGATGTAGAGGATGTGGGGTGTACTCCTGTATATATAGTATGGTGGGTTGAGTAATGGGTCATGAGGCAGGGCAAGGTTGTGTGCCCATGCTAGGGGGAGGGGCTGAGGAGATGGAGGAGGCAAAGAAGGAGGTTGAGGAGGAGATTGAGGATGAGGATGGGGAGGATGGTGGTGGAGCTCTTTTGAGCATCCGTATAAGTAATTTATAGTTTACCCAGTAGCCTTTTCATGCATGTATTTATATTCATTATACTAGTTAGAGAGCCATATAAATGTATAAAGATACTTTAATGTACATTGATCATTTTATATATGTGATTCATGATTATGTATTATGTTGTTGCTATGGATTTATTATTAAGGATTATGGATGTTCATGGATTATGCTTATGTATTATGTTTACATGTTTATGGATTATATGATTATGGATTTAGATGTTATGCTTTGTTATATGTGATGGATTAAATGTTTCATGGATTATGAGTTATGTATTGTTTATAGATTATGGATTAAGTTAGATCGTGTGATTATGGATTTTTATGTGATGTGATTAGATTATTTAATTATGGATTTAAATGTTATAAAATGCTTATGGATCATGATTATTATATGGTGGATATGTTTTAGATATATGGATTAATGCTTAAAATGTTTATGATTAATATGGATATGACTTTGATTATGTGATTATGAGTTAAATAAATTGATTAGATTATGGATTATGCAATTTTATGTAAAAATAGTTATGGATTATGGATTTAAAACTTTAAAATGTATTCAATATGAGTTGGATTATGATTATGGACTTTGGATTACAATATGGATTATGAGTAATGTTTATGGATTATGATTATCATTGAAGTAAACTATAACTTATTGATTTTATGTTTATGGATTTTTAATTATTGGATTAGGATATTTTTAAATATAGATGGAAAAATTTGTAATTAGTTTAATTCACAAAGGGATTTTTGCTCATTATTAGATCATACCATAACCCAAGAAAACCACTTGAAAGGAATGATTCATCCTTAAACAACTACTAATAATAATCCTAAAAACTTTAGGTCAACTAAGTTCAAGATCTAAGGATTTGATAGAAAGTTGATCCTAAGAAGAAGATGTTTCCATCTTGCATACCTATAACTAAGGTCACCCCTAGAATCCTTTTGTGCCAATCCACATAGAATGATTAATGTGAGAAGTCTACTAAATTAAAGAAAGTTTATCAATGTGAGAAGCTTTCTGGGGATATTTTTATGCATGATATCCATCCTTTGAGGGAGTGGCATATATTTTGAGATATGCTTTTTGACACAACTATCCTTTGAGGGACCAATCTGCACTTTTGATATTTTGTATATTTTTGTAGATTTTTTCAATTTACATAGCTATCCTTCAAGGGAGTAGTCTATTCATTTTTATTTTGTTTTGTATATGTCTTTCTTTTAATTTTTTATCCTAGTACTATTATTATTTTAGGGATTGGACTCAAGTATCCTAGGATAATTTCCCAAAAATTTGATACACAAGATAAAACATTTATTCTCATAATGATTTAGTGATAGGGAGGGTTGTCAAGGAATAATTATTTGGAGCACCTTCCCATTATAGGTGAAGCCTATCCAATAATATAGTGTTATGAATAGATTTGGGGTATTCATAATCAAGGTTAAAAATGGGCAATGCTACTAGATAACCACATGTCTTTATATATAATTATTTGGTCTAAGAATAAGAGGGATATGAAACCTAGAAACTAAACTAGGTAGACCAAGGTGAAGAAGATTTATTAATAGTAGAAAGGATGAAAATGCAATGCATTAAGAGGTTCTCATTCTGATTTTCCATCAAGAGGGTCCATGTGATATGCCCTAGATATATATTTATGGGTGATGATATATGGTCCAAGCTAATTCAGACCAAATTTTCCCCTTTTCCTTATTTCTATATTAGTTACATGTTGATTTTATTTTAAGACAAAGTTGCCAATATTAAATTCATATTATTTTAGATGTTTATTATAGGTACATTTTATTCATTCTTGATATACATGTAAATGGTTAAGGGCATTTGATCGATGTTCATCCAAGATTTTGAGATAGGATAATAATTCTTGATGGAAGTCATCCTCATAAATGATATCTTTAAGGGATATGTGAAGGGAAGGAATCTGAACATCAAGAGGAAGTATAACTTTAGTACCATAGACTAGTGAAAAAGAAGTATCACCTGTAGGGGTTTAAATACTAGTTTGATAAGCCCATAAGGCAAAGGGAACATGAAGATGCTAGTTCTTGCCTACTTCATTAATTATTTTTATTAAGATTTTAGTAAGAGTCTTATTGGATGCCTCAAACTATCAATTAGCTTAAGGATAATAAGGTGAGGAGAAGCTGAGCTTAAAGCTAAAGGAATCACAAAGTTATTCAACCTTTTTGCTTTTAAAATATTTTCCATTATTTGTGATGATCTTATGAGGGATTCCAAAGTGAAAAATGATATGCTAACTAATGAATTCAATGATTTTATCTACTTTTCTCAATATAAGGGGAATAACCCCCACCCACTTAGTAAAATACTTAGTGGTGGTAATGATAAACCCATGATGTTGGGAAAATTTAGGATTGATTTGACCTATAAGATCAAGCCCTCATTGGAAAAAGGTCAAAATTCATGTGTTACCTACAATGCTTGACTAGGGACATGGGATAGGTTGGCATGTTTTTGACATTTGATGCATTTATTAATGTACTCATAATAGTCCTAATTTAAGGTGGGACAATAATATCCCAACTTTAAAATTCTCTTAGTGATGGTGTGGCCACTAAAATGTCCACCACATAACCCATCAGGAGCATCTTTGATAGTGAGGGTAGCTTCATGATTCTGGAGACAATGAAAAAGGATGACATTGAAACCATTCTTATAAATAACACCCCCTAGTATGAAAAAATGAGTGACATGATGTTGAAAATCTCACTTTCCATTTTTAGATAGATCTAGAGAAGTAATCCCCTTGGATAGATAATTAAATATCTGTGCATACCAGAGATCTAATGGATTTTCATCCATGATGTGGATGGAAGGAAGGTCAATTTTTGTAAAGCAAGGTTGACTAATCCTATAAAAAAGGAAAAATGACTTAGATTCCTAAGATGAAGATGAGATAAAGGAGGCCAAGGAAGCCATAGTATCTATAAACTTGCTAGTTGATCAAGGAGTAACTTGGATAGCATAATTCTTGAAAGTAACCAAAAAAATCTCAAATAAGGTCTTATACTTCTAAAGGGTATCATTCTTACACTAATAGATACCCTTAATTTAATTGACCACAAGTTGGGAATCACCATAGATATTGAGTGTTTTAAAACCCAAGGCTAAAATGGTTTTGAGACCTATGATTAAAGCCTCGTAGTCTTCCATATTATTAGTGCAATTAAAATCAATATTAAAGGATAGATGGATTGGTATCTCCCCAAGAAGGATAGGATAATTCCAGCTCCCTTACCATGCTCACATTTGGATCCATCAAAGAATAAAGTCATTTGATATTGTAGATTTGTTTGAGATGTGGAGGCTATAGATTCATTTGTTACTTCATAATTAAGTGGTTGATTATCAAAAAAAGGCAACTCATCAAGCTGATTATTAATGATTTAACCTTTACTAACTTTTGATGGATAAATCAAGATCAAATTCCACCAAAATCATAAGCCATTTGGCCATTCATTGATTCTAATAAGGTTTGGAGTGCATAAAATATAGGGAATTGATGTTTGTGACAACATAGGTTTTATGATTGAGAAGATAATGCCTTAGCTTAATAAATACAAAGACTAGATCTAAGCAGAACTTTTCTATATGAGAATAACATGTGTCATACTCAATAAGTGTATAACTAATATACTAAATTACCTACTCTTTATGTTGTTCATCATGATGGGAATGCATGGCTCCAAAGGCATGATCAGTTATGGAAATATATAAGAAGAATGGTTGTATTTATTTAGGAGTGAGAACTGGGGGTGAGAGAAGGTATATCTTAAGATCTTCAAAAGCCTCATAACAACTAGAGTCCTATTTAAAAAGGATATCCTTCCTTAGAAGTTTATGGAATGGTTGACAATGATAAAATAGTTGGGAGATAAAATGAAGAATAGACTATAATTTACCTTTGGATATCCTTCCTTAGAAGGTGATGGAATGGTTGATAACAATTAGATAATTGTGAGATAAAATGATAGACAGACTGCAATTTACCTTGCAAACTATGTAGCTACTTAAGATTAGATGGGGGTGGAATTTATAATATGGATTTGATTTTGGTAAGTTTGACTTCTATCCCATGGATGGAGATAATAAAGACTAGGAGCTTTCCCATCAATACTCCAAAATTACATTTCTTAGAATTTAGATGGACACAAAATTGGATCAATCAAATAAAGATAACCTTTAGAATGGAAAGGTAGTCTTCTTGTAACTTTTATTTACTAAGGAGATCATCCATATAACCCTCCATAATTTTATGGATGATATCATGGAAGATGTAGGGCATGGCTCTTTGATAAGTGGATCCTGCATTATTTAGGTTGAAAGGCATATCATGATAGTAGAGGTCCCTTACGGAGTAATAAATGAAGTCTTATGTTGATCTTCTAGTGAGATGAGGATCTGATTATACCCAATGAAACCATCCATAAGTGACAAAAATTTAGGGCTAGTGGTTAAATATATTAACTGGTCAATATTAGGGAGAGGAAAATCATCCTTTGGACAAGTGAGATTAAGGTCTTAAAAGCTAGTGCAAAGGTGAAGTCCCCATATAGGTTTGATGATAGGGATAATGTTAGATACCCATTGAGGGTAATTTATATGCTAGATAAAATTAATGGATAAAATATCCTACAACTCTTCTTTAACCAAGAGCACTATGCAAGGATGCATATTTTGGAGCTTTTGATTTATATGTTTAGCATCAAGGAATGTGATGATGTGATGGATAATGATATAAATATTGATACCAAGCATATCTCTAGAAGACCAGTTGAATGTTTCACTATGATCTATTATAAATGTAGTGAAATTATGGTAATCCTAGGGATCTAAGTATTTACTAACCTTAACTATTCATGGAGTCTCATGGGATCCTATATTAACATCAAAGGTGGTCTCATTTAATAGACTAAAGGTTTTAGATGGAAGGTCTTTATGGAGATGGGATTTCTCTATACCTAAATGAGTTAAGATAGACTCATCATGGTAACACTAAATAATAGGGATGGTAGGAGAATCTTGCCCAATCATGTCTGGGTATGATAGAAGAATGGTTCATACCTCTCTATTTCAATGATAGATGAGATGTTCTATAGTAATGGAATTGACTAAATTTTTTTTGGAAGAATGGATACGATGTCATTATTTGAATAAGGGGTGTTGGATGGTGATGATGGGGTATCCTCTTCAAGGATGGGAAGGAGAGTAACCTACAGGGTGTATTTGGGATTTTTGTTGAAACCAAGTCTATGTTTTTCATGGGGTTTTCTAAAATATCCCAATGCAATCTCATGTGGGACTTATTCATAATGTCCTATGCTAAAACCCTTTCAAGCAAATCATTGTAGTTATGTCTTTATGAATTAGGGTTTATTGATGGATAAAACGTTTGATGTAAATGGTTTAGCATGGATTTGGTTAGAAAGGCATGAATAAGGCTAATTAATTCCCCCATAAATAAAATGGGTGTAGAGGAAAGATGGGCCAAAGGGAATAATCTCCCCCAAATTTAAATATTAATCCTATTATTTGTTCAAACATCTATATTCTTGTGGAGTAGGGAGAGTATTAAGTGTCAATAAATAGTACTCTCTAATTGAAAGCTACTGAAATGTAAAATCAATGGACTCCTCACCAACTCTTGACATAGGGATTGTCATACTAGTGGATGCCTCATTAGATGTTGATGGGGTAGAGCTTTGTAATGGTATTAAGACCACATTAGTTTGAAAGGTAATGTTTCAAGTTTTGAATGGATGGGGATCAGCTAGGACATTGTGGATTTTACCTTCATATTTTAATTTGATATGTCTCTTAAAGGTAGAGGGGATGCAATTCATAACATGTATATATGGATGTCCTAAGCAAATGTTTTATTGAAAATCCCCTTCAATTTCATAAAATAATTTGGGGATAACATGCACACCTACTTGAATATGAAGGAATACCATTCCTAATGTAGGGGCAACAATATCATTGAAGGCTTGTAGAATTATAGGGGATTGGGTTACAACTATTTCAAGTAGATTTAATTATTTAAATGTGTTAGAGGAGATTATGTTTATAATGGCACCATTATCAATCATGACTCATTTGATTTGAGTTTGATCAATCTATGTAGTAATAAATAGTGTGTGATCTTGGTTGTTAGGTTTTAAGGGTGGTGTTTCTAAATCATGAAAGGTTATGGATAAAGGCTTCTAAAGTGATGCATTGAAATCTAATAAAGGTTGGGGTTCATCAAGATTATATCTTATTGGCTTGCAAGGCTTCTATCATAGCCTCATGGTGTTGTGGAGAATTATATACAAGTTTATATAAGGACATCTTGATCAAAATATGATGAAGCTACTTTAGAATAGATATCTATATGATTTTTGAAGCATTGTTATTTTTTGTCTTTCCTAAAATAGAAACTTTAGGTTTTGGAGTAGGCATTATTAGACTATTCATGGTAGGAGTTAACACTTTATCAATAGTCACTTTAGTTTTTTCATTATTGTGGGTCTTATGACCCTGGGCTTTTGATTATGTAGTTATGTGAACTACATCTATCTAAAACATAGGGGGATTCACTATGTTTTTAGAATCATTCAAAACTAGAGGGAGAGATTCATATTGGGCTCTATCAAAGGTTTTATCCTCTTTTATGGCTCATTCTGATACTATGGGTGGTATACTACTTTTTTAAGTGGATGTGACCCTATTATTTTAACTATGGGGATGGTCTTGATCTAATGGCACCATTAAGAGATCATATTCTTCTAATAGGTTTCAAACCATGACCCTTAATGCATTAAAATTTTATATGTCATTACCTACTATTCGATGGTATGTGCATTTTCTATTTTCTCTATACCATGATAGTTTTTGAATATGAGGGTCGATAGGATTTATAAGTGGTAGCATGATAAGGGAGTTCTAGAGAAGTTCATCTAAGATTTTAGAATAAGACCCCTTCAATGAATCTTGACATGGATTTTCAATCCTCTAAGGTGTTGGTAGGGAAGAGGTATGTGATTTCAAACCTTGGCCTTTTGAAATATTTGTTTTAGTAGTCCATACTATAGGTACTTTATGTTTAGGATAAGTCCTTACACCTAAACCTTGCAGATAATAAGGATTCAAATGGTTATGTATTGGCATGATCATGATGGGAAGATCTCATTGTGATGGAACATGTAATTTAGTGGAAGATTCTATAATGGTATCTTTAATTTTGCTAAAGGATGGGGTCCTAATATAGACACTCTTGTTTGAATAAGTAGAAGTAGCACTTTCCATTTTCAAATCTATTCAAGGGTAGTGGTGATGTCCTCTTTATGGAGTTCAATCCTTATAGGAGGATGTTATAGATATTTTTCCCCTTGGGGCTCTAAGATTTTTGTTTTTGATAACTATGGCTTTTCCCTTGATTTCTATAGGATTTAGTTCCTTCTGAGTAATGGGGGAACTAGTCTTGAGGTTGTCTAAGGTAGAATAATAGTTTCCTTAGGGGGTAACAAGATAGAGGTAATGGGTATGTTAGATGAAGGTATTGAAATTATGTGAGGAAGGGAATCTTATAGAATGTATAATCAAGCCTTTTCTTTGATAGTCTTATCCTCTTTTAGTTCTTGAGTACTTTTATGTATGGTTTGCTCCAGTGGATCCTAAATAATGTGACCTAGAAAACTAGAGGAAGTTTTCAGGATGTCTTCAATTAGTTTAGATTGTTCAAAAGTGTATCCTATAAGGAGATAAGGGATAGGGTTATTATCAACTTATTTAGGTAGAATTGGTCATGGATTATATTAATTACATGAGTTTTGTATTCTGATATGGATCCTAAATTATCTTACATTATTTTGCATGGAAGAACGATTAGGGAATGACTTCCTAAATATATCTATAGATTGATTAGTAGGCACATTAGGATTATCTAGTTATAACTCACCCTAATCGATAGGATTTTGTACTAGGCCCTTGAAATAATGACATATACTCATGTCATGACCTATTACATGGTGAAAGTTACAAAAGTCATTTTCTTAAACCAACTAGGTTTGGGGAAAGAATCATCAAGAGGTCTTACCAAAGGAAGCCTCATGAGAGATGGCTTTAAGAGTTTATCTAAAATAAATGCATAAGATTATCCTAAAGGTGTATATTTTCATAGGAGAAATTGTGTCAATGGATTTTGGGATTGTGCCTATGACATAAAGGTATTTGATTGGTTTTTAGTTTGTGGTGGTGTGGATTTTACAACTATGTCATTGTCATCTCCTTTGGTTTTATTATTATTATTATTGTTAGTCCCTTTAGAGGGCTCAGGTTTAAAGTTTTTATTCTATAATTTAATCTTCCTTTCTTTTAGGGATCTAATTTATAATTTATGGACCATCAAAAAGGCCTCATCAAAGGTTTCAAATTATTATACCCATAATATCGATGAGATGTGTTTAGCACATGATCTCACAAAAAATTTGATCAACTCAAGTTGTAAAAGGGAGAAGGTGAGTTGATCAATGAGACTTCTCCATCTAGCCACAAAGTCAATGATGGATTCATCATCAAAATATTAGATGGCATAGAAATTAGTGATAGTGAATTTATTCATGATATTTATAGAAAAGTGTTCTAAAAATATTTGAGCTAACTACCTAAAGGAGAATAGGGAATGCTATGGGATTGAGCTGGACCAATCTAGGCTAGGTCCAACTAATGACATAGGAAAGGTCCTAAGAATAAGTGCATCATTGTTTGCTATAAGATAGAAATTTTTTATAAACACTCAAATGTGATTTTGAATATCTTCCTTGTTTTAAAACTTTGTAAACTTTGGAAGTTCCCACTATGGAGGATAAGGCCTAACAAGAACTGCTAGGTTGATAGGCTCATTACAAATCTACTTATAGTTGATCATCTTCTTCTACCTAAATGTAGAGGATTCTAAATTAGACATATTATTCATAAGGATGCTCATGAGGTCTAGTTGGGTGGTGTATTGAGGAATTCCTCCCAAAATATTCTATTGTGGGAGTTAATATGAAAAAATCATGAGATAAAGGATAACCAACTGATGTGGTCATGATTGGTTGAGAGGCCACCACATACTATGGGTCTTGTAAGGGGATATAGGTAGACCCAATAGGTTATATAAGTAATATGTATTTGGTGATCAAGGGGACATACTATTGAGTTAATTGACTTATAAGGGCTTATTGTAGAGGCTAAGTTTGGGTACTTAAGGGTAAACTAGTTTGGATAGGTGGAAGGGTTGTTGGGACCAAAATGACTAGGTTATAAAGTGATGTGGTAATAGGATAAGTATTTATAGGTTGAGGTGTGATGACATTCTAAGTATGGGTAATGGTTTGGGGTAGAGAATTAGACATTACTGGAGGTAGATTGCCTAAGGGTTGCATGGTAGTAGTGTCAGAACTAGTCAAAAGAGGATTATTATGGGAAGACACCATAATGGTGGTAAAACCTTCACCTTCCTCTAATTAAATGCCATATGGGTTCTTAAATAACTAGGTATGGGGAGAAAGAGGTATCTGTATGGATCAGGGGCTAAGATAATGGTTAAGTGTGATGGGGTTATTATTCAATATAGTGGCAAATTTAGATCACCCTAGGTATAATACTGAGGAATGCCTTCCCATATGGACTCAGGGGAAGTAGGAGGGATAGGATAATTCTCCATGAATGAGGATGAGGTTGGGGGTTTTATTTTCTTTTTTGACTATTATCACATAAAAACCATGTAGTGATAAAGGGAAAAAGCAAGAAATAAATACAAAAAACACATAAAAGATTACTTTTGATTATCTCATATTTAGTGAAGATGAAAAGATACACATGTTAAATATGTAACTACAAGTTTTTACTTTTTAACTTTAAAGTGTGATAAAACAAATTAAAAGGTTACCAAGGGTCCTAAGAAGTAGTAGTATAAGGATGGTCTCAGGTTTTATTTAGGTTCATAGAGAGTTTTGTACTAGGATCGATACTTGGCCTAGTATTAGGGCCTACCCCCTCACTTCACACACATGACATAAGGGTGTTGAGTGTTTAGCCAATATATATCAACATACTAGGGTTTATACTCAATCAAAATACTGATTTGGTTCTCCCCTTTGTGGTGAAATCCAAGTGTGATCACCAAGAATAAGGTTACCACTAGGTGATGGAATCCCAGTTGGTTCCCTTATGTCAATGTTTTCATGAGTTTTTTATGAACGTGGTTTAGTCTATGTGTGAGAGATATGATGAATATGATAAATTAACTACCTAGATTATTCTATATGAATCAACTAAGTAAGAAAAATGGATGTAGATTCTTCTTAACCTTTAGAAAGGAAAAAGCAATTTTGGATTTTCTTTGAATGAATACATCAAACAAAAGAAAAGGAGAGAAAAATAAATTTAGAATGAATTTTAATAATAAAATTGAGACCTTAGGGGTCCCACTAGGTGTTCTAGAATGTTTAAGTAATTTTTCATTTTTCTTTGAAGTAAATATTACTTATTAAAAAAACTCAAATGTAAGTTGGGTTTATGGTGAATACCTATGGATTAGAATATGTTTAACACTGCTTTGAATCCAATGACCGTGAGAGCTTATTTTTGGCTAGGAAGAATAACCTACACACATGTAAACAGTTGATAAAAAGGGATTTATAGATAATTAGGTGAGCTTCCTAGCTAGCAAGTGGTCCTAGGAAGTTGTGAGCTTACTCTAATGGATGCCAGCTCACTTATTTACATAATAAAGTGGATAAACAACATATTAAATTATAATATATAAAATATATGATAACAATGCTAACTAATATTTAGTCCTCGATTAAGCTATCAATGTAATTTTAATATTCCTCTCAGTGATTTGAAGTAAATTTTATATCATCCTCTATGATAGCTAATTGGTCTTTAGTGGATGGGAGAGAGGGAAAATGAAAAATTATTCAGAGAGTTAGATGGAAAGATATGTCACTCTAATTAGCAAACAAGGGTTGGGAAAATATAGGGAGATCAGTGATATTGATTACATCATGTACTAAGACTAGAAGAGTCATATACAAATAAAATCCATATTCAAATGACAATAAATCAATAAAGGATTGTAGGCATGGTTCTAGGATTAAGGTCTTGGGTTCTAAAAATTAAACATAGTGGATTGATTCCAATCCTAAAATGATCGGTGCTGATTCAAAATGAATTGACATCGATTCTCTCTATGATTGAGTTTAATAAAAATAGAGAATAAATGAGTCAAATTGACTAACAAAGACTAATGAAAGGATGTAAATGAATGTAGATAATATTCTAAAGATTAAAAAAGTAGATAAAAGCATAATAATTGATAGAAAATAAAATAATAAAACATGATGACTTACCTTCAATTCATTTACAAGAAGAATAAAATTCCTTCAAAAAATATAGGTACTTTCTTAGGATTGACAGAGGATATTGATTGAACATAGTGAAATTATAGTAGAGTGTCATTAAGGACATCATCAATTCTCTAAGAAATCTAGCAACCATTCAAGATTTTGAGTGTTTAGGTCCAAAATGAAAAGGTTGGTTGAGTATTTATAGATTGACATTGATCCAGAGAATTGGCACTAGTTTACCCAATTTGGCACCTTTGTTTCAACCATGGGTGAAATTAATATGGGTAGTGTTATTGGTAACAAACTCATATGGGAGTAAAGTTGTTAGGGGATAGATTCCTTAGGTTATAAATTGATTTATAAGGTTAAGGGGGTAGAAATGTAATAGTAAAAGGCAATTTACCAGGTTATAAATGGTAAATATACTAAACCTTAGGATAGGGATTATTTAGGAGATTTGAATAAAATTAGGATCTACGATGCCTAATTAATCATCCATAGAGTACAAAATTATAGTGTCTACAATTTCATACATGATTTGATGACATATTCCTTACTATGATCACATATTATCTACATGTTGACATGATTATACATGATTACAACTTTATAAATAACATGGTATAGTTAACTCTTTATTTTGATATAATTGACTCGTAGGCTATGTCTTTTAGTTCAAAATAGGGGCATATTAGTGGGGTTTTCATACATAATTGAGCCTCTGGGAGAACTAAATATAGACTACAGCTTGGATTATACATATTTTATAATTATTCAAATATTAGATTGGGAAAATATTTGTATATATTATTTATATTTTTTAGGCATGTGTCATACATATTTACCCACTTTATAGGACATGAGATACATGTTTTCATTTTTTTTTAGACATGAAACACAAATGTAATATAGATGCATTACATTCTATATCATTTTGGCATCTAAATTTTCATATTATCAACAAATAAGTTGCTTCATGTATACACATTATCATGAATTTATGATATTAGCATTGATTATGGGGAATGAATATTTTTATTTCACATCCAAATTATTCTAATTTTTATTTTCCAAACACATGCCATGGTACCTAGTAGTGATCACCCTTGAATATATAAGTTTGTCTATAGTAGTTAATTTATTTTTAAATGACTAAAGTGGTTGAGATTTAGCACCTTCAAGGGACTTATCATTAGTACATGAGCCCAATTTGTGGCTCTAACATTCCATCTTTAGTTTACAATATTAGTGAAATATTAGCTACATAGTTTAGTGTGGTTGAGGTTTTTTTAATGATAAATGTCATTGACATTGCTCACTTTGATTTAATAATGAGTGTTGGTGAATTTTCCTTATAAAATCATGGCCTCACCTTAGTTACACAAAATTAGGGATTGATCACACCTAATTATCCAAAGTGTTTGGAAATAGGAACCATTATTCTATTCTTTAACAATTAATAATGATCTCCAACAAGTTAAAGGGTAACACACTTCTCCCACCTACAAGTATACTCTTTCCTTACTTTTTAGTTTTAAGTTTCAATTCATGCATTTTTATATTTCATTCCATGGACAGTGACTACTAAAATTTTATTACAAATTTTTTTGGTGTAGACTACATGTTTTGAGCATATCCCAAAGATAAAATGTGTTTTACACACTTAGGTACATTTATTTATCCTTTTACTCTAATATTAGTATTGTATTTCAATACTATAATAAAGGAGGGCATTTTTAGATACTAAAATATAGTAATTAATACTTCAAAATGTTAATTTTGACTTACCTTCACCATACATGAATTATGCATACATACATGGCTATCATTTAACATTCTCTCACATGTACATGCCTTCTACATGTTTAACCTTCCCAAGTAACTCTAAGTCACCTATATGAAATCTCACAATTTATGGCAATCTAGTTAATTTTCATATCAGGACATCTCCAAATCATCAAATCAATGTTCTTTTCTCCTAGATGGTAAATGTAGAGTAAAAAATACTCTAAGTTTCATTCTGATTTTCAGTTGCACATTTCAAAAAAATTTCCCCACACACTTTGGTTCGAGATGGAAAAGTTTTGACTCAGAGCTCAAGATTGTTTTTCTTTTTGCCTCATTTTTCTCTAAGTGTCAAAATCAAGTGGAAGCTGCCAAATGTCATCAGCCGAGGCACCTTTCATAATTTCTATAAGTTGGTCAGGACGCGCCATGTATCTCATAGTAACTCAGTGGAATGTGACAAGTGTCAACATCTGCATTTCATATTAGCATCCACGTTTCATATCAGCATCTGTATTTAAAATCTCTTTTAAGCAGAAGGTTTCAAATAAGCTAAGTATCAGGATCATGCAGAGAGTGCCAGTGGCAATCACAAAAGGTTTCAATTTGCTTTTCTGAAAGTGATGAAAGATGCCATGTATCCCAGGTGAAGAGAGCAAAAGCCACCATGTGTCAACCTCTGAATTATCTTATTTTGTTCACCGATATAGTAAAGATTGTGGTGGATCTCAAGTTTTGTTTCTAAAGCAAGCGGAAGCCGCCAAGTGTTGTTGTCCATGTAAATATGAAATGAGGCCCAATTATTTCTATAATATAAATAGAGTGATATGGATACCAGCACATATCACCTTCCATAAGTTTCTTAAAAGGTGGTTAAAAGCAGTGGAGATTGCCACATATCCCTAGTTAAGTAAAGTGGAGATTGCCACATGTCCTTTGTTGAAGCAAGTAGAAATTGCCACCTATCCCTATGCCCTTTTTAAAGTTGCTCAGGTGAGAAATGTTGTGGGTCTTATTTTCTATAAGTTGTTAAAGTTTTGAATAAGTGGATTTTGATAGGTGTCAAAGGTGGAACACTCGTGAGCAAAGACACGAAAAGAGTATAATTTACGCGGAAAGTGTCGCGTCTCTTCGGTAAGTGCTACGGAACACACCAAGTGTCATTTTTTGGTGCATCCTAAATAATGAGAAGGTTTTCAAGAGGAAAAGGGAAATCAAACAAGTTTCCTCTCCCATTTGAAAGTGGGAAGAGTCCTGAGTATTTACTTTGGCCAATAAACTTGCATAGAAATAGAATGTTTCAAAATCTAAGAAATATCTTCTGTTAAATACTTCAAGTTTGGTTAGTTTTCAATTGGGTCGTTAGATTGAGAACATGCAGAGAATTTGGAAGAAATCCAAGGCTATAAATAGGGGTGCAGAGATCACCAGAGATCATGATTAGATACTTAGAGAGATTTTTTTGAGAGAATTATTATCAAGAGTTTTAGACTTTCTAGAGTTGTGATTAGGAATATCATTTTCCTTTGTTCTATTTTAATAAGTTGGAAAGTTTATATAACTATGCATGTTTCTATGCCTCTTATGTGACTGGAGAATTAATAAGAAGATTGAATCCTATGCCTTTGTTGATATTTTTTGTGTCACTGCAAAAGTAGTCTAAGCTGTGAGCCTCTGTTTCTATTGTTTTAATCTTTTACATTGATCATGCCTTGTTTGCTCTTAAATGTAATTGAATCTTACATATAGTCTCACTGTGCTCAAAATTAAGGGTTGAATTACATTCAGGTGCATCGCCATAGTTAGATTTTCTTTCTTGCATTTGTGTTTCTGTTAAAATTCCTATCCTTTTTCCTAGTATATGCTTGATATAAAGAAGAGACCAACTTCTTAAAAATCTAGAGGTTGTTTCAAGTCGCAAGTCCCACATCTTAAAACTTCCCATTATTGGTGTTAGAAACAAGTTCAATTTTAACCATCAACAATTTTTGGCACACCCAGTGGGGTACCATCTTGAAGTTTCTTTCAAGACCGTATGAACCAGAGAGCTATAAGGAGTCAGAGTTATAGATCAGTAACAAGATCTAAATCTTCTGTCATCATTGACTACCTCAAAGAATCAAAGTCAAGAAGAAATCACCATTTGGTATGTTTAATTTTGCTACTCAGAGCTATGGGTTTTATGCCCCTTCATATATTTTTAATCAAGATCAGGTTGCTCATGGAATCAAATCAGGCAACAAGGATGTATATGGTTATGAGTTTTGCCCTTCACAGGTCCAATATGACCAGCCTCAGCCCTGTCATGAGCTATATTAGTCTTATTCCCAATCTTCCCAAAATGTTACATCTCATACTCAACCTAATCTCATTTCCACCTTCAAACAAGCATTGTTGGGATATAAAAAACATGTATTAGAGCTTAACAATAGAATGTGATGTGGCCAATAAATTCCTAATCATGTCATCCATCAAGTAAGAAATGTAGTAGATCTAGTTAAAATTGAATGGGCTCATATTGAAAGATCAAATTGGCAAAGGCTTACCTATGAGATGTTGGATATGAGTGGATTAATTGCATCTTTGGAAGAGAAGCTGAGTATTCGTGAGAGGTAGCCTTACCAAGTCTATAAACCTACATATCCGCTACCCCAAGTTTCATATCAGACATACTCAACCCTTGCTCAGGAGCCAAGTCAATCCTGTCATGGTTATTTCCCCAATCATGTCGAGGAAAGTTTTGAAATAGTAAATCTAGCATTTAAGGCCAATCTTGATAAATAGATTGAATTGGAAAATCTTCAAAAATAGAAATCTATGTTGGCATCAAGGGAATTGGAATCCAAACCCTCACTTCCCCTTCACCTTACAACCCCATCTTCCCAAGAGAAAAGTTCTAAACCTAAGGTCATGAGTTGGAAACAAACAATGGAATCATGGGGTAGAAAGAAGGAGAAAGACATTATCCAAGAGTGTGAGATACAAAATGAGGCCGGTCCCTTCCAAGTCTCTCCCACCCTTCCTCAATAATCTTCATGTTTTTCATGGCAACCTTCATGCACTCCCCATTTATTTGATGATTCTTATGAGCTCCAAGAAAGACTCTTTCAAGAAAATCTAGCTAAGCAAATTGAGGAATTAGAGGAAAAAATGAGATTGCTTAGTGAAAGAGAGATAGAGCTTTCAGACCTTAGAAAGGAGCCTACACCAAAATATTATACCAATCCTTAGGTCCTTTAGCATGATGACAAGATTCCAAGTTGGAAGAAAGAAAATCATGAACTAGCTGAAAACCTTGAAGAAAATAAAATTACTGACTCTTTCCAAGAGAATTTTTTTTCTCAAAACCTTGAAGAAGTCGATCTTGCTCTTACTCATGGTGATAATCAAGCAGAGGATCCTACATTTGAACACACCCCATCTACACCCCTCTAAGAGAGCTATTAAGCTACAACTGATATAGATGAAGTGATGGACAAATGGAAAGAAGAGAATCATTTGATTCTAGCTCAAGAATTATCTCCTCTTATGCATATGTATAAGCATCAGTATTCTTATTCATCCCTTTTCAAAGAGGAAGATATTTTTGAGGAAGCAAGTAAAGAGAAGTATACTCATTTCATGGCTAGTAAGGAAGATTTCATGAGTGCAGATGAAGAATAAATCACCATAGGTACACCCTTTGATGAACCAGAGGACAAGTCACAAGTTTTTGCCTCTATCTCTAATGAAAAAGAGATAATTTTTTATCATGTTTTGAATGACTTGTTTGAAATCATTAGGTTAGGTTACACTATTCTTCAAGAAGGTTGTGATATGGCTTCAAGTGGAGAAGGCAACATTGAGACTCAAATAAATATGCAAAATTGATGTAAACTATCAAGCTTATCCTTTCAAGAGGTTGGTAAATTTGAAGATGATATTTTTAAAGTCATTAAAGAGGATGATCATGCAATGGTACCTGAGCATGAGGTAGAAGGAGATAAGCCCAAAAATGATGTATATCAAAAGACATAGTGTGGAGAGCCAACATACATTGATTTATTGATGAGACACAACAACATAAAGAATCAACATTCAATAAGCTTTAAAGAACAAGAAGAGTATGTATATGTTGGGGACATGTCTGACTCTGATTCATTTGGATGCAAGAAAATTAAGGTGGAAAACAAGAAGAGAAAGTCATCAAATTTTCATACCATTCAATCACTTGTTTGGCATCATAAGTTTTCGTGTCATAAAGGATACTTCAAAAATCTTCCCTTTGATCCAGGATGTAGGCAAATATACTTGGTTAATGTATTATAGTTAGATAGTTTCCCCTTTCCATATTGCTTTGTTTTCCCATTTTTATTTTCCCTCTTTTCTTTTAAATAAGTCTTCTTTGAACACGTAGTCAGCAGCTCAGAGAATTTTCAAAATTTCTCAATACATTGAATGCCTCCCAAATCTTTAGAAATCCCCAAGGTACCTTGTGTTGCCACTTGCATAATGTGTTTGCCTCGCTGTCCCATAAAGATTGAGTAAGATTTTCTAACGTTTATCCAAGTTTAATGTCATTTTGAGACTTGATAGGTCAATAAATACCTCTTAGCAAGAGTTAAGGCTTACAATTTCTCAAACATTCCTGCATTTGTGAGAAAATATTTGTTACTTGCATTTTCAGTTCCTAGTAAACTTGCTTCAGCAAAAGTGTTTCTATTTTGCAAAAGTTCATACCAGTTATCATAGAATTGATATAGAGATGGAGGGAGCACAGTCTTCACAACAAGAGCTGGGATGTATGGATCCCTTGACAAGTTTCTTGTGAGCAAGTCATATGCTTTAGCTCCCATGCAACCATTGAAGACCTATCCATGGACTAGAATCCCTAAAGTTGGTCAAGTAAGTGACCCAATAAAGATAAAATATTATGCAGATGGAGTCATGGACCCAATTATTCAAAGAGCTAGTAGAAAAACTCTTAGAGAAGGGGCATATCAAAGGTGTCTTTAGAGGGCTAGAGTAGGGCAATATGAGACATTTGCCATGAGGATATGGACTTCAAAACTGGCACAATTCATTATCCTAGCTATACATCCATGCCCTGACTTGGTCAAACTATGCGCAGATTTGTTCCATGCACCCTCAAACACTATACAATGGGGTCCACTCACGGTGTAAATCACATTGTAGGCTATCAGGGACATGTTAGCCCTGTATCATGATAAGATAACTACATTTCCCACTATTGCTAAAATTCAAAGAACATGGGCAAAAATCAATACTCAGTTGAGATTCTTAAGATCTGAATTGCAAATGGGCGATGATGATACTACTATACCTACACTCCCTACATCAAGAGCCCAATTCACACAAGCTATCCAAGATGCACTGTCTATGATGGCTTTCCTCTTTGGCATGAAAGATGATATGGTAGTTTATGGAGAATAAATGGCTATCCTCTTCAGGCTGAACACTATCGACAAAACTCAGGAGTATCAACTTGATTTTTTTGAGCAGATTGCATACTCCATGGTGGAACAATTGGCCCATTTCAAATCAAAAGGAATTTTTAGTTACTCTTCTTATTTGTTCCACCTCATGTTGTATTATAACTCTGACATCTTTGCCCAACATATTCATCTTGATATGTATGACCCAAGTTTTGATTTGCAAAGGACCATTCCTATGTCTGCATGGACACATATTTTGTCAAAACTAGCGACCCATATGAATTCTAGGAACTATTTGTTAGCCCTAATTTTTGTCACCTCAACCCTAAACTAGTTATGAATAGACTATTTCCAAGTGTTTCAAACCTTCTGGCCAGTTACCCAATTCCTTATGATTTCTATTTTGGATCCCACCATACAATTATAAGAGTACATGGTTTTTGTGGGGAACCAATGTTGCTACCTAAGATTTTGACTCTTAGGTTAGCATTATTAGAGGTCACCAGGATGGTATCTATAGTAGATAATGAATATGGCTCTGGGAAGAGGAAGATAAAAATGTATGACCTCCCATGGATGACAACCAGCATGGTATTAGAAGCCAGAGATGTTGAGATTGTGCTACTTAGAAAGCTGGCCTTCCTGGGTTTCTTGCTAGTCAAAGACAAATGGGTATATGACCCAAATGGTTTCATAGCTTCCTAGATAAGGACTAATAGGTTTGAAACTAGAATTACACATGAAGGCCACCCTTTTTGGGAAAATAGGAAAAATCCTAGAGAAGATACTCCTAGATTTTATGTTGAATTAACATATTTGCCCCTTCCACAAAATAGACCATGGGAAACTTTCTATGTTAAGAAGAGGGATTATGATCCTAAAGTCAGAATGACTTCTAGATTAAGAAGGACACTAAATAATAAAGATTGGGATGCTGAGAAAAAATAAACCTATTGGAAATATAGGCAAGAAATTTGTCAAACAACCCATTCTTTCAGGAACGTGGACTCAGATGAGAGATGGGAGGAACTCTGGGATGAGTGCCATCTCTCCCCTATATCTATCCCAGAGACAAGTAATTTTCTGACACCAGGTGTAGAGATGGAAGCTAGAGCGGGGTCTAGCCATGAATTCCAGGCCCCAGGGCAAACTGTAGCTGCAGTCACTGTAACAGTTTGGCCCCAATCTCTTAGCATTGTGAAAAAACAAAAGAGTGTGGTGCTTTCACCACTAAAAGCTTCCCCATCAACATCATTTATTGAAGTTCCCAGTTCCCCACAAGCACCACTGACAATAGTGGTAAATATTGAAGAGAGGGGAGCACAATAAGAAGAAGAAACACTAAAGAAGAGGAGGGTACAGTTTCAATTTGATTTAGAGGAGGAAGTAGAACCTTCACAGTGCCAATTATAGAGTACTATAATTTCTCCTCAGGGAAGTATTATTTCTCCTTCTCCTTCTCAATCTCTTTCTTTTCTTATGGGCATGATGTTTCCATCTAGCCAAATTTTATCCCTTGCCACTTCTACCATTCCCATTTCTCACTTCACCCCATCTATCCCTACTCAAGCTTTAATGTTACCTCACTTTTCCCCTTTTGTTCCCAAGAAACTTCCCCCTCAGATTACTCATAGCCAACAATTGGCTATTCAATATGGCTTGCCACAGGGACATCCTTTTGTGGGTGGGCACATTGCCTCTCCTTCTACCTTCCAAACCCAAGTAGATGCTACTAAGAAGGCAAGGGAAGCTCAATGAGAGAAAAAGAAGATCAAAGAAAATAAAGCTTTGGCTATGCCCCATCTGTAGTCAAAATTTGACCCCATTCAGCAGTAATTGATGGTGACTCATTTGTCACTAAATGTAATTAAGCCAAGTGAGCAGATGTAGCTAGAAGACTACACAATGAATGCAGTGGCCATAGACATGTCCTTGTTCAGGCCATAAGACAAAATTGAGCTGCTAACCAAATCTACTTCTATAGTTACTAAAGACTACTTGAAGACATCAAGGAGGCTACAAAAGATGGAGGCCAATTTAGCCAAGGAAAAGGCAAACTGTAATAGTTTGACCACAGAAATCAATAGAAGAGACAATGAGATAGAAAATATAAATAAATAGTTGTAAGATACTATTTCTCTTTAGACTCACCGGGTAGTCCAGGCTCAAAATGACTCCTTGAAAGCAGGGCTAACATAGGTAAAATATGTAGTGATGACCCTAAGGTGGGAAAAAGTAGCATTGCAAGAAAAATGTGAGGAACACCTACTATAGGTTACCCAATTACAACAAAAGCTACTAAGTGAATAGAATAATATTGTAGCTATACAAGCCCAATTTCAAGTGGAGTAACAAAGAGCAGAACAATTGACACTGGAGCTGGCCAATAGGCCAAAGAATGTTAGAGTGTTATTTCTAGTAAAGGAGCTTTATGAATCCATGTGGAAGAGAATCTCTTCAGAGATTATTCTGCTCAGGCCTTCTCTCACCTTCTTGCTAAATACACAAAAATTGTGCGAAAAGGTGGAGAATTCAGTTGTAAACACTCTAGCTACAATTTTTGGGAGAGTATTAGACTTTGAAATGTTTCTGCAAAAGCTTTATGATGCAATAGATGGAACGATGTTAGTAGTAAGAATTGAGAACAAAATTGTCACTACTAAGTGAGTAAATGAGGTTCTCAGTTGCAATTCTGTAGCCATCAGTTGTAGAGAGCTTCTTGACGTAATGAAAGAAGGCATCAGTGAAATGAAATAACACATTGAAGACCTAGTAAAATTAGGCCTTCCTTCTCCATTTATTGATGACAACATGGTGATAATGGTTGATGAAATTGAACCTTTGTTGCTGGCTAAATAAAATGATCAGACCATTTTTCAAGATTTAAGGGATGATTCATCAGTCCCTGAAGTAGAAGCTATTTTGATTCCTGTTTCCCAGCTCGAATTCAAATTGAAGGCTACAGTTCAGATTTTGCAAATTTTTTCACACAAGGATATTATTAACCTTGATTTAACCTTCAATGAATTGTAGAATAAGTAGGGGTTATCTAACGATGAATGGTCTACTTATCAAACAACATTGCTGAGGCTGTACTTTTGAAATTTTGATCTAATAAGAGTTGTGGTTTCTTTTTTAGCAGGCTCAAAAGTTCTTAGGGTCACCAATAACTATAGAGTAAAAAATACTCAAAGTTTCATTCTAATTTTTAGTTGCACATTGCACAAATTTTGCCCCAGACACTTTGGTTTGAGATGGCAAAGTTCTGACTCAAAGCTCAAACTTGTTTTTCTTTTTGCCTCATTTTTCTCTAAGTGTCAAAATCAAGTGGAAGCTGCCAAATGTCATCGGCTGAGGCAACTTTCATAATTTCTATAAGTTGGTTGAGACATGCCATCTATCTCATAGTAACTCAGTGGAACATGATAAGTGTCAACATCTACATTTCATATTAGCATCCACGTTTCATATCAGCATCTACATTTCAAATCTCTTTTAAGCAGAAGGTTTCAAACAAGCTAAGTATCAGGATCAGGCAGAGAGTGCCAAGTGGCAATCGTAAAAGGTTTCAATTTGATTTTCTAAAAGTGATGAAAGATGCCATGTATCCCAGCTGAAGAGAGTAAAAGCCACCATGTGTCAACCTCTGAATTATCTTCTTTTGTTCACCTATATAGTAAAGACTGTGGTGGGTCTCAAATTTTGTTTCTAAAGCAAGTGGAAGCTGCCAAATGTCACTATCTGTGTAAATATGAAATGAGGCCTGATTGTTTCTATAATATAAACAAAGTGATGTGGATACCAACACATGTCACCTTCTGTAAGTTTCTCAAAAGGTGGCTAAAAGTAGTGGAGATCACCACATATCCCTAGTTAAGTAAAGCAGAGATTGCCATGTGTCCTTTGTTGAAGCAAGTAGAAATCGCCACCTATCCCTATGCCCTTTTTAAAGTTTCTCGAGTGAGAAATGTTATGGGTATTATTTTCTATAAGTTTTTAAAGTTTTGAAGAAGCAGATTGTGATAGGTGTCAAAGGTGGAACACTCTTGAGCAAAGACACGAAAAGAGTATAAGTTATGCAGAAAGTGTCGTGTGTCTTCAGTAAGTGCTATGGAACATGCCATGTGTCATTTTCTGGTGCATCCTAAATAAAGAGAAGGTTTTCAAGAGGAAAAGGAAAATCAGCCAACTTTCCTCTCCCATTTGAAAGTGGGAAGAGTCCTGAGTATTTACTTCAGCCAATGAACTTGTAAAGAAATAAAACATTTTAGAATCTAAGAAATATCTTTTATTAGACACTTTCAGTTTGATTAGTTTTAGTTGGCCCATTAGATTGAGAACATGAGGACAATCTGGAAGGAATCTAAGGATATAAATAGGGGTGCAGAGATCACCAGAGATCATGATCAGAACTTAGAGAGATTTTTTTGAGAGAATTATTATCAAGAGTTTTAGACTTTCTAGAGCTGTGATTAGGAATATCATTTGCCTTTGTTCTATTTTCTTAAGTTGGAAATTTTATATAACTGTGCATGTTTTTGTGCCTCTTATGTGACTAGAGAATTAATAAGAAGATTGAATTATGTGCCTTTGTTGATATTTTCTGTGTCATTGCAAAAGTAGTCTAAGTTGTGAGCCTCTATTTCTATTATTCTCATCTTTTACATTGATCATGCCTTGTTTGCTCTTAAATGTAATTGAATCTTACATATAGTCTCATTGTGCTCAGAATTAAGGGTTGAATTACATTTAGGTGCATCACCATAGTTAGATTTTCTTTCTTGCATTTGTGTTTCTGTTAAAATTCTTATCCTTTTTCCCAGTATACGCTTGATATAAAGAAGAGACCAACTTCTTAAAAATATGGAGGTTGTTTAAATTCGCAAGTCCCACATCTTGAAACTTCCCATTGTTGGTGTTAGAAACAAGCACAATTTTAACCTTCAATATTAAATTTAAACTCAGAATATATTATTTGATGTTATAGTCTAACATTGTCATCCCACACCAATAATGATCACATTTCAAATTTAAATCATTCCTATAGGTCAACTTGTACAAAGTACCCAAATATTATCTTATAAATATAAAATGAGTTTAATCCTAGTGATAATATAGCAAAAATTTACCTAAAATACTTTGATAATTGCATATTTAAGAGGAATACACTATTATTCCCAATTTACCTATCAGTCACTAGGAGTATATCTTACCCAAGTCTAAAACAGTGAAGAGTCAAGCCATAATTTCTAATTTTTATGTATGAAATACTAGATTATAATATACATAGAATGTAATGACAATTATTGCACATATTAACCTAATGATTAGAAATAGATGTGGTTATAATTACCTCTTCAGAGTATTGGATATGTAGGCAATGCTCAACCATTCAATGGAGGGTGACTGGGGTCAGCTCAACCCACCCTTATTCCCATTGTGCAATCCTAAGTTTATCATTTCAAGTGGACCTTGGGTTTTAAATTAAGGATATATATTTTTTGATTCATTCACATAATTGAACCTCAGGATCACGCACAAATTTGAAACACAAGAAAGTGCACTTATCTATATTATAATAGAAAGGCACAATCTATAGAGACATAACCATTTGATTTGGAACATTGATTAATGATATTAACCAAGGTTGAGGTTATTATCCATATTTACACACACACACACACACACACACACACACACACACACACACACACACACACACACACACACACACACACACACACACACACACACACACACACACACACACACACACACACACACACACACACACACACACACACACACACACACACACACACACACACACACACACACACATTGATATAAGTGTCCCACATTATAATCTTCCACCTTTCCTACAACTTACCTATAGTCTTAGTCCCACAAAATATAGGGAACCACTAAATATCATATCTTTTTTTGTAATTTATATATTTAACATGATATAGTGTTATCTTAGTATCAAGCTTTTGAATTTATATTTTTACTTTGTTGTATCTTTTGTAAATCTAATTTCATTTAAAATATTTATACATTATTAAGGTTTAATAGAACACATTAATCTAGAATAGATTAAAACATATGGTAATATTTATTTTTAAGTAATAAATTTTATGCTAATGTGTGAAGGGGTTAACAATTATCATGAGAATGGCCCCAATTCACATGAAACTAACAAAATTTTTGAGTATCATATGATTAAGATTTGGGATGTGAAGGGTTGAGATATTTAGGTTGAAGGCTAGGAAGTCTTATTTAAATATTGTAAATTCATAGAGATAATGATATTATTATAAAAATGTGTCTATTTATAAACTTATGTTTTGTGTTAGACACTTGAAAATGTTAATTTTTACTTAGTCTTAGTATACATGATGTGTGAACACATTACTTAATATTGATCACACTCTCTCCTAGACACTATCTTATCTATGGGCATATATTACACTAATTTCAAACATTCAATTAGGTGGGAAAAATACATGAAATTTCAGATTGGTTTAGAGTATTATAATGTAGGTAACACTTAACCACTCAATAGGGGGTGGTTAAGGTCAGCTTAACCCATCTTTTCAAACCCATTTTCCTAGACACATTCATTCCAAGAATGCAAGATATGGTTTTGAAGTAAGATTAAGTAAAATAGATATGTTTGTGTATGTATAAATAAATTGTAATATACAAGAGTTATTTTTATGCACAAGCATAACCATCCAAAATTATCATATACCTACATGTATCCCTTGGGCATATCTAGTAGAACACGTATGAATTTGGCCACCATAGGCATTCACCACCAAACTTGTATGGGTATGTTTCATTATTTTTTTCCTAATCTGAGTCAACATATATCCCATTCATATCATTTTCATGACTATACACTAGCACAAACATTTAAAAAGCCTAAACAAGCTAAGTTCCATATGTTACAGGTCATTAACATAAATAAAAAATTGTTTATACTATAATGTTAAAACCAAATTTTCTTAATTTATAAATTATTATACAATATTATTAGACTCATTTTTTTGGCTTATTTATATCACTAAACTCAAAATTAATTAAAACATACTCATGAACCCAACCCTTGTCCTAAATATAGCAAACTCTATATTCCCTCAACGTTTCTTTCTATTATCCTAGGGATTTATATGTTTGTGTTTGCATATAATTTTCAATTATTATATTTTATTCCCCCTCATAGGTAGTATTTTTATCTTACATTTTCAATCTTTAAAACTCTAACTTTTTATTTTGAGCACATCCAAACCCTAGGTTGCCTTTAGGGTTTTCATTCTACATTTTTAGGGTTTTAAATTTTTGTGTTAAGGTTTTAAAAAATGTGATTATTAATTTATAATTAAAATAATTAATGCATAATCATAATGGAATAATTTTTTCTCCTAACTGGATTTTGGTTGATGTTCAGTGGAAGTTAGGTTGGTTGTCAAGGTGTTTACCCTTATCCCATTTGGTTTTTGTTTGTTGTCTCTCTATTTTCATTATGATCTCTTTTGTATTGGGTCTGGGTCCCTTCAACCCATTTTAAACTATAAATTAATAAATTAATGTGGAGGGTAGTTTTGATGAGATAGATTGACAATAATTAGCTCAATATCTTCATGTGTTCATATAGAATTGAATGATTCATTGTTACATGTAACTAGACATGAAAAAATGATGTTAAGGTTTTCACATCTAAACAACAACTTCATTGATACTTATATATATTTTATAGGTACTAAATCTGCTATAGGTGTTCAAACTCCTACTATTACTATTACTATTAGTTGTAATATACTATTTTTGTTGTTGTTACTACTACTACTATGGTTACACATGTGATTACCACCCATGTAACACAAGGTTTTACTTAGATTAATATTAATCTCTATATAAAACATATATTAATACCTTTTAGGTTCTATACTCATGTAATACCATCCACTACTACATATTTTTCTATGCCTAATGCTCAAATCCTTATGCGAATAGTTCTTGATCTTTAAACTATAGTTTTAGAATTAGAATAATATAATTTAGAGTGGGGCATCCCTCTAATTCTTATTAATTATTAATTAATACATTGAGCTCTAATATATCATATTACCCCTTAACTTAAATTTTTTTGTCACCTAAAGCTTACACTATCTGATGGTAAGGGTGATCTAGATGAGCACCTTTGAGAATTTCATATAACATGTTTGGACTATGCATCCAATGATAAGTTATTAACTAAGTTTTTCCCAAAAATCATAAAATAAAACCTTTTTTATTTGTTCTATGACCTCCATTTTTATTTTTTACATGACTTTGATCCTTTGGCCAATTATTTTTAAGCACACTTTTTAATAAAAATCAATGAGAAGATCTATTATGCTCATATTTCAAAACATGAGAAAGGACCCAATGATCCTATCAATGAATATGTCATTTATTACAGGACTATTCTCTCTAACAATAAAAATCCAATGGATTACAATGAGTTACAAGATATATTCAAAAAAATATTACTTTCCCCACTCCATGACTTCATTATGTTTAAGCACATTCAATCATTTGATGATTTATTTTCATGCAATCAAGGACCATGAAGTTAATCTCCTTGTTATGAATAATCTAAAGTATGGGTCAAATTATCTATCCACTTATACTATTTTTTTAAAATAAATTAACTTTAAAATAAGAATTTAATGATAATAATAATTATGCAAAAAAAATGTAAACATTGTATCACAACCTATTAATATGTTCATCTTATCAACTCCTCAAAGGAGGTAGTTTTCATAGTTATCAAAACCTCCTCATAATATGCTACATGATATAATTGAGTGTAATATTATATCTCTCCCTAAATAAAAATATGTTAATATGAGTAGGCTTCAATCTAAAGGATTTAATAGTAATGCATATTGTTATTATCATAGAATCATGGGACATTCAACTAATAAATGCATGAGCTTGTGACATAAGATACAATATTTGATATATGAAAAAATTATTGAGATTGAAATAACTTGATGGGAATGAAAATTTGAAAATATTTTTTGATCCATTTTCTAATCATGTGATACAAGAGGTTAACGCTAATCCAAAGGTGCCATATGACTTACAATCCATACCCTATTCTAACATATTATATTATGCTTATAGGACTAAAGAGACAAATATATTGGATGGTATTATTTATACATTGGATAATATATAGATACATATGCTTGCTATCACATTTTATGATAGTTATATTTTTTATGATGATTCTATTTATGTGTCATCTTTTATGTGTGCCTACATTGATTTAGAGCATATACATAGTGTCATGGTAGATAATGGTTCAAGTGAAAATGTTTGCACCATGACACTCCTTACTAGCCTTGAATATACATAAAAGGACTTGATGGAAATAAAAATATACTCAAAGGATTTGATGGAAATAGATATAACCCTCTTGGGAGTATTGTACTACCACTTAAGTTAGGCCTTGCATCACTATAATTTATTCTTAATTCTACCCAATATGGGTGCATTCAACATATTTTTAGGTTATTATTGGATACATAATCTTATAGTAGTACCATCATTAGTACCTTTATGTGTAAATTATCTACATATCATCATAATGGTTATAGTTTTAGGTATACCATATGAGTATCTTATTTATCCATAAACAATCCCTTGGAAGGCTAACCATTTCTAGTTATACAACTTATACAAGTTAATTCTATACAAACTATTAAGACAAAAGTAATATATTTTCCTATAATAATAATACTTCAATGTATATTATGTCATATGCCTATCCTAGGTTAGGAGGCATTATATATTAAATCACATTCTAAGATAGTTATATAGGTTGTTCTACATGTTCCACACAAAACACTAGTACATTCTCATATTATAGAGTATAATCCACATAATACTATGGTAAATATAATTATGTAGGATCATAGGGTAAGTGATGACTAAGGTTGATATATTATAGCATCAAATAATTTCTCATATTTCAATGTAGATACATGCGTTTCTACTTGCCCATGATAGTTAACATTCACCATGATTTACCCATAACCTACATCAAATCATCCCCTTGATATTATCATTGGTTATCATAATTCATAACTTAACATATTTCAATAATACCAAAAACATCAAAATATGTAATACCCAAAAACTATGAGTTGTACAATATGTATTACTAGTTTACATGATTTTTGTATGATTTATCACATATAGTAGATTATATATCCATTTTCTCTATGAACGTGTTTCAAAATACATGAAAGTGATATTTAGGAAATATAGGTGATCTATGGAATATATTATTAGATGAAGGACATTCCTACACCCAATAACTACCTTTATACATTAGGGGTATGCTTATACTAGGGGTATCTTCACAAATTTTACCTAAGTTACATATTTATTTGACTCTTTCCATTGATCATATTGAGTTAATTTACATTTATTACACATGGATTGCTCTTATTCATACTAATTAGAGTGTTAATATTCTAGATACTATATTTTTTATACATGATGATGACATGCAATAATTGTGTGTATTAGCCTTATTTTTATATGCATTTTTGTTGAATGTTACATGTTGTGATCCTTGATTGTGTATTACATTATGTCAATTTTAATTTGTTTGAATCTTACTTTGTGTGACATTGTTTGGTATTTATGTGACCTTTTTTTTACTTTGTGTGTTATCATGTGTGTTTCTATGATTAATTATGTGTGTCATGGCCATGATATTGTGTGAGACTTTATTTTATTTGTGTAGATACACTAAAGATTGTTTTCTTGGATTATGATTATGGGATATATACCATGAATTATTAGTATTATGTACAATTCCATGATATATATCATACATTTTATAAAAATGTATTACTCAATTTATCTATTCCCATTACTATGTTGACTCTACTCTGCTTTCCTCAATGTTATAACTATCTTGAGATGATACTTGTATGCCATAGGTTATGTGTTTCATATATTCTTAGATGATATAATATTACTATGATGACATAATATGAGCACTTTAGAACATAGTTTTCATGCTTAAATATTTTTATATATAACACGATGTGTATAACTATTTTTTTAGAGATGAGTAATGTGTAAGCTACATTACTCACATCAAAAGGAGGGCATACATAATGGACTTGTATTAAATACTAAGTAATTTTAAAAAAAAAATTATATTTTGGGCACCAAAAAATTATAATTAGGCATATATTAGTACAATTTTACATTTATTATTATATGTTTTATGTAGATTATGGTAGATTTGACACATATTAGGGGCATATGCAAGGCATAAGTAAAAAATTTATAGGATTATGAGTTTCATTTTCCATATATTGTGATATTATTACATAGGTTACAAGACTCAATATTACATAGGTTTTCATATTTGGGGAATATGTGAATAATTTATAGATATTTTTATATTTGACATAGGTTTTTATGTCTCAAATTACACATGTTATTAATTTGGGGAATATGCATGACATATATAAGGTATTATATAGAATTATTTACTTAAGATATAATTATTTCTATGAAAATTATAAAATTTAATAATATAATATATGTATATTGGATGATTTAAAAAAACTTACTCAAATTCGTAGATCCTCATATTCTCAAATTTGTTGGAACCCTTGGTGGGTCCCATTCAAAAAATATATAAATGAGTAATGTGATTGAGGTTTTATGTGTATTAAATTATAAGCATTTATCGGTATCCAATGAGGTCTTGGTCATATTAAACTCAACCACTATTTTTAACATTGACATCTCCATGGGGCATAAATACTCCATTCTTTATTATCTCCATAAAGAAACTTGGTCTGCATGCATTCATGTGTACTTGTTCCTTGTTATTATAATTTAAAATTTGTCTAATTTTTATATTTAATATTTTATATCATAAGTTAAAACTAACTTCTACATGTTCCATTATATTTTTGTCATGGAGCAAACACAACACTCAAAACTTACCTAAATATACCCATGATAATTACACTTGAGTATATCCTTCTATCCTTTTACTCCAACACTTTCATTACTAGAATAAAATAAGGGAAAATGTAGACACTAATATTTTATGTTATACACTTGAAAAAATTAGTTTTGAAAAATCCTTAATATAAATGACTTTTATGCAAATATTTAACTCTTGTTTACTCTATTTCCTATGAATTCTCTAATCCATGGGCTTGGATTTCCAAATTACCAGTATGAATACACATGATTTCCATTATCGGTGTTTGAATAGTGTATTATATTTATTAGACTATCTCATAATTTCATATCATTTTTTTCTTGTTTTTGGATAGTTATAGCCATAATTAGATGGATCTAAATACCAAAATTATCTTCCTTGGCTAAACTCACTTATACACCCTTTGATGGCTATTTTCCCAGATTCAAATCTTTCCTATGGGTAATTACATATTTTTTAAATATGTGTTAAAATTTAAAATACCCAAAGATTTAAATAGTTATAAAACACTATTCTAATCACATTCCTATCTAGCATTTATCCAACAAACATCTATCTACCAGTAGGAAAGATTTACACATTGATAGGATTTCCTTAAATCTTCCAAATATAAAATATCTCAAATTAATAAGACTTGAGACAAGTATAAATAACATTAAAAGGTTATAATCATAGGTTTTCAAGTGTTTAAATCCATACATAGGATTTCATAGTGTGCTGGTATTACACTAATCAAACACACTTAACTAGGTGGGAGAACTATGTGTGGTTTGAGCCCCCTTCTAAGTATTGTAACATATGTAGTGCTTTGAAATTTAGTGTGGGTGATTTAATTTATCTAAACCCATACTTTTAACCCATTTTATAGGTCACATTGGTATTAAGAGTGCAATATAGGATTTTGAAGTAATGAAAAGGGAAACATACCTATTTGTGCAAGAAAAAATATGAATATATATATATATATATATATATATATATATATATATATAACTTATATATATAACTTATTTATAGATGTAAGTGAAATGATAAAAAAACTATCACATACCTAAGTAGATTACTTCAACATATATTTCATGTAATAAATGAATATGACCGCCATAGGTAACAATTTTCATAGTATTTTTCCTTATATGAGTCAACACAAAGTCCCTACATATCATTTTTTACAATTGTACAATATCATGAACCTAAAAAAAACCTAAAAATGCTAAGTACCCTATATTATATGTCATTTACATAAATATTAAATTATAATAAATTATTTATACTATAATATTAAAATCATATTTTCTTATTTTATACATATGATATACATTCTGCTTAAGCTAAATGTTTTAGCTTACTTGTATTACTAAATCCAAAATCATTTAAACTAGATTGAAAAGGGATTTTGAAAATTGGTTGGGATAAAGTGGCATTTTGAGAACCACTGGGCATAAAATAAAAAATATGATCAAAGGTATCGGTAACACCATAATCTTTAGCATGCTTGTTTTTATTAGGTCTCATAATCATTCTTATATGGTTGAGGAATCTCAAATTGTCTCATGAGATGATCTTATCTTTTAGCTTTGATCAAAGGATTATTTTAATGTCTTAGGAGAGAAGGACCTAACTTTTTAATTTAACTTTGGTTCTATGGTGGTTTTAAAAACCTTGAAGATAATTTATTTAGTCATATTATACTCAAATTTATGAGATAAATATTTCTATTTCTTGGTGAAATCATGTGCTAGATCATGTTTAGATTTAAAATTATGAAGTTACCCAAGTTTTACTTACATAATTCATTATATTATAATTATTGAGATAATACATTCACTAGAACTTATAAATCTATTATAGAGGCAGGCTTGAGTTGATTATACCATTCTAATTCATCATATATTAAGGTTTTGGAAAGTATTTTAGTAACTACATATGATTTAAGCTTGGGTGAATCCTTGTAAATATTCCCAAATATCTTATGATGTAAGATAGGATTGGTAGACCCATTATAAGTTATGGTTGTGGTAACTCTCCCAATTCCCATGGCTAAAATATGAGGTGCTAAGGATTAATTTTGGAGATGTTTAATAAAATTTTTTTGAGTGAGCCATTATGGGACTTGGTTTCTAGGATGATGCTTAATGGGGGGATGGAGAGTATAAATTTATCTTTCCACACTAAAATTATTAATGTGGATGATCAATTTACAAAATTTGATTTTACATTTTCATGAGTTGATTTGAATTATATGTTTTCATATGTTCCAATTTATCCAAGACCATTAACATCCTTTGATTTGGATCAGATTGATATGATTTGGATGTTTGAGTTTCATGTTATCTATAGTGAGAAACTTGGGTAATGCTAGATGATGTATTATTACTTTAACTAAAGTTTAAAATCAAATCACTAAAATTAGAATTAAACATACTTATATCTAATTTAGGCATGGTGGATGAAGAAATATTGGAGGAAGTAATTAATCAACTTTCCCTAAATCCTATAAAATAACTAAACCCACAAGGAGTCTCAAGTAAATAATAAATCATAAAAGCAAGGATTACTTCTTGAAAATTTTCTATGTTCAAGATGTTATTGTAAGAAGGTTTGTACTTTTGGAGAGTACTCATTATAATTTTATGCTTCATACTTAAAATCAGATTCCTCATGAGGTAATTTATTAGTCCTAGATACTATGTTGACCATGGGATTAGGATTTTTGTGTTTGTTCTTGTTGGTATTGGTCATGTCTATATTTCACTCATTGGAGGTATAGTCTTGGGAAATATAAAAATTGTAAGCAAAATGATTTTGAGAAATTTTTCATGTTAGTAATGGACATGAAACTAAGATTTTTATTATTAAACCCTTGAAAATAAACAAAGTCTTTATAGATTTTTTATTGGGTAGGGTTTAAAAATTACATTATATGAATGGGATGATAATTTTAGGGATGCTAAAAGAAAATAAATTTGACAAGCAAGACATGATTGAAAATTTAAAAAATCATATTATATGAATGGGATGATAATTTTAGGGATGCTAAAGGAAAATAAATTTTAAAAACAAGACATGATTGAAAAATTGGGAGAGTTAAGAAATTAGGAGAATATAAAATATGAAAATGACACAACACAATGGTTGGCCAAGATTCACGTTAGGATAACCACAATATTATATGGCTAATATGGTCAAAATATAAATATCCTTTAATATATTTAAAGTTATAATACCATAATAGATCTAACACACATATAAGAGACGATTATACAAAGTGGTATGGGATATAAACAAGGGCCATGTACAATGAGGATCTTAAGGATACTATTATGATATATATGGAATAGACTAATAAATAAATAATTATATAGACATTGTATACACATAATATTCTTCACTTTGTCATTTATTGTAACTTTCTCTTGTAGTGACTTGTCAAGCATCAGTCTCCCTGAGTGCACACCCTAAAGGGTACATTGAGAATGTAATGGGTTAAGATCATGGTTATTTTCACAAGATGTTTTTATTCATGATTACATCATTCCTTTCATTAATTCAAATTATTTATATTGTTCTGCCACTTATATCCTTTCATCCCATCCTACTCAGTTATGTTATTCTTCCTTATATCTTACAACATCAACCAAATGATTTCATATGTTTACCACCTTTTCCCCTCTTGTACTATATCATCTAGATTGACGAAATTCTAATTTTGTCTTCTAACATTTGTATTGTGTTGGCCTAATTGATGTCATTCTATGTCAACCAACTCCTTTCAATTGTATAACCTTAAATAATAATGTCAACTTGGTTTTTAGGGTTTATTTTGGGTATTAAACAACTATATATATATATATATACATATATATATATATATATATATATATATATATATATGTATACATATATATATATATATATGTATATATATATATATATATATATGTATATATATATATATATAGTTTAATACCCAAAATAAACCCTAAAAACCAAGTTGAAAATATTTTTTAGGTTGATACAATTGAAAGGAGTTGGTTGATATAGAATGACATCAATTAGGCCAATACAATACAAATGTTAGAAGACAAACTTAGAACTGCATCGATCTAGATGATATAGTACAAGAGGGGAAAAGGTGGTAAACATATGAAATCAGCTGGTTGATGTCGTAAGATATAAGGAAGACTAGCATAACTGAGTAGGATAAGATGAAAGGATATAAGTGGCATAACAATATAAATAATTTGAATATATATATATATATATATATATATATATATATATATATATATATATATATATGGGTCATATTTCATTGATATCATATCATATACACTATATTAACTCTTATTTCACTCACATTTATACCCTAAGTCATATTTGGAATAGTTATAGGTAGAACCTCATATTGAATAACATTGTCTAATGAAAGTCTTGGAGATTCACTGGGAGTAACTTTGATGGTATATATCCTTTTGTCCACCCTTTGTATTCTTCACAACCACAACATTCTCTTGCAAAGCCCCATTTTAGCTAGGGGAGATTTATGATCAAGAAGTCCACTCTAAGGTAAGTATATTCTAACCCTATACTATTTCATTTATTATTTAGTAGATTGTATTTTATTTATTGCTTAGTGAATGAATGTGTGTGTATCCTCATCTAGGTTTTCTCTACACCTAATACTAGTGTGGATATAGGATTGCATATACTTTTCATATTCCATTTTAGGTTGCCTATACCCCCTTTGGTTTACCATGACACCTTATCAATTATGACCATTCTAACCATATACCCACTTTAATTATCTTACCTTATTTTCAAACTTCAACCTATTTACTTTACTTTCATATCAACTAAATAGGAATCATAGTGAGAGCTATTCCATTGTGTTATATGATTTGGATTTGGAACCCTTTCCTTTTAACCTTGTGTTATAGGAAACCCTATTTTTTTATTTTATTTATCATTATTAACTACTCCATACTTTAACCATGTGCAAGCTCTATTCGATTGACCTATATGTAAGTATGAGTCTCTTGAGATAGGATGTATGTAGTTTAATACTATCCCTTCATGTATTCTATTTAACGTTACCTTTGGTTGGATCATATTCATGTTTTAATTTTGAGATACTTAGAAAAATATTCCAATCAAGCTACATTGGCAAGATTGATACTATTTTATAATTTTAGCATTTGTATCAACCAACCCAATATAGTTTTCTATTATCCATCCAATATTATTGGTGAGTTTGGTACCATTTTGTGTGTTCCAACTACACCAACATTGACAATATATTCATTTTTTTAAACCAACACTAACACCACATTTTTACCAAACTATGTCATCTAGGCTGATGCAATTATTTTATAGATGTGGTAACTAACTATATCATCTAGGCTGATACTGTCAATTTCTTATAGCCAATATCTTTAAAATTTTATTAACCAACATCATAGGAAACTCCAAGTGTTTTAATTATCCCATTCCTTTTCTATAGTCAATTTCTTGAGTATGGAGGTCATTATTATCCCACCTTCACCACCTCTCACATGGCTGAAAATAAATATCACAATTTTCCCATATATGATGATGATTCTAATGAGGGTGAATACCCTATTATGATAGTGGATGTTCCAATTGATGATGACTTATTTGATTTTCCCATATTTAATTTTTTTTAAAATAATTTATAAAATGGTTTCATTGATTTATAATCACCCTCTACCCCACCCTTAGATGGCCTTATAATGATGAGTAATCAAAACCTACTGCACATTCAACCAAATTTCACAAATTCATTAGTTTATGAAGATTACATAATTAAATGCATACCACATGGTACATTATAGGTCATTATAATACATAAGCCTATAATAACATGAATAGTTATTTTTATAGCTCAAATTTTCACCTTTGAGAGGGTTATTCAAGCCTTCTCAACTTGTGTTATGCACTAGGATTGGTCATACATTTTGGGTGACCTTTATGTAGACCAAAACTTTAGATTATAGGGTTAGCTCCTCTTGATGTATCAATTAGGCTCTACTACTAACTAATTTACAAAGGAAAAAGGATATGAGTAGAATGAATGAAAAATAAACAAGGGAGTGATACACCAAATCAGTTGATCACTACCAACCATCTATATGTGCACATATAGATGGTGAGACTAACCTTAACATACACTACTCCTAATCTGAATCTCTCACACTATTATTTTAATTTGAAATTTTTAATAGATACTTAGGTTAGGAGGACTAATCATGAGGTATTGGATTACACTAATGAATAGATAAACTCACTCAACCTTTGCACTATATTTACACAATTCACATTACCTACAAAAGAAGCTTTCAAACTACATATATGTGTTATAATAGGATAATGCACCAATGAATCTAAGTAAATCATTTGAAAATATAAACTATCCATGCATACACACTAATTAAAATCATATAAGGAGGTAAAAATAATATTATTTCATTTATCAAAGGCATACAAATGGGTAGGGCTTTACCATACCCAGGTGGAGGATCCATAAAAATCCAAAAAAGACTATATTTATAGATAATGAGAGTAGAAGAGAGAGGGGAACAAAAGAAGATCCAATGATGTATTTCAAGCATCATGAAGTAGTTACAATACACAAATGAGGATAGACAGTAGTCTTGAGATGTTTCTCAACATGTGTGCACTTGGATATGATAACTTTATGAGAGGTTGGCATAGGATATAGACACCTAACTTCAACTCATTAGAAACTACCACTCACCCTCTTGCTTGAAGTTATAACTCTTTTGTCTTGACATTTGGTATTATATAACATGATTCTTGAAGTTATCAAATTCCATCCTAATATAATTCAATGTCTTTCTCAATTTGTTGGAGCTAAAGATCAGGACTTAATTGCTTTCAAGCTAGTAAAACCCACAATTTGGGTGAGAGAACTACTAGATTCAAATGAAGACCACCATATTAAGTATTTTATTCAATTGTTTGAGGACTAATAACATATCTTGATATAATATTTCACACCTTGCTTTAGCTCATCTTCCTCTACTCAAACTTGTAAACCACTTCTAAGGACTGCCACCTAGATGCATTAGGTATTTTAGAGCTCTTGATGACATGTTTGTTTAACATTAAGTTACTTGAAACCTCTTATTACTGATATAGTCATTATATAATTTATTTTAGGTCCTTAATAAAATTATTCTAGGTCATGGATGATCTCAAAGTAATTTATGAGGTCTCATTCAAACAAGTTCTATGGAAGGTCATCAAAACCATGCATTTCTAGGCTTGAAACAGTCCTTTTAGGCCAATTCCATACATTATACCCTTGGCATGTGCCAACCAAGAAAATTTTAAGGTGACCATAAGACCTATGAAGGTAATATTGTTCATTCCCAATCTAAACCAGTCCATTAGAATTCATTTTATTAAACTTCTCTCTCATCGGGTCATTTGCAAGGTTTAAGAAGATTTAAACATGTCTACCATCTTAATAATGATTCAAAAAATGGGGCCCTAATCCCTAAAATAATATCCCAAATTTTGTGTTAATATGGGTCCTCAACTAACCCTAAGATATTTTGATCCCATATAACTTCTCTATATAATTCTAAGCTTAATATGTTAACCTCTTGGGTTGCTAAGCATGCATTGATGAATTTGAGTAAGAGGAACCTAAGAGAAAAGGGAGTAAAAGTGATTTTTTTGGACTATAAAATTATTATTAGGGTCTATTACACCCCACATGAGTTTTTAAGTTGATTCTCTTCTTTCCGTTATCCATATTCTTGACTGAAACTTAGATTAGCCTATGTTAAGGTTTATAGGTTATTAGGTCAGTTTGACCCTACCAGTTATGTTCTAGTCCTTTCCTATTATTATAAGGGATTTAAAATACATGGTACCATATAATTAGGTATTTATAACTTCCCCTAAGTTTTTAATCCTCAAATTTTCATAGAAAACAAAACCTTCCTCACTTTCTCCTCACATACATGTAGGTGATCAATTAGGACTAAATGACAACCTTGAGACTAAACCTCCTTCAACATGTTTCCTTATCATTTGAGTGGTCATGAGAGATAATAGGAATATTTTTAATGTTATAATAACTCTATATATTTCTAAAAATACTCCATTTTACTCCACTAAATTACATTTAGTTATATTATTTACACATAGGTTGTAAGTGGTTTTTGTGCCTCTTGGTTGTAGGTTTTCAAATTAATCTATTTGAGATGGTTTAGAATTAAATAAATTATTTTAATTTATGGAACCTATAATTACAACTGATATTTCCTCTTGGTTACTCAAAACCTTGAATATTCACTCATTTTGCTCATACTACCTACAATAGGCATGTAGACAGTCATTAGGCTTAACACTTCATGTTCCTATTTGGTCTTTTTGAGCCTAGCTAATCAGAGATGAAATATGGAGAAAGTAATAATATTTTTCAATATTATATTATGTACTTTTGGTTTAAAAAACCTATATCCCTCACTTTAAAACCTCATCATTCTCCTCTAGGTTTACACATTTCAACTCTTGGGTTCATAGTCCATTTGAGTTTACACAGTGAATTGAAGTCTAAGCTTCTATAGGATTCAAATATTTGGGGGAATTTGGAAATAATAAATATGGAATAAAATAAAATTTCTCATTTTATAAGGTTGCATCACATTTAATACACTCCAATGGTACTTCTACAAATCATTAGGATGATGAAGAAACCCATCAATAACCTTGCAAATATGAATCTACATTCTATGAGGTAAGTATGTATGAAGTTAGAGTTTTTGGAATCCATATAGAAACCTATTGGTGATATAGAGATAAAGAGGTAACATTTAATCTAATTAATATCTATTCTCAAATGAATAATAATGTATAACTCTTTCTTATAGTAGAGGCCTCATTGACCCCATATCTACAACTAAAGTAATAACAAGTTTGTGTGTTGTTGGAGACTTATTGGGTGTTCAATATAATATTCATATCATCTAATTATATTTATATATTATCATGGGATTTAACACAAATATTTAGTATTTCTCATACTCACTCTCATCTCACAAACCATGTCTAATTAATCACCACTTATTAATTTATAGGTGCTTGTTAGGCTTCATAACTCATTCTCCTTCTCATGATTGGTTTATTTCCTTGGATGATAGATATAAGTTAAAATAAGGTATAAATATAGGTGAGGAACATAAATAATACCAAATTATGGATCCCAACATATTTAATACCTTTATTTTACATTTTATGGCCTCAAGTTGATCTGCCTTGACCTATAACATACAAACATTGAAGAACTAGATTATTGCCAAATACCCCTTATTAAAATAATGTAATTGATTAACTATATGTCATGGAGGTTTTTTAACCCTTATATCACCCAAATATGACCATTATTCTTCCATTGAGTTTGGAGATAGAATTACAAAGAGAAACTTAAGCCTGTAAGAATGAAGAGGGCACTTTGAGCTCCTTATACTCTTAACAATTGTTCATAAAGGAGGCTCCACCAATATAAAAACTATGACCATTTATTTTAATACTATTATGACCCCTTCATTTTTTTAAAATCTTAGGTCACCACTCCCTCTTGACTATATGAAATGAACATCTAAAGTTGGCCTTTGTGAGCTTATCAAGGGAGCGATGGGAGAGAGAGTTTTTTTTTGCTTTGAGTGGACCTGTACCTACACTCAAAACATAGATTTGAATTATGTAAGATGAAAATAAATATAATGAATCATTTTCACCTGAAAACAATCCCTCATAATCTATACAAGTGGATGGCAAGCCTCTTTTAAGCATTAAAACTCAATTATAACTACTTTTTTTCATTTGGAACTAACTTATCATGAAAATTCTACCAACATAACATTATAAAATTATCATAAGTCATTTTAAAATACATATTTATGTGTTATTCACCCTTTTTGGGTCTTAAAGTGATTTTTTGACAATTGAACATAAGTTGATTACCTATAAAAGAGTTTTAAAATGACTTATTGACTTTAAACATAAAATGAAACCTATTTGGGAATTTTTATATACTATAGTGATTATTAAATGACATTGACCCATGAAATATGACTTAATAAGACATCCTAAACCCCTGGCATTACTTTAACCATCTTGAAGCATGACATGAGTGACTAGAAAAGCACAAGACTAGAATAGGCTATTACCTTAATTTTGTAAAATTTACCTTAAAATATGCTAATATTAATTGAAAAGGGAAGAATTTTATGACCCTATCCTATGGTATCAAAAATTTGGATAACATATTTGGTGGTCTCCTAGGTGTGTTTGCTTACTAAGCATATTAGACTAGTTTCTAGTCCATCCATTGCACAATGGAATCACTTGCACTCAAACTCAGACTTGAATTGACCTTGACCTATACAAGATCATTGACTTAACCTAAAAACACACACAATATAAGAACAAAACACAAATCAAAGTAAACCAAACTAAAAAACACACATTGTGCTATAAAGAACTTAGGGAATATAAAGCAAGGAACTACTATGTATAATCAACTTGCATATATTCTTCCTTCAGGTTCAAATGGAAAGATTATTAGATTATTTTACTCATGAGATGAGACATAATGTGGTAAAATTCACCCTTTGATTGTAGCATTTGATGGATCATGATTATTACTTGCCAACATGATTGACATGCTCTCAATATTTCCATGACAAGCAATCAGACCATCTTACTTCATTCCCATGTCCATGAGGTTAATATGTGAGTCAAGTAAAAAGTCATACTCATACAAAGATTGGATTTTTAGCCTAAAAAATACCATTTTACCTCATTAATAGGTTGTTTCTTCTTGATCCCTTGAAAACCTTCACTTAGAGAATTATCATTTTGAAAGAGAATGCTTTCCATATCATCAATTAAATATTTGAGATCACTTATTATTATATATCTAGAATATTTTCCTCTTACTCATCTTGAAGAGTGACATACCTATCATATATTATTATATCATCCACTTAAACCTCTTGGGGATGACTTATAAGATTTGTTATCTTTCTAGGAGATTTGTCATCAACAACTTTCTATTTCTCCTTTTGAGACATTAACTTATCAAGTCCCTCAAATTCCTTAATCATATCCAAGTAGGAATCCCACATACCTTCAAGACCTCCTTGAATTTTCTTATGAGACTCAACAAGGTCATAAAACATGGTGATTTGTTCAAGACATTTATTATACATATTTTGATCATGATTTTTTGCCATGAAAACATCATTATCACTCTCCTCATGAATTTTAGGTCTACCATATAGAATAGAGCAAAAAAATTCTAATTTTTCCAAAAATAAAACTTATTCTTAATACTTGGAAGCATTTCAAGTTCAATACTAGCCTTACCTTTCTCTTGAGGAATAATAGGTTCATGCTTAGCTGCAATTTATTCAATTGTTATATGGTTTTACTTTTCTTGATTAAGGCTATATTTATCTTATTCTTCTATGAAAAATGAAAGTTATTTTTCCTATCCAAGACTCAACTCATCATGTCCAAGTTGTGCCAAAACTGATTCATCTTATCCTAAAGTTTTGCCAACTTCTACAACCTCATGTTGGATTTAATATTCATGCTCTAAATATATTATATAATTTCCAATAAAGTCCATTTATTTCATGAAACCATGGTATAGCTGCTACCATGCTTGATTAGGATTTTTTTCTTCACTCTTTTTAATTGAATCACTTAGACAAGAGGTTATTTCCATGTTATCTTGGTCTCCTTCATCAAGACCATCTCGATCATCATTTTTTATGACTATTTTATCTCCTTGACAAATATGACTACCAATAAAAATTTACTCATCATACACACTAGAAACACTCCCTTTATATCCTTCTTTAGGCCCATGTGTAATTGATTGATCTTAATTTTTAAGAATCACCATCTCATCACCTAGCTTTGGCAAACTCTCCTTTAGATTTGAATGTCCATCTTATTCCCTCAGTGCACTTGATTATCCTTCATAAAAAGAGAGGATGGGAGGGTGGGAGACTTGATTATATTGTTTGAAGCCTTCTATAGTGTCCTTTAAACTTGATATTTTAGGATAAATAAAGTGATTGTATACTTCTTGGATATCTGCAACTTAAAATATAGATGAATGACTTGAGGGCTTTGTAGGCTTTCTTGACTTGACCTCTAACACTCTTCCTCCATATTTATATTGATATTACATATGAATAACCTAATTATAACTTAGATAACATTTTGTTGTGACTCTTTCAACCTCTTCTCTCTCTCTTTATTTTGGATGGGTATAGGAGAAGATTCATTCTCTAGGATAGGCATGACATAATCAGGAGTCATTATCCAAGAAAGCTCTTGGGATCTTGAGGAAGGGAAGATGTATTTATAATAGACAAAGGTTTACTTTTAAGAATATAAGCCTTTCAAATTAGGATTTTAGAGTTATTGGACTCATTAGGAGACTCATTGAGCTTCTTTTGATCTTATATTATAGCTTAGAGAAGATTTGGAGCAAAAGTAGGTTGACTTGGGGTAAGAAGATTCATACAAGAATGAAAGAATTTTATTTGATACCTCTCTTAAATTATCAATATATTTCAATACATTGGATTAGAATTATTATCTCCATCACATCATGTATTGGTAGATGATGGTTTTCTTTCTCAATAGATTCCCACCCATTCTTAAGGGAATGCACAAGATTCTTCATCATTTGAGTGTTCTCATTTTGACTAGAAGGATCATAGACAAGTAGGCCAATCTCCCTTTCTTTATAAATTTGCCTCATTTGCATTTCCAAACTTGAAATAGTTTTTTTGAATTCTAAGAGATTATGAATAAAAGAAAAATGACTTTGAGAATGTTGACTAGGGGAATGAGTAGGCTTTCAATGAGGCTGAGTTGGATTGGGAGATGTCACATAAGGCTATTGATAACCTTGGTAAGTTTGATATGATGTTTCTTGAGGGAAACTTGGGTAGAAACAATGAATGCCATTAGCTTTAAAATATTGATATAAAGGTACAAAAGAATAATTTTGATCATATGAATGATGATAAATAATAATTTTCTATTTTTAAGGCACCCTTACTACCTATACCAGTTGAGATTCATGTGGAGTTACCAATGGTACTTGAGTTGTTGTCTCCAAAGGCTAGTGTATTGGAGGACAACACCAAAATTCCTTAAATTGATGTCAATCTTGTCCCATAGATCATGTCATAACTGTTATAGCTCAAATTTTCACCCTTGAGAGTGATTAAAGCCCTCTTAACTTGAGCTATGTAATATGATTGGTCCTAGGATATGGGTGACCTTTAGGTAGACCAAACCTCTATATTATAGGGATATCTTACCCTGATGTATCAATTATTCTATAATTATAACTAAGTTACGAAGGAAAAGGGATAGGAATAATATTTACCATACTTCATCCTCTCCCAAATCAACACCAAAATCACTTATTTCCAATGGTATCAACCAACACGATACCATTTAGTTTTAAAATATTAAATAAATAAATTAACCATGATCTAGATATTGTTGATCTAGTTATTTTACCACTTTCAAATAATTTCATTGACCATGACATAAAATTCAATGTTACAGTTCATTTTCCTTCAAACACCTATATTGTCTATGACACAAAATATGTCGATACGATTCATTTTCCTTCAAATAATTGCATCAACCATGATCCATAATGTGTTTATATAATTATTTATATCTTACCTACATTCAACTACATCGGTCATGGCCCATAATGTGTCAATATAGTTCATTCATCTACAATCCATTACACTAGGCTAGCCAATGTAGTTCCTTTCACTCATGTTTCATCATATTATATTTACTTGGCCAATATAGTTCATTTATGTATTTTTGATCATATTTTATTGTCCTAGTTGATAAAGCTAATTTTATTCATATTTCTCCAAATTATATCAGCCTAGTTGATACCATACCTCATAATTTTCTGTCACCTCTCCAAAATTCTAACATTTCCCTAGATGTTACATTTCTTATTATAGAAACACTTTATATAGATTTTAATATCACTCCTTGGCTTGTCAATTTTGAGGTTATGTCTAATTAACCTTTATCCCATATGTTGGGTCATCTTACAATGCCCATATTTTTATTACTACACATATTAGGGCACCTTACACTACCTATATTTTAGTGTTTGGGGTACCTTATGATGCCCATCCTTGTTATTTTACATGTTTTGGTGGCATCTTAAAATTGCCATCCTTGTTTTATTGACTTATTGATATCTCATCCTTACCATGATGTAGAAATCAAGAACCTTTAAAATCTTACCAAATAAAATCAACTTCAAGATGTTTTTTGATACAAATTTGTATTACACTCCACATTCTAATATTTGATATAGACATTATCATATATTTTTATTTGCCTCATGTTTATTTGATTTCATAAATTTTATCTAATTTCCATTTCTTTTGGTATGATGATTAATTACACTATTACTTAGTTTTTGGCTCTTTGGTATTATTACAGCTAGCCTTAGATTTCCTTGTGTATCTTAGGTATTACATTTGGGTTTTATATCATTTACTTGCACCGTTATTTTCTTTTTTTTTATTTGGTATTTTTACAATTGGCCTTGGATTTATTTATGTATATTAGATATAAACTTTGATTTTTATATCATTTACTTGCACCATTATTTCAATTTTTATTCTTTCACATCATTTTATTTTGGGCCTTTGTTTCTCTTTTAGAGCATATGTATGACATTTGGGTTTTCTTATTATCACATTTATCACTTTTTTTTTTTATCAATTTTGCCTTAGGTTCCTTATGATTCACTAGCCCCCATACACTTTCCCCTTCTTTTGGGATGACCATTTAATTTCCCTCTTTTTGGAGATGACCATTTATTTCTCCACTCTTTTAGGATGATAATTTACTTTCCCCCTCTTTTTTGATGACTAATACTTTCATTAGTGATTTTACTAGATCCCTTGTAGGTTAGTATGGCTTTATTAGTGATATGAATATCATAACATAGCCCCATCCATTTATAAGTATTTTTATCCATCCTTATGATCATCTATCAACATATTTTTCATTTTATCATTTTAATGACATGGATTAATCTTCCATGATCCCCATATTTCCCATTTTTCATTTTATTTGAGGTAGACATAGGTTAATTTTGAGATTTCACACTTACATATGGGTAAGTATAAGAGTATTTAGGTACCATGGTTTTTAGTTTCTCTCTTATCATTACCAAGTGTAATATTTATTTTGTTGTCTATCTATTTCATCCATTTTTTATTTTCCAAATATACATGGAAGAGGAATAGAAAAATCCAAAATAACTACTAGAAAAATTAAATCAAAAGGAAATTTATATCTTGAAATTTAGATCATATCAAAATATTTGATATTTGTTTGGCACATATCCTATCTTAGTATAAGCTCAAATTCCATAGTTAGCCCCATGATAGAGCCAAGGACCATTAAGGTGTGTTAGGTGATTAACTAGGGTAGGAAGGCATACATCATTACATCATTATAAATTCTTATATTTTAGTGACATATATCTTCTCACATAAGTACCCAATATTCATAGTAGGCGAATAACTCTATAAAGGACCCTAAAGAGTGGGAAATATGTTGTGGGAAGGTAAAACCATCCTAATTTCATGCATATATCTTTTATGGGATGATTTATATACTTCACTTGTTATCCCAAGATTTCTTTTTACTATTCAGAGTGTTTTAGGTCATTGATGTTGGTAGTTATTAGCCTTGCCCACTTATTTAGAGTGCTTCATTCCTACTAAGGATTTCCATATCAATCATATGTCACCTTGTATTCCATATTCACATAATATGTTCCCCAATATCCCCTTTATGGGTATCAATTTTTATTTTATTTAATCCTTAATCACATCTTCCTACTTGCACCTCTTGGCATTTAGTTTGTGAATTGCATTATAACACCTAGGAAATCAAAACATTCCATCCTCACAAAACACCCATCCTATTTTATTTACATTCCATATCATAGTCATCCTATTCATTTATCTAGGATGAAGTGATTTCCTACATCACGTTTTAAAGTAGACACTAAGTTTGAATTGTCATTCCTTAGATATTTTCATTTTTCATTATGTTAATTTTTTATTTTTGTGGACTTGTCTTATCTCACATAGGAAAATTTTCAATTTTTTATTTTATGCTTTTATTTATGTTTGAATTCACGTGTGTCTTACATTTTGAATTACATATTATATTTACATCATTTATATGTTCATTTTATTTTATTTAACATGAGATCACATTCTTTAGTTACATATCCTTGATCTTTCTTACATTGATATTTCATGTACTTACAATGTTTTACATATCTCATATTTTGTGGTGTGTTTTACA